>OX578147.1:101362932-101902932 GCA_951213105.1 Amaurobius ferox | reverse complement strand
GTTAATTTTCAGGTGAATAGAATATAAAATTCATAACGGAACATAAAAATGTATATTTAGATTAATATTTCTTGAATATTTCAGTACCGTCAAGGATAAAAAAACTTCCAAACACTAATTGTCCTCTGGGGATATCTTCCACTTGACAGAAACGCTTGCCTTACATCTCGATCAAGAAGCGATAACATGAAAAGCATCTTTGCATAAATTCACGATCGTAAAATACCTTGATGTTTAATAGAATGCATATATTTAAATAAACTTTTAAAACACACGACTAACTTTCAGTTTTCGACGTCGGAGCTTGTAAAAGGATAAATTTTATTCAAGCTTCTTTTTGCATCTCCTACAGTAAAAGAATAAATATTTTATTCAAACGTGATCTGTAAACAATGCCTTTCACATTCAGTGAGTTTTATCTCATCTGAAGAATATAAATTTAAAATTCAATTTTTACTTTCCTTATATACATAATGTATAAGGAAAGTATTGTGACGGGGTCGAAAATTCGAATTCGAGTTTTCGACGAGAGAGCACGTTTCAAGCATCCCTGATCAGGAATCAAACATTTTTGAAGTGATGTCTGTGTGTGTGTATGTGTGTGTGTGTGTGTGTGTGTGTGTGTGTGTGTGTGTGTGTGTGTGTGTGTGTGTGTGAAAGTATGTGTGTGTGTCAGTGAGACTGTGGAGACGATAACTGACGAATGAATGGACCGATTCGAACCAAATTTGGTACAAAAATCACAATCCGTAAACACTGGAAGCCTATTGTTTTTATATGGAATCGAATGTTCAGAACCCCCCTAAATTTTCGAATGAAATTTTGAAAAAATCGTCAAAAAATCAAATCCGCTAATAAAGTTACGCAAATAGACAATAGAAAAATTACATTTCTTATGTAATTTTTCATTAGGAAACGATTGACAAAAATTTTAGAGCGCTAACATGGACCGTTCTCGAGATATTGTACATTTTTCAAAAAAATTATGAAAAAGTCACATAAAAAAAAAAATTCCTATTGAGAAACATGTTCACTTTTCATATGTAATACTATGCGTAAATTAAATGACATCATTCTCGTGGATCTAGGTCGTTCCATTCATGAAAAAATATTCTTTGAATAATACTTTTGTATTTGAACGCCAATAGTCATTTATCTGCTGTAAGAATAACTTTTTTCTAAGTGCATAACGCTTGGCGAGAATTTGGCGACGAATTTGGCGGAATGTCGCCAACTTGGCGACTTTTTTGAAATGTTGCCAAATTAATGAAAATCTCGCCAAATGGATAAAAATGATGCTAAATCAATGAAAATGACGACTAATTGTAGAAAATTCAATATCTTGGAAAGAATATTAGTATCTACTATAAGAAAAACCTATTTTTTTACTATAAAAGTAGTAAATTCATTACATTATATAAGGAGAGTCATGTGTTGCCCACATCAGATTTTTTATTTTAACATAGCGTTTATAAATAAATCTTGCATAATCTAGCAATTTACAGTAAAATAATCCGAAGAAATGCTTGATTTAACAACGTTTGGTGCTTTAAATCAAGAAAATTCAATGTAACTATTATAAAACTCGTACTAAACATTTACTTCTGATTGATATTGTAGCATAATGAAATAATGAAATAATGAAACTTGTGGCATCGAAATCTGCGATGCATATTTTTGTTTTAAAATGCTCTTTTCATGTCATGTAAATGTAGAATGCCTCAGCCGATTTTCTGGGGAAATAGAGCAAATTGTAGAGTGTGTGCGACCTTGAAAAGGCGCGCCTGCCAGTCAGCTGAGAGAGAGAAAGAAAACCGTTGAGTGTTTAATTTGGTTTTGTTGATTATTTTCCAATGCTCGGTTTTGTACGTGTGATATGTATATGTGTGTTGTGACGTCAGCGCAGAAAATGTAAAGGGACGCGCTTGGCTTTTTGTCTTCAGATTTGGAGGAGGTTTTGGTAGGGGCAGTCAATTAAAATTTCTCTCGTCAAAATTTAAAAATGGCTAAAGTGTTGGTAATTGAATTAAATTTAAAGATGTTTGCAAAATCTCACCTTCTAATGATGACTGCCCTACCCAGAGTAAAGAGAAATTTTGTAAGTATAAATACTTATCATATTAGAGCTGGTGAATTTGTTAAATTCCAGTTTTGACTACTAAAAATATTCGAGAGTTCTAAGACACCAGCCATTATAGATGTAAGAATTTTAAGAATTAATGTAATAACCTAAGCATATATCTTTGCTTTCATGTCATCATATATATATCTACTTGAAAAGATAGGAACGCAGATGTTCCGAGTAAAAATGTGAATTTTGATGTCATGCTTGTATTTGAATTACCTAACTACCATTTAATTAAAGACTGTGTTTTAATTTTCAAATGTCGTTAATCTCATCATTTAATGTGTTGTTTTCTTGCCAGTTATTTATTCCAGCCATTGAGTTGTAGTTTCGCTTCTCACCAGGGAGACGGATCTGAACTCTGGAGTTAAGTACTTACCACTATGGGATTAATGTGTTATACATGTTTTATATCAACTAACTTTATACATTTGAATGTGAAAGCAGAAGAGTCTTTTAACACTTAGAAAACGCTTTTACATGTTTGGTGCCGTGTGCACTTTTGTCTCCCTGAGTGCTGGAATACTTTCGATTTCAAAAAAAAAATATTTGTGTTATTTTCGGTTTCTAAAAGTGTTTTTGAAATGGCAAAAGTTTGATTGGAATAAAAATATATTTGATATTTTTGAAAAGAAAATGTATTTGTAATATATGTAGATGCAGTTATGAATGTGGTTTTTGATACCACCGAAGTAAGTCAGTATATATTTGCAAATGAAATAAATGTATGAAATTGCTGCATATTTTGACATATAAACATTTCCACAACAAGAACACTTTTTACACGACACATTTTCGACTTGATTAAAATAAACATTTGTTAAAATTTGAGAACAAAAATTAAAAATGTCAGGCAGACAAAGTAGAAGGAAAAGAAATGTGAGAAGTAACTCACAAGTTCAAAGAAACGCTAATAATGTCAGACAAGCGTCACCTTCACCGGTACGCTCACTTCCTCAGCGTCGGTCACTTTCTGTGAGCACCACTGGGACTGCTAAATCAAATATCGGGAAGACTCAATTTTGGAACTCGGTTCCAGAGTTCTCCGGAGCGGAGGATAGTTCACTTCAATCATTTTTAGATAGATTGGAGTTGATTTCAGAGAATGCGGGATGGACGTCTCAAGAGAAAATTTTTTGTTTGAAAATGAAACTGTCTGGTCCAGCGAGTCGGCTAGTAAACGGCATTCCGAATTTAAAGAATTCGAAGAATTATGATGAATTAGTTTCGGCTCTTAGGGAAAATTTTGAAAATAAAGAAGATATGGCAAAGCGAATTGCTGAGCTAGTAAATATAAGACAAAAATCTGGAGAAACAGTGCGGCAGTTCGCTGTTCGAATTGAATCAGCCTCGTACGTAGCGGTACCTGAAGAGTTAGAAAAAAACAATAATTATTCAATAAGAAAAGCGCTTTTGAAAAATGCATTTATAAGGGGATTAAATCCTGATTTTAGAAGATTAGTCCTAGCGCAGAATTCGAAAACATTTGAATCAGCTAAAGAGTTAGCGGTGCTTGAAGAGCAGTGTAAAAACGAAAATGAAGAACATCTAGAAGTAAATTCGGTTGAAAAGAAAAATTTAGAAGATGAGAAAATAACAAAACTAGAAAAACTACTTAAAATTCAAAGTAATCAATTAGATGAACTTAAGAATGAATTAGAAAAAAGGGACAGACAGGAAGAAAATTGGGAAGACGAAGAAGAAATATGGGAAGAAAATGAAGTAACACGGAAATCCCCTAGAACACCTAAGTTAAGAAATTTTCGATCAAATATGAAGACGTACATATCCCCGGGAAGCAGAAATAGAAGAAAATTCCAAAGAAGAATTCCGGTTACCCCGAAGAGAGAAGAAAGCAGAAATAACTACCGTAGAGAAGTAAATCAACAGAGAGGATTTTGTGGTTACAGGAAACCTGGTGAAAGAAATAATTTTATTCCGGCTACACCAAGAGCTAGAGGAAATAACAATAATAGAAGAAATACTTTTGACACTTACAAAAGTCCAAATTTTAGAAGAAATCATAATAATAACACTAATTTCGGCTACAAAAGCAACTTTAATAGAAGAAATTTTAGAAAAGACAGATCAGCCAATCAAGTACATTTTGGAAATTTGAACCAAAATTCAAGAAAGAACCTTGGAAATTTTGGAAACACTTATGAAATCAGTACAATTGTACAGAATGCATCTCAAAATGCAACAAACTTGCCTGTCATTTCTGCTAAGCTTGCAGGAAATTCCATAAACATGCTAATTGACACAGGGTCCAGCATAAATATCACATATGAAGAAATTTTAAATTTATTTGACAAAAAACAGTATACAGTGCATAGAAAACCTGCTGTACTGCGTGGATTTAACGGAGGAGATACAATTGTGAATTATAAAATTTCAATTAAATTAACCATACAGGATGAAAACTTTATTCTTGAATTCTGGGTATTGAATTCTCCTGCACCATCAAATTACAAAGCTATCATTGGAAACTCATTTTTAACAGAAAATAAAGCTGTAATTAATTTTGAAAACAATAACATGATCATGTGTGGACAGAATATTCCATTTAGAAGCAGAGAAAATTTTTCCAGTCAGGAATTTTCTCAAGCAAATGTGTGTAGCTTACAAGAAGATAGTTGTTTGGAAAGACGAAGTTTATTTAGAAATTTTGATCAGAATTTTGGAAATAGAAATGAAAAAGTACATGACAGACAGACATTCACAAATGTAAACATTGCAAATCGGAAGGAAATTCCTTACTTTCTGACCAGCCCGAATAACTCAGTTTTGGGACCACCTTTGTACAAAAAACACTTATAATGAAAAGGAAGAAAGAATCAATATTATTAATGAAGTTAAAGAAAATGATTTTATTGTTGCAACTGTATTTCAAAAACATAAGCTTAATCCACTTACTGAATCTTTTGTAAAAATTAGAGTAAATCATAAATTACAAGAAAATGATACAATTTTGATTGAACCGCTTGAGGGAGAAAAATAATTTTTTGTGGCAAGAGCAGTGTACAAGACACCTCAGAAAGATTATTTGTATGTGAAAATAGCAAATCCTTCTGAAAATGTAATTAATTTGAACAAGAAAATGAAAATTGCAAAATTACAAAGTATTAAAGAAGTACAAGCATTACCAGCAAATACAGTAACTGACCACACACCCATTGAAAATAATGAAAAATTTGAAGCGTGGGGTGGTGACTTTGACTTAAGTCACTTATATGGAGAGAAGAAGAGGAAGTTATTGGAACTTCTTAAAAAGCATCGTAGAGTTTTTGCAAAGTCGGTTTCAGAAATTGAGGGTTGTGATACAATTTTCCATACAATAAATTTAAGAACTAACATACCAATTAAAAAGAAAAATTACAGAGTGCCTCACCACCTTCAAGAAGAATTAAATAAACAGGTAACTGAATTACTTGGTGCGGGTATTATTAGGCCCAGTACTTCGCCTTATAATACGCCTGTTCTTTTTGTCAAGAAAGCAGATGGGTCATATCGTTTGGTCTGCGATTTTAGGCAGTTAAATGAAGTCATGATTGACGAACCATATCCAATACCAAATATCAGTGAACTCATTGATAATTTGGCTGGAGCAACTTATTTTTCTACTCTGGACCTTACTTCTGGGTTTTACCAACTTTGTTTGGACCCGAATGACTGTGAAAAGACAGCTTTTTCAACCAACAAAGGCCATTTTGAATGGTGTCGCACTCCTTTTGGGCTCAAAAATGCCCCTGCATCTTTCCAAAGATTGATGTCATTGGTTTTGGCAGGTGTTTCGAATGTTTATATAGATGATATTGTTGTGGCATCCAAGTCCTTTGAAGAACATATACAAAAATTGGAAGAAGTATTTTTAAAATTGCAAGAACATCATCTAAAATTGAAACCTTCAAAGTGTTACTTTTTTCGAAGAACAATTAAATATCTGGGATTTTTGGTCTCAGATGGGAAAGTGCAGCCTGATCCACACAATTTAGAAACCATTCAGAAATTTAAGACGCCAAAGTCCATAAAGAATGTGAGGCAATTCCTGGGTCTCACAGGATTTTATAGAAAATTTGTGAAGAATTTTGCAGATGTCGCTTTACCCCTCACACAACTTTTAAAAACAAAACAAGGTGAAAAATTTAAGTGGAATGAAGCAGCACAAGAATCTTTTGACATCTTGAGGAAAGAACTTTTGAAAGAACCAATTTTGATTTTACCTGATTTCAAAAAGAAATTCATATTGCACACAGATGCATCTAAATATGCACTTGGAGCATATATTTCACAGCAAGATGAAAATGGTTTTTTACACCCTATTTCATATGCCAGCAGAAAGCTAAATGATGCTGAAACCAGATACAGTGTTGTTGAGCGTGAAGCTTTAGCTGTAGTCTGGGCAACAAATTTTTTCAAACACTATTTAATTGGAGCTCACTTCACAATTTATTGTGATCAGCATTCTTTATCATTTATTTTCAAATTCAAGGATCCAACCTCCAGACTTTCACGTTGGATAGCTTCTCTTTCCCAGTTCGACTATGAGATCATTCATAAGCCAGGAAAGGCGAATGTTGTGGCTGACTACTTATCAAGATGTGTCGGTGACAAAAAAAATCCATTATCAAAGAATTCTACAAATATTAAAAATTCGGCTAATGCCCCAAAACCAAAGAAAGTAAATTTTGCACAAAATCAGAAATCTTCAAAAAGTTCAGAAATTCAACAGGTGAATGCAATTAACACAAATTTAAATGATGAAGAAAATGTTCAGAATGAAAATTTAGAGCAATTAACAGTGGAACCAACTTTGTTTACTAGAATAGTTAACGCTCAAAAATCTGATAGCAGATGCAACAAAATTAAGAATTTCTTAGAAAAAAATGTGGATCCATATCCACAAAGATTAACCTTTTTCGAGAAAGAAAATGCATTATGGTGCACTCACAATCACCCCAAAAGAAGACACGAATTTAATGAAAGATTGGTAGTACCTCAGTCATTGGTATCTGAAATTTTGTGGCTGCACCATGACTGTCCTGCATTTGCTCACTGTGGTTTTCGCAGAACTCTGTCTAGTATCAGCAGAAAGTATTATTGGCAAGACATGTACACTCAAACACAAAATTATGTCAGTTCTTGTGATGTTTGTGTCATGAACCATGGGTTCAGAAATTTTAAAGCACCAGTACAGACATTTGATACATCTGATTTCCTCTTCCAAAGAGTGGCAATGGATTGTATAGGTCCTTTTCCAGTCTCTAATTCTGGGAAAAGGTACATTTTAGTCATTACAGACTATTTCACAAGATGGGCAGAAGCTTACCCATTGTCATCTATTACTTCAGAGAGAATTTTGGAATGTTTTGAGAAATTCATAGCGTCTCACGGTATTCCCCACCACCTAGTTACTGACAAAGGGTCGAATTTTCTTTCAAAAGCTGCTCGGAGCCTATACAAGAAGTTGGGAATCATCAAACATAGTACCACTAGCTATCATCCCCAATCTGATGGCCTCTGCGAGAGAGCAAATAAATCTTTACTCAGAAGTTTGAAGAATCTTGCATATAAAGAGAAAGACGACTGGGATCGTTCAGTTCCTTTTGCCCTTCTGGCCCACAGAAATGCTGTTCATGCATCAACGGGAGAAACTCCTGCATACCTCATGTATGGCAGAGATTTAACAGTACCAAATACCCTTTTAACAGGATTTAAAAGCACAAAATATGATTCTGTGCATGATTATGGTCAGGATTTGGAATATAGATTAAAGAAAATTTATGAAATTGTTAAAGTTAATTTGGATAAAGCACAACAGAGTCAAATGCAACAACAACATAAAGGTGCAAAACAACCTGTGATTAAAGTAAACGACCATGTGTATCTTTACACACCATATTTACCACGCGACCAGTCCAAGAAACTTTCTTCATATAATAGAGGTCCATTTAAGGTGATCAAGAAAATCTCTCCAGTCAACTTTATAATACAACATGTTCTAAATCCGAAGAACGAGCAGAGAGTCCATGTCAACAGACTTACATTACTACCACCTAGAAGAGTTGAGCTTCAAACTCTTCCAAAAGATAGTGCACTTGGTCGTGATAAACAAACTGTGTCCTCATCAACCTTGAATGCTTTCCAGCGGCAGAATTCCAGTGCTCCAATTTCCAGTTCCCAAAGCAGTGCAAACAAACAACCTGTTTCCAGTGCTCCAAATTCCAGTGCTCAAAATTCCTGTTCTCAAAGCAGTGTAAACAAACAACCTTCCAGTTACACAAACTGTGATAACCGTCATACCAGAGTGGTCTACAATAGAGCTTTAAACCAGCAGCGTCCTAGAGTGAACAGTCGATATTCTCTTAGACAATTTAATTAATCCAGTTTTTCATCTGTGCACAACAGTGTTCAAAATATTCTTCTTCAGTGATGCAGAATTCCAGTGTTTACAAAATTTGTTTAAGAAATAGTGATACAGTAATTGTTAATGCAGCTTGTTAAATTTTTGGAATCTTGATATTTAAGCTTAATTGATTGTTGTGCATAATTTGTCTGAAAGTATTATCTGATTATTGAAATTTATTATTGTTTATTCTAAATATTTTTATTTACACACATCTCTGCTCAATTGTAATGGAAGATTATTTCATCTGTGAAACATGCTTCATCTGTGAAAATACAAAATTTTTTTTAATTTTACTGTTTTGAATTTATATACTATTTTAATTTTGTGATGTGTGTGATATCGACTGAAACTCTTCACTCTACAGAAATTTTTGATTATCTTTTGATAAACTTTTGAATCTGGTAATTTGAACTTTTTCGGGGACTGTGAGTTTTGTGATTTGTTTTGGAGTTCTTCGAAAAACTTTTCTGTTTGAGGATGTGACTGTGTTTGATCAAGTTCATCTGTTTGAGGTTGTGATGGAACCTCTTCTGCAATAATTTTTAATATTTACAATAATTTTAAGAAAATTAATATCATGTGGTGATGAAAATTTTAATTTCAAATGTGCAGAATTTTAGTACCTGACATGACAAACTGTGGTGAAGTGCATGATTTGACACTTCTAATAATTTGACCTGATTTTGACAGAATTTTTTTTTATATTTCTGTTTTGAAAATTTATTTCATATGTTTTTCTGTTCCTGCTTTACATATATTTTTTATTTTTATTTGATCTGCAATTCAATGTTTACATTTTTACAAGTACACTTCCCTACTGGTACAAAGAGTACAGTAGTTTCGTCAGTCACCATTGTCCCTTGAGTTCAATGTTGCAAATGTTTTTTCTTTTGAGTGAATTGCAGGTGTTTACACAAACAAGCTACACCCTGTGTTTCGAGGGGGAGGTGAATGAAGCATTTTAAAATCCCGGCTTTTTGCTACACCTGGTCGAGGCTGGACAGATCTCGCCGTTGTTTCCAGAGCGGAGGCGAGAAGCGTATCATCTGGAACCCTGTGTGTCGGAGGAGTGATGCTGTGATGGAGGACTCATCGCTTCGGAGTTGGGTTTCTCATCTTTGCGGAATTGACTTGTGCTTTGGACCGTGGCTGTCCTGTTTTCGTCTGGATGCACCAGAAGCCCAGCACGCGGGATATTTTTTTTCTCATTTTTACACACTCATTTTATTATGATGGCAACCCGTATAGATCCCCGCTGATTTTTACTGTTTCTGGAAACATATTTTTCTGTACAGTTACACAGCAGGAATCTTTAGTGTATTTTACAGGTGTATTTTTTGTTTTATTTGAAGAATTTGAGAAAGTTTGATAAGAGCATATTATGTGTATTTCAGTATATTTGCATATGTTTTAACTGTGTGTTTTCTTTTGAAAGGATCCTATAGCAGTTTTTGGACAGCATTGTGTCCTCTCTTTTGGCCATGTTTTGATGTTTTGACTCTTGGACAACGGGGACCCTGATCAAGTCTCTGGACTCCTTGAGTGTGGTGGTAGTGTAGACGTACATTGCTCACCCTCAAAATTTTTGTGCAAAATTGCCTGCGGCAGTTGCTGCTTTAGCGTTCGCCCTGCTGGAGGTGATGCTTCTACAGGATTCTCTTGGAGAAAATTTTCCTGCCCTGCGGTTGCAAAATTTTTTGCCGGGGGGGGGAAGATATTTGTGGCATCGAAATCTGCGATGCATATTTTTGTTTTAAAATGCTCTTTTCATGTCATGTAAATGT
Source organism: Amaurobius ferox (assembly GCA_951213105.1). Classification (NCBI taxonomy): domain Eukaryota; kingdom Metazoa; phylum Arthropoda; class Arachnida; order Araneae; family Amaurobiidae; genus Amaurobius; species Amaurobius ferox. The sequence continues at coordinate 101,892,614 of OX578147.1, read as the reverse complement.
AGAATGCCTCAGCCGATTTTCTGGGGAAATAGAGCAAATTGTGGAGTGTGTGCGATCTTGAAAAGCGCGCCTGCCAGTCAGCTGAGAGAGAGAAAGAAAACCGTTGAGTGTTTAATTTGGTTTTGTTGATTATTTTCCAATGCTCGGTTTTGTACGTGTGATATGTATATGTGTGTTGTGACGTCAGCGCAGAAAATGTAAAGGGACGCGCTTGGCTTTTTGTCTTCAGATTTGGAGGAGGTTTTGGTAGGGGCAGTCAATTAAAATTTCTCTCGTCAAAATTTAAAAATGGCTAAAGTGTTGGTAATTGAATTAAATTTAAAGATGTTTGCCAAATCTCACCTTCTAATGATGACTGCCCTACCCAGAGTAAAGAGAAGTTTTGTAAGTATAAATACTTATCATATTAGAGCTGGTGAATTTGTTAAATTCCAGTTTTGGCTACTAAAAATATTCGAGAGTTCTAAGACACCAGCCATTATAGATGTAAGAATTTTAAGAATTAATGTAATAACCTAAGCATATATCTTTGCTTTCATGTCATCATATATATATCTACTTGAAAAGATAGGAACGCAGATGTTCCGAGTAAAAATGTGAATTTTGATGTCATGCTTGTATTTGAATTACCTAACTACCATTTAATTAAAGACTGTGTTTTAATTTTCAAATGTCGTTAATCTCATCATTTAATGTGTTGTTTTCTTGCCAGTTATTTATTCCAGCCATTGAGTTGTAGTTTCGCTTCTCACCAGGGAGACGGATCTGAACTCTGGAGTTAAGTACTTACCACTATGGGATTAATGTGTTATACATGTTTTATATCAACTAACTTTATACATTTGAATGTGAAAGCAGAAGAGTATTTTAACACTTAGAAAACGCTTTTACAAAACTCATCTTACTTTCTGATCGAAGAACGATATCATGAAACGTAACTTTGTATACATTTCATAATAGGAAACAAATTAATGTTTAACAGGTTCTGTATAATTAAAAAAATATGATGTGGGCAACACATGACTTTTATTATATATTGCAATGAATTTACTACTTTTACAATAAAAAAAATAGATTTTTCTTTCAGTAGATATTTATATTCTTTTCAAGATATTAAATGTTCGTCAATTAGTCATCGTTTTTATAGATTTAGTGTCATTTTTATTCATTTAGCGAGATTTTCGTTAATTTAGCAACATTTCAAAAAGGCGCCAAGTTGGCGACATTCCGCCAATTTCGGCATCAAAATCTCTCAAAGCATTATTGACGGAGAAATACTAAGTTATTCTTATAGCAGATAAATAACCACTGGCGTTTTAATATAAAAGTATTACACAAAGTATCTTTTCTCATGAATGGAACGAGCTAGATCCAAGCGAATACTGTCACCAAATTTATCGCATGATATTACATATAAAAAGTGAACATGTTTCTCAACAGTTAATATATATTTTTTAATTTATGATTTTTTGGTAAATTTATTTTTAAAATGTGCCATATCTCGTGCCAAATCTCGAGAACGGTTCATGCTAGTGTTCTGTAGTTTATGTCAATCGTTTTCTAAGGAAAAATTACATAAGAAATGTCTATTTGCGCAACTTTATTAATGGTGAAAATTTATTAATGACTTTTTTAATGGCGCAAATTTATTAATGACTTTTTCAAAATTTCACTCGGAAATTTAGGGAGGATCTAAACATTGGATTACGTTTAAAAACAATAGGCTTCCTGTATTTACGGATTGTGATTTTTGTACCAAGTTTCATTCGAATCGCTCAATTTGTTCGTGAGATATCGTCTCCACAGACACACACAGACAGACATCACCTCACAAATGTTTGATTCGTGATCAGGTATGCTTGAAACGTGTTCTCCCGTCGAAAACACTTATTTGAATTTTTGACCCCGTCACAATATTTTCCTTATACAAATGAGAACGTAATAACTCTAATCACATCTTACATAAATTTTTAGACGCGAAGTGCAATACAAATGACATAGTTTTTGTTTGCTTCTTTTTTCAGTTATCAGGAAGGGGGAAAATACTTTATGTGAAAATCTGATGCGGGCAGCACATGACTTTCATCATATAATGCAATAAATTTACTCATTTTACAGTCAACAAAAAATGTATAAGATCCACGGTACTGTGTTATTAACTTTTAATTGTACATTTGGCAGATTTCCGAATGACAACATGTAAAACTATTTCAAATTACCCAATAAACTTATATTTTTATAACTATACATAGACATTTATCAATACTGATAGCTTCCTCAATAAACGATATAGTTCATATAGTAAGAGATATTAATAATTAATATATCAATTAGGCTTCAGTTTTACTTATTTAGAGTCATTTTCGCAATTTTAACGATAATTTCGTTAATTTGGTAAGATTTAAAATCTCGACAAATTCATCACCAAAATTTTTCTAAACGGTACAGATAGAAAAATACGCTTGTACTCGTATATAGTAAATTCTTATATTATTTGCAAGATATTGAATTTCCGTCAATTAGTGGTCATTTTCAATGACTTTGCATTATTTTATCAATGTGGCGACATTTTTGTTATTTTGACAACATTTGGATAGTCGTAATGTTGGCGACATTCCACCAACTTCGGCGCCGAAATCTGTCCAAGCAATATGGAGAAGTAAGTTATTCTTATAACAGATAAATGACTATTGGCATTCAAATAAAACAGTATTACCCAAAATATATTTTCTTATGAATGGAACGTACTAGATCCACAAGAATGATGTCACCAAATTTATTGCATCGTATTACATACGGAAAGTGAACACATGGCTCAATAGTTAATGCATTTTTAACACTTTACAACAAAGTTGAAAAGTGTTTATGACTTTGCTCATTCTGTCGGTCTGTCTGTCTGTCTGTCTGCCTGTCCGCACGATCTCTCTGTCTGTTAGCACGATAACTGCCGTAAAAATGACTTAATCAAAATGAAATTTTAGTATGTTGTTCAGACGGTCTGTAGAACCTATGGGAATATAAATGAATAATATTACCCAATTAGTTTTGGATTGAACCCGTGTCGAATAAATGAAATGCATTGAGCCCTATGGGACCTAATTTTTCAAACATTCGTCGGCTTTTAAAAGAATAAGATTTCATTGTTCACGGATTGTAGTTTTTTTATCAAATTTCGTCACAATACTTTCCTTATACAAAATACTATGTATATAAGGAAAGTAAAAATTATCTTTAAACATTGTGTTCCAAGTACATCAAGTAGAGTTAGCCTTCTCCCGATTTAAATTAACAGTTTAAAGTATTAATTATCATTTCTATTTTAAAAATAATATTGCAAATTCTTACTTACAAAGTCTACCCATAAAATGCTTAACTTTGTGAATTGTAGTTTAAGAGTGCTTTTGTAAAATAAAAATGTATCCATAAATTAAGTTATTCTTAATCAAACATAGAGAAGATAAAAAATCCGAAGAACTTTATTGTGCATTTTTTTATTGATTTTGATAATTACAATGCATTTTACTTAAAATGTCCAAATTTTTCTATGTGCTATTTCTTTTTTTACCGTAAATACAAACTTGTCTACAATTGCTATTGAAAACACGCACTGATATTTGTTTAACATATAATGTATAACAAATTTGATACTTCAGCATAGAAATAATATTTTCATGAAAAGGTTAATTTGCTTTTATTATAAGAATAAAAAGTTAGTTCTTGAAAAACGTGTGCATTTCTATGTCGAGCCCAAAACGCTGATTTGGGTCAGGTTTAAAATCCAATGAATAAAGCTGCACCTCAAAAGACAAACTCATACCATTCTTGAACTTTCCATCTATTCCCATTCACGAATTATTCCCTCTAAATAAGTACATTAATATAGAGGTCACAGAATGATCTGGACTGATAAGTTTGAAAATCAAATGACTTAATTAGTACTTAAATAGTACGGCGATATATCAAATTCCATGTTATTATGACGTACGGAGTTGATTAGATAAAGTCTCAAAATTTTGAATCACACTGGCAAACACCAAATTGTGGTCAAATAAAAAGTTAAAAAATAGAAATAACCTTATATAACGCTATATATCTTATTGTTAAAAATCGGTTTGCAATAATTATTTAACTTTGTTGCGTGGAAATGATATTCAAGTTAATAACGAGGCAGAAGTGATAAAAATACAATTTGATATTCTTTCGCCGTCTATCGAAAATTTAAAGAATTTAATAATTCTGTTAAGCGTAGAAATAAGTATCACTAAAATATCCAATTTGGCATGTAAACAGAATTATAAAATGTGGGACATTTTTATACTTAAATCCTAATAGGTTTGTGATATTCAGAAATATTGTCACCAACGTTGATTGTGTATGTAGGTGTGACATTTATTGCCCACGATTCATTTCGAAATATTGAAGATGGGTGCAAATTGTTGGCTATATTATAATTGCTTTAAATGAACTGTACTGTGTTCAATAAATTTAACTGCTAAAGTAATTTACACTATTTATAAATTATAAGCATTTTGCAACATAATTGAAAAGTATCACGCTTTCTATTCTTGGTATTTATTCTATCGGGTAATAAAATGCATGTTAGTATGCATCACATGTTTAAATTTTTTATAAAAGTTTCTGCACATTTTTAAATGAAAGGAATATAAAATTTATAAAGAAACGCAGAAATATATTTGGAGTAATATTTCTTGAATATTTCAGTAGCGTTAAGGATAAAAGAACTTCCAAACATATACTGTCCTTAGGGGATTATTTCCCCTTGACAGAAACACTTGCCTTACATCTCGATTAAGGATCGATAACATAAAAACATCTTTGCATAAATTCCTGATCATAAAATACCTTACTGTTTAGCAGCCTGTGTATATGTACATAAACTTTTTAAAACACACTACTAACATTCTGCTTTCAACGCCGGGACTTGTAAGAGGATAAATTTTATTCAAAGTTATTTTCGCATCTGCTGGAATAAAGGAATGATCATTTTATTTGCACATGATCTTTAAACAATGTCTTTCTCATTCAGAGAATTGTCGTGATATTTTATCTTATGTAAAAAGTATAAATTTTAAATTAAATTTCCGATTGTAACATAGAGTTTATACATCTAGTATATTAAATATCTAGCAATTTACAGTAAAATAATCCGAAAAAAATATGTATTTAACAATGTTTTCTGCTTTAAATCAAATAAATTCAATGCAATTATTATTAAATTTTTACTAAATGAAATTACTTATCAATGAAATTCTAGCACAGTATGCTGAAACTCAACTTATTCCCTGGTCGAAGAGCGATAACATAAAACTTGACTTTGTATAAACTTCAAAATAGGAATCTTCTTAAAGTTTAACTGATTGTATATATTTAAAATATAACTTTAGAAACCACTTCTTACATAAATGTTTAGGCGTGGAGTGTGGTATGAAGAACATATTTATGTTTGCTTTTCTTTTCAGTTACCATAAAAGTGAAGTTATAGTTTATGAAAAATGATCTTAAAACATTGTGCATGACATAGATTTCGCCAACTCCCGACTCAAGCCAACAGTTTACAGTATAAATAATTATTTCTATTTTAAAAAGTAGTTTGCAAAATATTATACACAGATTATGTATATTAAATGCTTAACTATTAAATTGTAGTTTAAGAGCCCTTCAGCAAAGTCAAAATTCATTCAGATAAATTAAACACAAAGATGATAAAAATAATTCTAAATTAAACACAAAGAGGATAAAAATTAAAAGCACTTTATATTTTTTTCATTCAATATGATAATTATAATGTAATTTACACATTGTCTTCAACTCGAAATGCGCAGTTATTTTCTGTATTGTTGCGAAGGCATAATGCTTTGGCGCCTTTTCCTCCGTCTGTCTCGAACGTCAGACGAAGAAAACACAGTCCATGACTTCAGCATGTCGTTAAGATGAAGTGAGTCCGGGTTTATCAGGATTTCATAGTTATAAAAACGGTTGCCATATTTGGTGATTTATCGCCAATTTGTCAACATTTGGCGTCTTCCGAAATGTTCCAGAAACTTACGAAATAACGATTAGTTTAGGAGGTATGGAGAGATTTCCGGAAGCTTCTACAGAGAGACTATAAAAGGATTTATCCATCCGTTGCAGAGTTGTCGAACTGACATGACACGAGTTACATTAGACTGTGATTTTTGTCAATGTTTTGAGAATAGTAGCGGATGTTTTGTGAAAGTATTCTCGTCAGTATTTTGCGAATTTTATCGTTTATTCTGTGAAATTTGTGGAGCATTCAAGTGCTCTTTGATTGTATATTGTTCCTGTTTACTTGTGCTTATGAATAAACGTATGTTATCCAGAAACTTGGTCTCGTTATTGTGTTTGTTCTGCGTGTACGATTGCAATCCCAGGGGATACGTTCATAACAGTATGATATGCCTTTTTCTACCATGAATACAAATTTGTGGTCGAAAATTGCTATTGTAGAAACGCGTTTATATTTGTTTTACATATAATGCATATACATTTTATTTTCATGAAAAGGTAATCCGCTTTTATTTTTATGAAAAACGTTAGTCTGGTCTTGAAAAAAGACTACATGTTCATGACGGGATCAAGACGGTTTAGCCGGGTGAGGTTCAATTTCTAAAGAGTAAAAATATATCTCAAAATACATAAACATACTAATCTTGCTCTTTATATCTGTTCCAGTTCGAGTTATTCCTTCAAAGCAAGTACGTTCCTATAGCGGGCACAGGCCCGGCTGTACCAATGAGTCTGAAAGTCAAAATAATTAAAATGCACCAAAAAAAAAAGATACGATGGTATATAAATGTGCATGTCACTATAATTAATGAAACTTGATTAGTTAGGGCCTTTAAGATGAAAAAAAAATAGTATATTCTATTACTGGCACATGACAAGCTGGACTTATGAGGTTCAAAATAAAAAAAATCTGATGTGGGCAACACATGAATTCTCTTATATAATGCAATGAATTTACTACTTTTACAGTTAAAAAAAGTTATTCTTAGATATTTATATTCTTTCCGAAATATTGAATTTTCTTTAATTAGTCGTCTTTTTATTGATTTAGTATCATTTTTATTCATTTGGTGAGGTTTTTGTTAATTTGGCAACAAATAAAAGTGTCGCCAAGTTGGCGACATTCCGCCAAATTTGTCGCCCAGATCTCGCCAAGCGTTATAGACGGAGAAATAAATTATTCTTACAGCAGATAAATGACTATTGGCGTTCAAATACGAAAGTATTACTCAAAGTATCTTTTTTCATAAATGGAACGAGCTAGATCCACGAGAATGATGTCACCAAATGTATCGCATGGTATTACATATGAAAAGTGAACCTGTTTCTCAATAGGAAATATTTTTTTTTATTTTATATAACTTTTTGATAATTTTTTTGAAAAATGTGCAATATCTCGAGAACGCTTCATGTTAGCGTAATACGTATAAAAACAACAGGCTTCCAGTGTTTACGGATTGTGATTTTTGTACCAAATTTCGTTCGAATCGGTCCATTCGTTCGTCAGTTATCGTCTCCACAGACTCACTGACGCGCACACTCTCACATACATACACACACACACACACAGGCGTCACTTCAAAAATGTTTGATTCGTGATAAGGGATGCTTGAAACGTGCTCTCCCGTCGAAAACTCGAATTCGAATTTTCGACCCCGTCACAATACTTTCCTTATACATTATGTATATAAGGATGGTAATTATTAAAATAATAATAATTAAAATAAATAAATAACAAAAGACAGCGATATACGAAATTTCTTGTTACTATGGCTAACGGATCTTGATTAGATAGAGCCTCAAATATTTGAATTAAATACAAGGCTATGAAAAATAAATAATCTTTTAATTATAGCACAATGTCAAAAATGTATTCACACTATCATAATTTTGTCGCGTGGAAATGATGTTCAAGTTATTAACGAATCAGCAGTACTAAAACACAACCTGATATCCTTTCGCTTCCAAATGTAATTGTGAACTATTAGATCGATTTGCCACACATGGAAATATGATTCGATATATTTTACAATTTATTGTTTTACGATTTATTACAAATTATAAGGTGTGGAACATTTCTATTCTTAAATTGGAAAGGGTTTGCGATATTCAGAAATGTCATCACCGGTTTTGAGTATTATTTCTGTAGGTGTCACATATCTATTTCGACCACCATCTATTTCGAAAGCTTGAAACTCGGTCAAACTGACTGTTAATGTGATAACTGATTTAAGGTAGGTATTAGGTGTTCAAAAATGTTAATTATTTAGTAATTTACATTGTTCCTAAAGTATATGCATTTCACAATGTAATTCAAAATGTCATTTTTCTATTCTTGATATTTATTCCATCGTGTAATATTATGTGTTTTAGTATGTATCCTATTTTTAAATGTTCCATACTATGTTCTATAGATTTCAAATGAAAAGAATATTAAATTCATAAAAAAACGTAGAAATATACATTTGAAGTAATATTTCTTGAATATTCCAGTAGTGTTAAGGAAAACGAACATTCTAGGACATATATTGTCTTTTCCACTCGAAAGAAACACTCTCCTTACATCCTGATCAATGAGCGATAACATAAAGTATCTTTGCATAAATTCCTGATCATAAAATTCTTTGCTGTTTAACAGGCTCTGTATATTTAAATACACTTTCAAAACACATAAATAACATACAACTTCCGACGCCGTGACCTGTAAGACGATAGATTTTATTCAAGCTTATTCTCTCATCTCCTACAATAAAGGAATGAATATTTTATTTGAACATGATCTGTAAACAATGTATTTCTCTTTCAGAGAGTTTTCATGATTTACTATTTTATGTGAAGAATATAAATTAAAAATCCATTTTTTTTTTCATTTTAAGATAACGGCTACAAATCTTATATATTTTAAATCCAGCAATTTACAGCAAAATATTTCGAAAAAATACTTTATTTCACAATTTTTGTTGCTTCAAACCGAATAAATTCAATGCAACTATAAAAAAATCTTACTAAATATGTACTTCTTATGAAAAGAATATTAAATTCATAAAGAAACGTAGAAATATACATTTGAAGTAATATTTCTTGAATATTCCAGTAGTGTTAAGGAAAAAGATCATTCAAGCATATATATTGTCTTTTCCACTCGAAAGAAACACTTTCCTTACATCCTGATCAATGAGCGATAACATAAAAGTATCTTTGCATAAATTCTTGATCATAAAATACTTTGCTGTTTAACAGGCTCTGTATATTTAAATACACTTTCAAAACACATAACTAACATACAACTTCCGACGCCGTGACCTGTAAGACGATAGATTTTATTCAAGCTTATTCTCGCATCTCCTGCAATAAAGGAATGAATATTTTATTTGAACATGATCCGTAAACAATGTATTTCTCATTCAGAGAGTTTTCATGATCTTCTATTTTATGTGAGGAATATAAATTAAAAATCCATTTTTTTCATTTTAGGATAACGTTTACAAGTCTTATATATTTAAAATCCGGCAATTTACAGCAAAATATTTCGAAAAAATACTTTATTTCACAATTTTTGCTGCTTCAAATCGAATAAATTCAATGCAACTATAATAAAACCCTTACTAAATACTTATTTATTACTGAATTTGGAGCATAATATAATGAAACTCTTATCTTACGCCTTGATCAAAGAGCGATAACATAATTCGTGACTTTGCATTTCAGAATATCAAACATTTTAAAGTTTAACTGGTTGTATAAATTCAAATAACTTTTGAAAGACCAGGTTACATAAAGTTTAAAGCGCGAATTGTTGAATGAGGATGCATTTTTTTGTTTGTTTATTTCCTCAGTTGCCACGAAAGGGAAATTATACCCTATTTAAAATTTTGATGTGGGCAGCACATAACTTTCCTTATATAATGCAAAAAAAGTTATTCTTATTGTAGATACTTATATTTTTTCCAAGATATTGAATTTTCTTCAATTAGTCGTCGTTGTCATTGATTTAACGTCATTTTTATCCATTTGGCAAGATTTTCGTTAATTTGGCAAAATGTAAAAATGTTGCCAAGTTGGCGGCATTCCGCTAAATTCGTCGCCAAAATTTCGCCAAGCGTTATTGTTGGAACTAATAAACATATAAATACTTTTAATATTAAGCTCATTAAAATTGACATGGCCGTTAATTCATACATAGTGTATTTATTATTTAATCGTGCATTGCTTTACACTGCCTCTATAAACCCTCCAATTATTTACTTTTTGTTTGAGTCCTGTAAAGGAATTATTACTTAATATAACACTAAAAGGATTACACCAATTTAACATTAACATTTATTAACAAACATAAATACTTAAATAATTCAATTACAATATTTAATTATTATTATTTCAGCGGAGGGGACATGTGTGACCAAAACGGAAAATCCTAAATAGTGGTTATGACCAGATATCATTATGATCATTTATCTCTTTCCATGGGCACATACCTTCAAACTTGTCTTGCATATAGTCTGCATCCGTATTTATATGTCGTTCATTTACCGGCATCAACTCTTGGTGTAATACTCCGACTCGTAAATTCGTTGAACATATTGTACTGCTGTAACGCTGCACAAATCAATATCTATATATTATTTTTGAATATCTACGGAGCACTCTAGATTTCTAGTCGTCGTTACGTCGTTATTAAGTCATCACTGCTCTTAAGTCGTATTCTATCATCACTGCTCTAGTCGTTGATTTCAGTTATCTGTTAAAGTTTACCCTCTCAAGTTATATTGATATCACTCTCGTCGTGCTCTTCGATCACAGACTGTAGCTCCCTCTATTTCGGGGGAGTCATTTCCCCCTTACTTTCATTTGCCGCATTCAGTGTGACGCCACAAGCTTATTTTTTCATTGGTCACTTATTTAACCAATGGGACCATTCCATATCCTCGTAAGGGTCAGCTCGGCCCCTCTGTCCCGGCACCCTTAAATTTATGGTTTTTTGACCTTTAGGTTTACGAGTTGTAAAACTCGGTGCCATCCAGACTGTCAGTATTTTCCGAAGTTCTAGATCAATAAATAACTAGTATAAAACTGTCTCACCATAACACAACACTTAATGTGCGATCTATTTCTGGTCTCACAGTTGTGGACGGAGAAATAAGCTAATCTTACAGCGGATAAATAACTACTGGCGTTCAAATGCAAAAGTATTACTCAAAGTAACTTTTGTCGTGAATGGAACGAGTTACATCTACGCGAATGATGTCACCAAATTTATCGCATGATATTACATATGAAAAGTGAATGCACGTTTCTTAACAGTTAATATTTTTGTTTAATTTACGGGATTTTTTGCTAAATTTATTTGAAAAATGTGCAATATCTCGCGAACGGTTCATGCCAGCGTTCTAAACTTTATGCCAATCGTTTTCTAAGGAAAAAATACATAAGAAATGGCTATTTGAGTAACTTTATTAAATATTTTATTTTTTGATGATTTTTTCAAAATTTCACTCGGAAATTTAGAGGGGTTCTGAACATTCGATTGTGTTTTAAAACAATGGGCTTCCAGTATTCACGGATTGTGATTTTTGCACCAAATGCCATTCAAATCGTTTAAATTCATTCGAGAGATATCGTCTCCACAGACTCACTGACACACGCACACACAAACATCTCTTCTAAAATGTTCGATTCGTGATCAGCGATGCTTTAAACATGACTTCCGGAGAAAACTCGAATTCGAATTTTCGACCCCGTCACAATACTTTCCTTATACAATATGTATATAAGGAAAGTAAAAATGATGAGACTTTTTCAACTTTGAGCATACCAGTGTATGATAAAATTATTTCGCGAGACAATGCTCAAACAAAATATAAAGATAAATTATTTAATGTACACATGATATTTATTATTTATGTATACAAAATACATGATAAATTATTTAAGTCAAATAATAAAAATATTCAATGGTTATTGAAGATACAACTAATATATAATTTAGCATTGCCTATTGAAGATAAAAGTATTCAAGGACCGGTTTTACGATTTTTATGTATTCGTTAATATTAAATACTTTCAATAGTAGCAATATATAAAAGTTACCTTTTTGTCAGAATTTGACAAATCTCTATGAAGAATGGAAATTTTGGTCTTAATATGCAGACGACTTTAATTTTTTTACAAATAAGAGCTCAGATGTAACAAGGCGGCAAGGGACCAAAATCATACTCATAGAATTCGACTTTGTTTGCACTGCAGATAACGGCATCTATGTTTTGATTTGAGAATGACTGGCCTGTTTATGGATGCGATTACCTGTAAAAGAAGTTCAATACCATCTTTGAGACCACACTGGTAGTATATAAATTACAATATTTAAAATACACATGCGTTTTACATCATATATTTTAAAAATATTTAGCTGTTTCATTGTACGTTATAATTCAAACAGGAAATAAAATGTATTTTAATATTTTTTCACATTTCTTTTTGTTTTTCCTAGCAGATTCTATAGGCGAGACATCAGACTTCTAAAGAAACGTAAAAATGTACATTTGAAATATAAATTTGAATATTTCGAGCTTACATTTATAAATTAAAAAAAAAATTGAAATATGCAATGTCCTCAGGGGATTTCTATCACCTCACAGAAACATTTGCCTTACGTCCCGATCGAAGAACGATAACATAAAAATTTATTTTTGCATAAACTCTTGATCATAAAATATACTACTGTTTAATAAGAAGTTGTATATTTTGAATTTCGTCAGAAACACATATCTAATGATAATTTTAGACGCGATGTCATATACGAGGATGATTTTCATGCATGTTTATTTTATCAGATACAACAACAAAAGAATAAATGTTTAATTTAAACATAAGTTTAAAACATTATATTTCAAGTGCAGCTAGTTTTCTAGATCACTCATCTCATAAGAATAAAATACATAGGACACTCATATTAACAATTCATATTTGCAATTCAAGTTATCAATTTGCAAAAATGTTCATGTATATAAACTGCTGAACCCGGTAGCATGTAGAATAAAAAATTGTATATAGAAGAAAACTTATTTGAGAATTTTTTTTATTTTAATCCAGTAAATATTCCTATTGATATTGAAACACGACACTTCAGGAACACTTGCTTTATATACCAGTCAAAGGCGATAACATAAAAATTACCTTTACATAAAATGAACAACCTAAAATGCACCTTACTGTTTAACAATTTGTATATATTTGTATAACATTTGTATGACACATAACCATTGTCTTGAAAATTCCAATTGTGTCCATTTAGTACTACTGCGCCCATTTAGTTTTAAATGTCATATTATATTCGAAGACGCATTATGATCATGTTTATGTTCTTAGTTAATACAAGAGAGAATTTTTGTTAATCAAAAGTTAACCATGAACTTAAACCATTGTAATTTAGAAGCTTCAAGTAGTTCTTTCTATGTCCAGTCTTACGATATAATAAGTCCCGTCATAAGATATAATAAGTTATGATATAATAAGATATAATAGATATATTAGATGTAGTAAGTTAGATAGATGTTCTGAGAAGTATAAGCTGCGATAGCTTTTTGCAGAAGGTTATATATCTATATATATCTATCTATCTATATATATATATATATATATATATATATATATATATATATAATATAACTAACCTTGTAACTATTGTTTATTAATTGTTTTAAAAAATCATAAATTATGTTGTTTTAAATTACATTTTGAAGGATTGGAAAATCCATACGTATGTATTTCTTACTGATATTGCTACATCTATAAGGAACCGTAACCTGCCTTTCACCCGAAATTTTCAATTTATTTTTCTAAATTTTATATTTTTATTCATTTTTCATTTTATTCACTATATCAATTTGTACTTTAATCTGCCGGTTATTCTGGCTGTTTGACGGTATATTTGGGGTCGCGACTCGCGGGGGTAACATCGTCGAAGATGGTGCGTTTGGAAAATTCGTAGAACTTTTTATACATATTCTCTCTTTAATTGAGATCGATAGCGTCAAGACCGATATTTATTGAGTTCAGCGCCATCAGCCGGAAAATCACAGAACTTGTCAGTATTTTATTTCATCAAAGGCTTACCTTGGAAACTACAAGCTTCGGGCAAAAATGAACTAATAATTAGGACATCTTTTTTGTTTATTCATACCAACATCTATTGAGCAACCCAATTTGTTATGGACGTTATTCAACTATCTATAATGCTGTTTATATCGCCTATATGGCATGGACTTTGCATCTAAGAAATTTATATATGGCTTTCATCTGACGCTGAGGCTATGTTCACTTTGCAACAGCGCAGATGACGTACAACATAGACAAATGCAAACGATATAGACAAATGATGTTTTCTTTCTACACTCATACTTTTTAATATTTAAAACAAAGTAAAATATTTCTATTTTAAATAAATTTATACTACACAAATTTATAATACACTAAATTTAAAATACACAAATATAGCGGAAGTTAATTTTCTGAAATCTTAATTCCTTAATGTAATGTTTCGCTTCTTTAATTAAAAATATTTCTTGATCTAATTGTAGTGGACTTTCGTTAAGACGGCATCCGTTTAAGATATATTTCTCATTTTTATGTATAAATATGGATTCCCTGTTAAGGTCTGTGAACGTTGCATGTTATACACACAACTTTATACTTTGCTCATTCGTTAAGATATAAAATTTATTTATTCTTATCAATCAGTAGATGTTCCGGAAAATACTAAAATTGACTAAATGGCAATTGACTAAAATTGAGAATGATTAAAAATGTTATTGTTGATACCATTAGTGGCGACACGTCAAATTTCAAATCACAGAATCAACTAATTAAATGACATATCTTAAAAATCAGATTGAAACGTCACTTTATTAAAAAACATCCTACAGACGTGCAACAAATAATTTTAAGCCAGAGCGCTTTCGAACTCCTTCATGCTCTTCTGCAGTGGCGATAGAATCAGAACAGATGCCAACATGTCTAAATACATTCCTATGCTATAAAGTCAAATTTGCATATTACGAAAACTGCCATCCATATAAAATTGTGAATCCATAAAATAGATTTAAAATTATAAAATTGCAAATCTCAAAGCAAAGCATTTAAAATTTTTTTTTTAAAAAACATCAAATACTTTAGAAAATTATTATAAATAAAGGCAACTGTGTAAAGGTTTAACACGAACGGCATCGAGAAGGAGTCACCAGGTCTGTTCAGGTTTTAAGTTGTGCCTGGCAACTCGTTCTCGATAGATAAAATTTTACAAAATTTGGTAGATAAACACTTGTGTGTTATACTGGTGCTGCTTAATTTTTGGTAGAATCGAAAAAAATAAACTGCCATTTTTTTTTTTGGAATGGTCTGCGAAAATCGTCAAAATCTAAAATAAAAAATTACTTATGCTCAAAAATATCAATTATATGCTTGTTTTATACGTAAATTTTAACGATGAAATGAATAAGACTAACTCCATATCACCAGGACTAGCCTTTCTCGAGATATTTTTGTTTTTCACATTTTCGCTACACGATCTTTGAAAATAAGTCCAGTTAGCAAATGAGAACGGAAATTGAATTCAAAGTGCAAATTCAATGTAATTTTAAATAATTGTGGTTGGCATTTTGTGTAATTAAACTCAGTATAATGAATTATAGAAGAAATAAAGAGAACGTGAATATGAGTCTGCTGGGAACATGCGCTGCCCACATCATATTTTTATATTGTAATTTACAAAACTTTATATTAGCAAACAAATATAATATTAATTTATTAATCTAATTTTTTATTGTGAGGTTCAGTTTGCAAACATGTGTTGGTCTTCAAATTAATGTAGGCTTGCCACTTTATTCTTATGTATAAAGTTCGCATGATCTATACAGATGCTGAATATACATTCGGCCCATGTTTGGAGTCCCATACATGTTGTTGCTTTTTTGATAATTTTTAATATTTTGCTGCAAATAAAGTGCAAAAGAAATGTGAGAAATTTCGCTTTCCACACTTGGAGCCATGAAAAAACATAAATTTAAAATTTTGACAATCCTTATTTCACACTTGCCTTATTTCGTGGCTATGTGCGAGCAGACGATTTTTTTATAATTTTATGATATCTAATTAAAGAATATTTCATAGGAATACTTATTTATATTTTCTGAAGTCATGAACTAAAATTAATTATTCTGTCCCAAAATAGTATTTGTGAAGTTATCACTCTTTTCGTAATTTTAAATAATCTATCCCTGAAACAGATCTCACTTATCCCGTCTATTCTATGCAATATATAAACTAATTGCCTTGCAAAACATGGAAGGTAGCGTCTTTGTTCTAACAGCAAATTCATT
The DNA here is from genome assembly GCA_951213105.1 of Amaurobius ferox. Taxonomy (NCBI): domain Eukaryota; kingdom Metazoa; phylum Arthropoda; class Arachnida; order Araneae; family Amaurobiidae; genus Amaurobius; species Amaurobius ferox. Next base: position 101,876,193 of record OX578147.1, on the reverse strand, counting down.
TATTAGTATGTATAAATAAATGCAGTGCTAAGCCCGACGAAGTAAATTACAAATAGTTTAAAACCTAAATTTATTAGATTAAAATATGCATAGAATATTTCATGTTAGAAAATTGTACTACATATATTTATAGAATATATCTAGGATAAAATAATCGAAAATAATATACAGTTCTAGACATAAAGTATTTGAAATCATTATATTTTTAATATGAAACCATGCTTGACATTTTATTGAAATGAAAATCTCTCGTCGGAACATAAATATTTTTAGTTTAATATTGTTCAAAATATTGTTACTGAAACTTGTTTATTAGAGCTATAAGAAAAAGTAACATTATAATATAGGCTACCCCAATTTCACACTTGCCTTATTTCATGACCATGTGTGAACAGCAGATATTTTTATAATTTTATGGCATGTAATTAATGCACATTTCATAAAAATGCTTATATTTTCAGAAAACTTGAACTTAACTCTAGTCTTAAAATAGTATTTGTGAAGTGATTACTATTTTAAATTGGAGACTATTTTTGGTTCAATTTTATTGAATAACTGTAAGGTTTTTACGTTTAACAATAAACATAATACTATCAAGCATTTTATTTCAATCGCTCTATTTATGCAAGCGATATCATATCCACTGATAACCAAAATGGAATGGATAAAAAAAAATGCTTAATTTTATTTAAAGTTGCATCAAATGTGTCAAGGTATTAAGTTCTTAAATTACTTTTATTGCAACAATTTGTATTCACATACACTATTTATTGAAATGAGATAAAATTTTCAATAAAAGTAATTATACTTATTATTGGTCTTTATGTTTCGTAACAAATTAGATGCGTTAAACACGCTAAGTACGAGGTGTATGTCCATATTAGATATATTACTATTCTTATTGCAAGTGGAATTGCAAAATATAATTTAAAACAGGAGCAGATTTACCGGTGGCGGGTATAACAGCCACCATGGCACTGGACACATAATGTGGCAGCAGAATAATGTAACTTTTAAAATCCACCGAATTCATATACACATTAACTGTTCCTAAAGTAATTAAGAGAATAACAGTGACTGTTTAAAAAATAATATAAGTAGTGCCATATTTCCAAAATTTACATTTCATTTAATCATTATTTGCAATTTTTCGTTTACTGTGAGCCTAAAAAATATAAAAATTGTTGACAATTGTAAATATTGCTAACATCTGCTAAGTAATATACTCCATAATATTAAAATATGTTAATTATTAATTCTTCAATTTAGCGTCATTTTTCTAATTTTAGCGTCATTTTTGCCCATTTGGTGACAGTTCCGTCAATTTGGCACCACATTTAAAAAAACTTGCCATGTTAGCATATTTCGCCAAAGTACATAGTCGTCAAATTTTCCAAATTTATCGCCAAGTGCTACATTTTGAGCTAAACTTACTACTGTTCATTTTACGTCATTTCTTAGATATATTTATTTGAGAAACGTGCGATATTTGTCCATAACTGTTTAAGATAGCATTTGAAAGCCCATATCAGTCATTTTAGAATAAAAAATTGCTTGTAATATAATTATTCATTCAACATTATTCATTTTTGTGTGATATTTTCAAAATTTAATTAAAAAATTTAGGCGTATTCCGTACGTTTGATTCCGATTCCGTATTCACTTATTGTAATAATCATACCAAATCTCGTTTAAAACGCTAAATTCGTTCGTGAGAAATCGCATCCATAGACTAACGGACACAAAAACACAAACACTGACATCACCTGAATCCCCTTCTTCAGTGCAAGAGAATCAACAAATCCGACGACCTAAAGAGGAATTGCCCTGTTCCTGTTTTTGACTTTTGACTTTATTTGTTATCTTCGAATTAGCTGTATTTTGCATCATTGTACTATCTGCGCTCATATACGCTACTCAAATGTTCCTTTGTGATAACATATGTTCGAGGAGTTGGGTGAAGTTACTTATTTGCGCCAATCAATGCGACCTGTCAGGAGTTCTAGAACGTCATTGTTCATTTATTGACGACGGAGTTTCAATCAATTACACAACTTACCAGGAAGTGGAGTCGTTCCCACCCCGAAAAAAAAAATGAAAATCCAAAAATACTTCGTTATTCCGGAAGAAATACCAAATGAATGATAAGATTCGAAAAAATGCCTTCTATAAACAAATGTACAATTTGCATGTGGGGTCGTCTTAATATTAAATTCCGTTTCAAATCGATATTTTCAAAGGGGGGAGGGCTGACGCGGTGGCTGAGCGCTCAAGGCAAGGTGTTGTTGGGCGCAGTGTGTTTCGCCTTCACTGGTGCTCGGAGCAACGTCATGTGACGGCTAAATGGTTCACGCTGGTGGCCCTTGTAAAGTCGATTGATGGAATTTCAAGTGTCTGGCCAATTTTAATAAATAAATATTTTCAAAGGGCATCATATCCTGATTCTCCAGGTCGAAGCACACCGACACATAGGAAAGGTACAACTGAAGAGCATGAACGGCCTTCATTCTGTTACCTTTAATATGGAGACGGACCACCAAATGAGCTTTTCTATATATCTCATATATTTATGGTCAGAATAGCACGCAATTTATATATTTAGCATTCGGTCTGTATAATAATTATAATGTTGACGTAAAACATGGATGTTGCCATTTGATTTTTCTGAAAAATCGAGCAACTAATTATGAAGACAATTCCTTATAAATTTCAGACTCACATTTATGTATAGTGGACATTGTTACAATTCTAATGATACTTTTGTTCGTTAGTACAACACGAAGAGTCTGGATAACGAGTGGTAATCGGAATTTTTTGTCCGAAGTTCTCTGACAAATCTTATGGTACATCGGTATTTATATCACAGAGTGTATATGTTTAACAATGTCATAACTTTACGTTAATATGATCTCAATAAAGATTATATAAATATAATATAATCAATAACATGTTATGTTTCCAATTTAAAAGCTCTCTGACCAATTTTATTTTAATCTTTAACTTTTCAAAAGCCGTTATTTCCATAAACTTATAGAGGAACAAACACGCATGGTATTTATTCGAAATCGCTTAATTCTAATTCAAATATCTTCAAAACACATGAATATATTAATACCCTACATTCAGATTTTTGTCACAATGGAATAGTATCCTTCCTTCCTTCCAGTATTTAGTTGCACGAGGAACCAATTACAAAGTTGCATGGCGAAATTTTAATGCGCATAAACGAAATAAATTCCGTATAGAAAGAAGAAAATATTTAGTAATAAACCCCAATTGTTATTGAAATAATAAAGTATTCAATGGCGCTTATGCGAGGAAATGAATAGTGTATTATTCGCTGCATTGCATTATAAGATCTATTGATAGTTTCAATTAAAAGCTTCTATTCAGATATGAAAATATGACTGCATTCTACATTTAAAGTAGAATAGAGAGGAAGACATATTAAACTATAGAACATTTAATTAATGGCGCATTTTGAGTATTCATGTATTATGTTCTTTAGTCGTATCGTAAAACAAAGATATTTATAATAAAATGAAATTAATCGTGATAGAAAGACGATACATATAATGAATATTTTTAGAATAGTCGGACAATGACTTCCGTGATGACTATTAGTTGATTGGCTATTTCTATGCTAAATATGTACAAGAACATAGTTGAAAGTCCAAGCTATACAAGATGTTTCAAAACGACGAAGTTGATTTAAAAACATTTGAACCATTAGTGCTAGACACTGTTGTAGTGCTTAACCTCTCTGTTTGATCAACAAATACAGCTTTTGTGGTAATACTTTATTTATTGGTTAATTTTTATTATGTGGTGCGCAATTATGATTTAGGGCACAATTGGTTTTAAAATGTATGGCCGCAATGTCTTATTATTTACACTGCATCGGGGTACTTACTTCTGCTGCGCAGTAAATATAAAAATTATTAATGAAAGTTCGGTGAATACATAAATTAATTAAGTCCACTTTTCTATCCAATTATATAATCATCACATCTCAAACACATAATATAAAGGGCACATACGTATTATGCATTACTGGCTAACATATTATGGAAATGATATGGCCAGATACTATGATTCATGAAATGAAATCTTTCCTGAAGCCTATCGAATTATTGATATTTAGTTATTGGTTAATTACTTGATTTCTTAATAAAATATAAAATACAAATGTTACCTCAATCATTGGTTGATGGATGATAGAGATTTTGGCTTGAGCCAAATCCTGAAAAAATTATATTATATATATATATATTTGAAATATGTAATAATTAGAATTATGTAAAAATAAAAAAAAAATAAAAATACAGTTCAAGTAATATTAACATCACCATAGGAGCAAATTCACGGCCATAATGCCGATAAGAGAAAAGAACAGCACCGTCCCAAATTCGATGATTAATCAGAATTAAATTCATCTTCAGGTCTGAGTATTTAATTCTAATTAACCCAAACAAATGCCTGTTTCAGATTAAGCAATAGTACATTACTATAAATGCTTAAACTCAGACTACTGGCAACAAAAAATGAAAATAGGATACATTAAGAAAATTTGTATTACCAAGCGGCATGAACCCCTCTTCTTCCACCACGTGTATACACGATCAACCTCAACAGCTTAATCTAGAAGCACCGGAATGAACAAGTCGAAATTCTACCAGGGAGGCAGAACGAACGTTCACGGTAATACTCCCAGACCAATCCAGTGAGTCTAAGCTGGAGACTGGACAAGCAATTCAGTATATAACTTCCCAAATATGCAATCCTGAATATGAATATGAATCAAAGATGAAAATTCTTACTAAACAAGTAATTCATAGGAAAACTGGATAAACTAGAATGCCACTATACACCATTATAAGGGCGCTCAAATCGTAGTTTCAATACTGACAAAAGTTACATCTATATATAAATATAAATATATATATATATATATATATATATATATATAATCCCAGAAAAAGAAGAATTAAAGGAATAAGGGATAACCAATTGCTTTGCATTTAATGGTTGGGGAGGATTGCGACTTCCCCTCTCGTTTAAAGCAGCTTTTCCAGCCTAGGCAAACGCTCACTGTACCAATACAAAGCAAAGGTAGCCCCCCCCCCCCCTCTGCGTGCTAATACGAAGGCACCCGAATACGGAAGAACAAGACCAACCAAACAGAAGGAAACTGGACCAAAAGTGAATCCTGCCCAACTCGCTATCTTATATATGTTCATCTTGCGCATGCGTGCAATCTTAGCAGGTACGCATAAACTTTATTTACCTGCAGATTGAAGAAGTAAACTGTCAAAATCTACCTGATCCTTGAAAATCGATCTATAACAATCCTTTAAGAAATATAAAGGATAATGTTTATATAAAGCCTCAGTTATGATTTTAATGTTGCTATTATTGCAATCTCTTTTAAACGTGTTGTAAATTTGGTTTCTCTTGAAGTGTCCGAGTATGATATTTCTGAAATTATTTTTGGTAAGATTTGTTTTCCAATCGATGAGTTGATTGATATTAATTCTATATAATTCTCTTTTGTAATATAACGTTGTATATTGACCATATAATCCATGTTTTTTTATTGAGATGTCCAGAAGATTTACCGCTTCATTTTCTTCTTTACTGTTTTCTATTAATTCCAATTCCGGTGGGTAGAAAGTAAAATCGAAATTGGTGGTGTCTTCATAACACCCCAATAGCACGTCGTCAACAAACCGGAAATATGGTATCTCTGACAAAATATGGGTTCCATTTTCATATGTTGAGAGGTATATATCAGCCAAGATTGATGAGCAGGCTCCTCCCATTGGAATTCCCTTTATTTGTCGGTAATAAGTTTTTCCGTTATGTAGAATATTTTCCTTTAATACTAGTTTAATAAGGTCAAGGTATCTTCGATATGTAATAAAATCCTTCAAGTTAAATTCTTCATGTAAGTTTTCCATAGATTGAGTATAAATTTGATAAATTAATGTTGTTAAAAAGGTCGCGGAAATCAAAGCTTTTAAAACATATATTTTTATTACAATGTTTTAAACGATCGATAACTTCTATTCCATTCTTGATCATGGATTTTGTTTTTTGATGTTTTCCATCACATACTTGAGGATATTCAATAGTCGTTTATTAGCTATTGTAAGATATGATCCACAGCCAACGGTAACAGTGCGGAAATTTACAGGCACTTTATGCATCTTTGGAATGAGGATTAAATATGGAAATTTAACAGATTTTATTTCATTTCCGATTCGTTTGTACATAGCTTTAATCTTTTCGGATAGAACATTTCCTTTATTGTGTACTGGGGTGTACACAGTACTGTCTTGGTAGCAGTGGAGAATTGTATCCATGTAAAACTTTTTGCATGTAAATGCTTCACTTTCTACCTACCAGTATTGGAATTAACAGAAAACTGTAAGGAAGAAAATGAAGCGGTAAATTTTCTGGACATCTCAATAAAAAACATGGATTATATGGTCATTATACAACGTTATATGACAAAAGATAATTATATGGAATTAAGATCAATCATCTCATCGATTGGAAAATAAATTTTACCAAAAATAATTTCAGAAATATCATACTCGGACACTTCAAGAGAAACCAAATTTACAACACGTTTAAAAGAGATTGCAATAATAACAACATTAAAATCATAACTGAGGCTTTATATAAACATTATCCTTTATATTTCTTAAAGGATTGTTATAGATCGATTTTCAAGGATCATGTGGATTTTGTCAGTTTACTTCATCAATCTGCAAGTAAATAAAGTTTATACGTACCTGCTAGGATTGCACGCATGCGTAAGATGAACTTATATAAGATAGCGAGATGGGCAGGTTTCACTTTTGGTCCAGTGTCCTTCTGTTTGGTTGATCTTGTTCTTCCGTATCCGGGTGCCTTTGCATTAGCACGCAGTGGGGGCCAACCTTTGCTTTGTATTGGTACCGTGAGCGTTTGTCTAGGCTGGAAAAGCAGCTTTAAACGGGAGGGGGAGTCGCAATCCTCCCCAACCATTAAATGCAAAGCAATCGATTATCCCTTATTCCTTTAATTCTTCTTTTTCTTGGATTATTATCTGCTTCGGAGTAGAGAACGGCTCGGCGTCTTTTCCTGAGTAGTGCCTTAGGTTTCTAGTGGATATGCATAGGAAATAAATTCAACTATGAATTTAATTACAGGCTTTTATATGATATATATATACATATATATATATATATATATATATAGGGGAGAATCGGCAAATGCCGTACACATTTTTTAAATATCGTCTATCTTTGTTAATATTCCAGCAGTAGTGGCTGTATTGGTCTCATATTTACCTCTGATTTGTGTCGAAGTAAATTATATTTGAAATTGGCTGAAAACAGCATTGCCTTTTTTTAAATAAATTAAAAAGTGAAAGTGGTGAATGTACTGTATTATGCGACATGGTCGGAAAATACCGTACAGTAAAATATTCGCGAAATGAAATGACGATAAGTCCGTATTGAACTAAAGAAAATGTTTATTCTTAAAAAGCACAAATGGAAAAGTATTTTTGGCAACTGTCGTACTCGTATAGTCCCACTGATGTACCCAAACCATCAGTGCATCCCTCGTGAGACCATCCTCTGCATTTATGGCATTCAATCCAATCTTTTGATGGCGGCTCGACGTATGGCTCTCCACAAACTTAGCAACTGAAATCCTGACTTGGAAGATCTCTAGGTTTTTCCTTCTTTTGTTTAGTTTCTTTCTTTCCAGACGCAGAAGTGATTTTTCTTTTCTTTCCAGCTTTATAAACATTTAGCTTTCGTTTTGTGGTTGTTATTCTCTTCTTTGGTTTCAGCTTATCCAAAAGCTTGTTCTTTATGGGCGTGGAAGTCAGAATTTCAGAGGATTGAGCAAGTCTTTTCCTGTTTGTTAATGATGGCAACGCTCGAGGCAGGTTTAGTGGCGAAAGAACCAACTCTTTTGGAGACTCATCCATGACTGATCCTTCTCCTGGTGGTTGGGCACTGTGGGCAGCTTCTCCTGATGGTTGGGCACTGTGGGTAGCTTCTCCTGATTGTCCAGATTGTGGAACTTCCATGTCTTTGGCAACGACAAAGTCCTCATCACTGATTCCTCATCCCTATTTCAGGATAAAATCCTAAAACAAAATCCTGATAGCACGATAAAATCCTAAAACGATATCCTCATATCAGGATAATATCCTAAAACCGTATCCTGATATCAGAATAAAATAAAATATAGCCTGAAAACTAATAACTGTTTGTTTAATAACACTATTTTTGAAAAAGATAAAAATTAAATTTTGGAATGGTTCAAAAAGCTTAAATCTAAGATTTTCGAATATTATTATTATAACTGGCCACAATGGCCTGTGTTATGGCTACTACTTCCAGAGGAAATTCACCAGCCAACAATAATAAAGAATCGTATAGTCTCATTTTCGAATAAAATAAACCTGAAGGCAAATACCGTACACAGGTGGGTAATGCCGTACACAATGTACGGAATTACCCAACCTGATCCTTTATTTTCTTAAGCCTAACCACGTTTAAATGAAGCAGGAATTGATTTCATCTACCACTTTACCATTAAATTAATCGTTTAAACTAACAAAAAAATTCCGAGACAACAAATAAAATGGAACTGGGTGGTCTCTAGCAGCTAGCAAACATAATTAAAATAAAATTTCCCAAAGAGAACTTACCTTAAATCGCAAATATTTTGGCAGTTTTTCAGAGAAGGACTTCGTGACGAAAACAAAACATTTATGGTGCAGAAGAAGACTAGACGCAATAAATGCCGTGCTGCCACCTATTGGCATTATTCAGAAATAAGAGTGAACGGCATTTACCGACTCTCCCCTATATATATATATATATATATATATATATATATATATATATATATATCCTTTTTTCAGGAGTATTTGGGGGGTGCATCAGGTGTATTTCAGGCGTATCAGTTGCAAAGATGATTTCTATTTTTTTTAACTTTGCTTCTTCGGTGAACTAAATTATATCTTCAGCTTTTGGATATCTTCAGATATTCTCGAATCAAAGAAGACACCAATACAGGAACGTTTGTTTGCACTATTTTCATCTATATTTAATCAATTATTCTTATATATTTGATTTATTACCTTACTTGGAACTAAATGCACATTTACAGAATATACCCAAAATTAAAATTTTTGAATAGCTATCACATAGAGCGGTTCCAAATTTTCTGAACTTTAAATAATATTACTGGAAATTTTAGGATGTGCAATGCTGATACAGACAGCTATATCATAGATCATCACAGGTCGGCCAGGGTTTTGATTTCTACATGTATCGACTGCTAAATAATAGTAGACAGTGTCATCCTGCCCCACGTGTGAATGTCTCACTGTACCCCAATAATTTTCTAATAAATAGACATTATAAGCAGTTCGGCTGTAAAGTCTTCTTTAAAAGTTTTATATGATAAATAGCTACACGAATAAAACAATTATCTAGATCCAGTGGCTATTTTCTATATGTAAATTAAAATGTTATATCATAGATTCTCAGACTTCTGCTAGGGTTTTGACTCCTACATACGCCGACTGCAAAATAATAGTAGACAGTGTCACCATTCCACCAGGTGTGAGTGCCTCATTCCACCTAATCATTTTCTACTAAATAGGCATTATAAACAATTCGAATGTAAATCCTTTTTAAATGTTTCATATGATAACTAGCTACATGAATTGAATAATTATGTAGATACAGTAGCTGTTTTTTGCATATGATGTAAAATTATATATCTATAGTACCCATTTTAATGTTATATCCATATTGAAATTTTATATCAATATACATACGCACAATAAACAAAAAAGCATTATATTAGCTAAAACCAGAAAAACATTGAGAATTTAATTGCAAACAGAATTAGCACCTTATCCTCGAATTCATCTGATCAATAACTGTTGATCCATAGGTAAACAGTACGATATATCAACACTAATATACGGTATATCAACACTTTGTCTCCCTGCTTCCATGATTCACTGTTTCCCTTAATCCCCTTTTCTGAATTTTGAAGAAAATATCAGTACGAAATTGTATCTTATAAATGGGTTGGAATATTTAAAAAAAATTTCCAAGGTGCATTTTACACAAATAAGCACACATTTTTTACACATATGTATAAATATATATGTATATCAGTTTATATATATTCACTGAAACAAATGTTGAGAAAACTTATAAATTTCAAAGAACAAGGTATTCATCCCTGACGACTGGTGAAATCAAATAACATCTTCAACACTCATATTGAAAAAAAGCACTATTTTATTTGCAGTACGTGAGATGTCAAGATTTATTAAATTAGATAAGACACCAGCATTTCAGAGAGATATGAAAAGAAATTTGTTCCCAGCAGAAAAAAAATGTATAAGTCACGTGTTAAAACTTCAAACACATTTAAAAGATTTTCTGAAAATAAATAAATGTCAAATGTATGTTCAACTCTGTGGAGCTTCAGAGGAGAAATTCCAATACACTTTAATAAAATAAGACTGCTTTTTAAAATCAATTTCTTGGATTTCTTAATTCTGTGCCCTGTCATTTTTTAAGTTACTTCTTTTTATTTTTCTAAACAAAGGAGTAATTTATAAGAAAGCAAATTCTTTCAATCGAAATTATTTCCACACGACACTGTAAAACACTTTGCAATATTTGGTCATATTATACAGTTGCTTTGTTGATAATTTCGAAACCTGATTAGAAAAGCCACAATTACAAGCTTTCAGGAAAATGTCAGCTTTCATTTCTGAATCGAGATATTAACTAAGAGCAAACCGTACGAAATTAGAAACACATACATTGAATTAAAACCGAAATTTAATTTAATTTATTCATAACACAACAGAGCAATTCCCATCTACACTGTTAAAATATGTAAAAGGCAAACAAATACACACATTATGATATTAATTGAAACAAAAACCATAATAAGTAATTATTGGTAAAATAATACAACACGATATACCTATTCAACACTTATCGAAAACAAATAAAATAGCATAAATATAAATATATAAAAAATCGACTTTATTATGAATAAATGTTTTAATTTTCATTTCTAAGAAATATGCGGTAATTAAATTTGTTCTTACATGGCAATAGTAGTGTCCAAACCCAGATCGTCCAACTCGTCCAAGGACATAGAGCAGCAATTTAGACAGCCGCTAGCAATAGTGGTTTATACTTACTTGGTTATAAACGATTCTTGGTTATAAACGATTTCGAATTTAAGGTGATATTAAATCAGATTTTCAAATCAATTGTATTCCAGCTGAACGATTTCGTGCTTATTTTTACGTTCTCTTATGACCTTATTCCTCGAAAGGTACAGGAGGATGTAAAGAATATCAATTCAATTTCCTAAATCGACGACGAGATAGATATATGTGGTACCAATAAACTATACGCAATTTTAATTGGTCAGGCTTGACTTTCTGATAAATGCATGTGTGATTTCGAAATTAAATTATTTTCAGTACTCTATAACCATATACTCCTCATTCTAAAAATGTAACGTCTTTGCTGTAAAATGTTTCTCATGCATGATTAGTTTTCATTTCACAATATTTTATAAATCTATAAAAACATTTTATCAGTAAACTTATTTTTCCCTGCTGTAAAATCTCTACCTTCCAAACTTACCTCTATTCTTCTATATACGTACTAGTGCACCGTATAGAAATAAAAATTGACTAGACGTTTAATGTTTAAAAGCACATTCAAAACCATTTCCGTAGCCTTAAAATTTCATTTTTCAACTTGATATATAGCCGTATTAAAACGTCTGCAAGTGTTGCTGCTATACCTGTATTGTGACATTTTTCATTTTTCCTTTTCTTCCAGAAAAAAAATCATCTATTTGTTTCAACTGTCATTCCTGCTCTGTTTTGAATCTGCTAGATATATCATCGTTTGTGAATGAAAGTGTAAGCTTCCAATGCCCAGTATAACATTCCACGTTTACTTTCATAAATGTAGGTTTGTCTTTATAATTAATCTGCAACTGTAAAATTTTGCTGAATGTTATGAATGTAATGTATAACAGTTTGTTAATGTGAATGTAATACTTAAGTTTCTTTTCTGCATTATTTTCTTATCATGCGATTACTACCGTTAGATATTGAAGATACGCTATGATGCGTAGTACTTACGATATGAGATGCACAAGTTTTTTCTTAATATATAATTTTGAAAAAAAAATGTGGTGGTCCATTTATAATTATGTGGTGTTGATTCATCACTATTGGATAATAAAAGTGAATATATTTGATGCATATAACTTGTCTCACCATGTATGTCGCACATTGCGATTATTAATGTGAGAAATGTTCTCAAACACCCACCAATTGATACTGTAGTGAAATACTTGTATGGGAATAATCGATTGCAAGACAAGAATTATGATTAATGACAGTGTAATTTTCCGTACATTTAGCCGAATCAGCCGTATTATTGGACAAGATCGGCTCCTTACCCTGATTGGCCTGCAGTTCGGGTATTTGGAGTCTGTGGACTTCATATGATTCGCCGGCTTGTCGATTCCATGTGATGTACGAAATAACACAGATGTTCTAGTTTGGACATAGGTCGATCTGGTTCGGCCCATTTATGTGAGAAAGCTGCTTTTAGTGGATTCATTCATCATGCATTTATATCCAGAGCAGTGTCAATAGTTGCGGCAAGAAGACTGTCCTTTTTTATTTTGTATCAATGCTCACCTGAATTCACAGTGATTTGCAACGTTCAAGGTCACAAAGGTGGGCGGGGATGAAGTTAATGGATGTTGTACATATTATCCCTGAGTTTGCCCCAGAGACGTTAATGGCGGTCCCCCTGGAAGAAGTTTAATGTGCGTTAGTTACGCTATCGTATATTCTGGCATATATATATATATAGGTATTTAAAAACTGATTAGAGATATATTAATGTCTATTAGAGATTCAGAGATCAACTTCTTCCACTTCAACTACACAATTCAATTACTAACTTACTAAACTCTAAAATTGAAAGAATATCAATATATAATAAAAGTATTCTTTTGATCACATTAATAAAACTTTAAAATCACGATAAAACTAGAGCGCTTTCGGACGTCAAACGTCCATCATAAGTGGCAAATACTAAAGTAATGGGGGGATATGTGATCTTTTATACTGAGTCAAAATCTGCAAACAAAAGTAGGAATGGACATATAGGAATTACCAGATACGAATAGTCAGATTACTTAAGGTAATTTTTTCGAAAGAAAAACATTTAACTAATTCAAACAGTAGAAGTGAACTAAAAATAACGGCTTTGGAAGATATATTAACAAAATTAGATGTCTAAAAATCCAAACAAATATTTAGCTTTCGAGGAGTCGAGAATAAGATGCCACGCAAAACTGCGGTTACTCATGGAAACAATGGGCGTTTCCATGAGAAATGCCCGAAAATGAGATGTCCGAAAGCACTCTGGTTTTAATGTGATTTTAACCTTTTACTTACGGGTTTACTATGGCGTCAATCCCAAACGAAGAACCTCTCAAAAATACAGGTATTTGTCATACAATATCCTACACAGTTCGATCCCCCTTTGCAGGCATTGGCGTCCATGGACACCAATGTCTGCAAAGGGGGGAGGGGTCGAACTGTTTAGGATAGGGTATGTCAAATACCTGTCTTTTTGAGGGGGTTACACTTTAATGTGATCAAATAAATTATTTTATTACTCAAATAATAGTCAGTGTGTAAGTGTTACTTAGTAAGTGTTATTCTTTAAAATTTAACGTTTCAGACACATATTTTAATATTAAACAGTAAGATGCATTTATTTGAATATATCCTTCACATTCAAAATGTATTTATACATTTTATAAAATGGAAATTGCATAATTTACTGCATGTAAATTATTGTAAATTATATGGTAAATATATGAAATGATAGAAGACGTTCTGACGAAAGATATAAAATAAAATCATTAATTCAAATTGTTTCGTCATTTCTTTTCATAGGGATTGATATTATGCGTAGGACGTAAAAGATGTAATGCAGTTGAAAGCATAAAATCATTTTAAACATATTTATTTTTTAACATAAATTAGAAACGTTTATATAAATTAGAAACGTTTCAAATGTCAGTATCACTAAGAAAAGTACAAACATGCAAAATTTTAGCTAAACTGTTTTTAGAAAATATTATTTTATTATTTCATCAGCTTACAATTATTTATTCTGTAAAATTATGCCCTGTACATCAATAACTATAGAAGTACTGCTAAAATGTCTGAAATATATTTGTATTTATTATTTGAGGTATTTTTTTGGTTTACACAACATGCCTGGAACATAGATAAAATTTTGACATCGAAATGTATAATTGAAGACCAGATATTACGCAGTTGAATTAAAAAGATTGTTTTTGCTTTTTTACCTTTTAACAGGACCCTGTTACTGTTATTTTTAGTAATGTAGAAATTCCAGAGAAATTGTCGCAAATTTTATATTTGTGGTGGTAACACTTCGAAATCGAAATTGGCTGAAACTTTATGATATGTGTTTAGAAAACTATAAGTAAAACATCCAAAGAAATGGAAGTAGTTAGATACATATCAGCAATTTTGACTATAGCGTCTAGGATCGCACAAGCAGAAAACATGCTACATCCGAAAAGAAAATATCTGCTCGCATACGCTCCCAACCATCGATGGACTGACTAGTTTTGAGATTATTATGCGCTCGTTTAAAAACAATAGCCAATTTTTGCAATGGAAGAAATATACCACAATTTTGCCAACTTCTAAGGGAACTGACAATTTCAGCCCTTCCACGTAGCTGGCATCAACTTCTCATAATGTATTTTGCTCCAGTTCCACGAAACTGCAGAGGCCAAGCCCATAATGACGAAAATTGTACGTTTCCGTATATAATTTTTCAAAATTATGGCTTATCGCAAATTTTTTCCTGCAATTGCAGATATCAGCTATTCCATGCTGGTGAGTTTATAATATGAGCAAAAGAGATATATGGATGCTGGTATCTGCATTGGTAATGTTGTTGTTGATGAGACCCAGACCGTCCGACCTACCAAAAAGGTGTAAGGTAACTGTATGGACGGCCGGGAAGTGCCACCCAATTTAGACCGGAACCCAGTGGGGGAGGCATCCACAGGGACCGTACCCTCCTTCCCCTACCACCAACCTCTCGGAAGGACTTACGGACCCACATGTTTAACGTGATCGTACTCCGCATGAACACGGCGGCATTTGTGGTAGCGTGCAAATCTAGCGCGCAAACCACGGGGATACCGCACCCGAGATGGCCAACAGCACGCGGTGTTCCGAGGGGGTCACCCACCAAGTACTAACCGCGCCCGATGCTGCTTGACTTCGGTGATCTAACGAGAACCGGTGTTTTCAGCACGGTACGGCCGTTGGCCCGTGCATTGGTAATGTATAATAATTGTTTGTAAACGAACCCTATTAGCGGATTTTCAGTCTATGAAAAATCTGCTTTTTGAAAATATTCTTTAATTATTAATATAAATATTGGGTGTAGAGAAAATCCATGCCCGAGACCAAAATCTTGAGATGTATTTGTTATTATTTTACCGCATATTATAGGTATATAGGAAATCCGTATGGCGCTGTACGATGGGAGAAAATTAAAGAAGTGGGGGGGGGGGCGTGGAACTATACCGCATAATACTAAATGATAAAAAAGCGAATTACAATGTTGTAGCGATTTGCAACATTAGTAATAAGCATTTTTTTCACGGATAAAATTTCAAAATAACATTTTAAACATTTTAAATAATTTTATTTATTTTAATTTTAAAAGATACATTGATCTGCATGTAATAGTGTAAACGTTAAAACTTCGGGAAACACACGAATAAATCGTGTATGCTTGTATCATGTATCGTTTCTGAAGGTAAGCATTCTCTATTTCATGTATAATTAAGCAAATTTAATTCTGCCACATTGACTAAATGTTTGACTTGTGTGTGTGTGGGGGGGGGATTACATTGTATGCACTGGTTTCCAGGGTTCCTTTCCATCTTTTGCAGAGGTACCAAAAGTCTTGAGGCAGAGGTACCAAATTTCCCAACGTTCTACAACTTTTTTAATTAACTCATTTATCTCTAACAAGACGCGAAATAACCCCAAGAAACCCCATATAGAAGGTAGTCAACATTTCTAAAGACTTCGCTTTGTGTAGCGTAATTAGGGCTTACTATATATCTGCATAAACATATACGATAACCACACTGATCGAGTTATTGAGACTGATTCATAACATTACTTGTCACCCTGTATTTGTTTGGAAAACTGCATGAAAATCAATTTGTATAGCTTACGGAAATGGACCACAGATTGAAAGTATCTATCACCTATATAATAATTGTATAACATGTATTTTTCTTTCCAGACTCTACAGACTCAGAAGGACAAGCTACAGACTCAGAAGGACATATAGTATCGACCACGATCCAGAACCTCACCAGTCGGGCTTTCAATTTATTCTCCTGGAGATGGATAAATGGATGTGGTATCGAAAAATATTCTCATATTTTTCAAAAGTACATTTATTTTCCTTTGTACCATTTTATTATTGAACCTGGGACAGAAGCAAGCTAATTCGATTTTGATTAAGTCGATTATTTTTGGACGCTGAGTGCCATAAATTGCAAGAAAAAAAACATTAAAACATTTACTTCAATTTACTGAATTTTAATTAGAAAAGTTTATTCCCAATACTTTTAGTTCAAATGAAAAAGTTTAGTTCAATTAAAAATATGACTACATGCGATAACTTGAGAGATTAGGATTCTTCAACAGGTTACCCTAGACATAAAAGTACAGATTCAGACTTGGAGTAACAAATTTTAAAATTTCATAATGACTTTGGAAGTCAGTTTTCGTTTTTTATACTTGGCAGGGAATTTATTTTTACATTGCAGCGTCGTATATATGACATATAATTATATTGTATGCAGTAATCCAAAACTTGTCCATGAATGCTCGTTCTTACAAATGAGTCAAACTTCCAAATGATAGGTAAATACGGTAATGACATTAATCCTATTTTATGTATTTCTAAATAACCCTTTTGTCGGGATTAAGCATCCATTAATCAATGATGAAATCAAAAATTATATATAAATGCATTTGCGCATGATACTATGTACGAGTTTTCCTGCCATATACATCTGTTCATCTGTTTCTTACCATGTGTATCTGTTAAAAATAGAACTTGAAAGAAAGAAAGCAGGCAGCAAAGAAGAATATCAAAATCTATTATATTTAATATACAAAAATTAATTGAAATTTTAAGAGCACTCGTAATGTAAACTGGTTACATTAATGTTAAAACATTTTAAAAATAAAGTCCTACCTTGAATGCGAATATGTTTAGAATATTATGCTTCACAATATGTCTCATTTTTGGAAGATTAGCATGAATATAGACGAAGAAATACAAGTGAAGTTTAAATCACCTGTGTATGTATATTATATGCTTGAGCGGCCTATCTCTTTTCACTCTTCTCATCCGAAACAGAGATAAGAATTTGAATAAAATATATTTAAGAGAAGAAAAACACCTTGTGAATTTGAACTTTAAATGGTGTTCTTATTGTTTTATTTATATTTTTAGAACACGTAACAGCATTTTACGGAAAAATGGCTTGATGTAAATAGTGAAAGTTATCTATTTAAGTTGTAAGATGAAAATTTTAAATAAGAATAGCACTGTAGGTGTGCGTACGTGTGAGTTGGTACGTGGTGTATATGAAAGATAAATTATCCAAAATATAATTATATATATATAAATATATATATATATATATATATATATATATATATATATATATATATATATATATATATATATATATATATATATATATAAAATTGTAAGTCCAATGTTAGAATGTAAGTAGTAACTCAAAATACACTATTCCAAAATTTTCTACAAAATACAAAGAAATAAAAGACATTCAAACATAAAGAGGAAATTATAAAGCGTAATGCAGGTCATAAAGCAAAGACAATCAACACATTTCAAAGGTGAGGAATGAAAATAGGAATACAAAAGATCAAGCAAAAAAGCTTGCACGTGGAAGAGCTTTAGGCTTAAGATAAATTCATTTCGAAAAAATTCTTGTCAAGTCCATATATCCCTTCGAAATGACCACAAAAATGCTTGTTTCTGAAACACAAGATAGATTTTATCTATAAACTTGAGTTATATGGACGACAAGCATATAGAATGGAAAAATAAAGGAAACATAAATACCTTAGAATACACTTCATTAGTATAACCATGACGAGAAAAATATGACTAGACCAATGTTGCCATATGCAGAAATGAAAAGATGTGATTTGCTGTTGCCAAAGAGAGTAATAAGAAAAGTACTGCGTAAAAGCAATAAAATAAGGCATTCTAAAGTTAAAGCTGCAAGATAAAAAGATGAAAATATAATAAATTTAAGAGAATGTAGAAGTACGGCTAAAATAAGATATTAAGGAGAGATTAAGAGAATATTAGGCTAATCGAAACTTATTAACTATACCATTTACTAAATATGCAGGATATTTATAAAATGTACTGGTAATTTTGAAGTTATTAATGTGCAAAGCATGAAATTTTTTATCTGATAATCTATAAATTCTGAAAAATTGATTAAGTATAATATTTCTAAACAATTGAATCGAGGTTCAGGAATTAAAAGTTAAAAATTTATTAATATTAAATTAAAAAAAATATTTTTTATCATATAAATTAGTAACTATCCCATTAGTGGGTTCTATAATTAGATTCAAATCCAAGTAATAAATATTAATACTAATAGTAGTTTCATTAGGAATTAATTCCAAAGTATCCGGATAGAAATCTATATCTATGACAAAGTTATCAGTAAATACAAGACAAATCAGATCATCTACATATCTGTAAATTTTATAATTTGTTGAAGTAAAGAATTTTTCATATTGATATAGGTATAAATTAGCTAACATACTGCTACTACAGCCACCTTGTGGAACACCTGAGACTTATAAGTATAATTTATTACCTTGAAAGATGTAATTATTATATATATATATATATATATATATATATATAAATATATAAATATATATATATATATATATATATATATATATATATATATATATATATATATATATATATATATATATATATATATATATATATATATATATTTATATATATATATGTAAATATATATATATATATATATATATATATATATATATATATATATATATATATATATATATATATATATATATATATATATATATATATAAAATGAAAGATTTTAATCGTAAATTAAGCATAAACTACTGTATGAGCAAAAAATCCATCTCTAGCATATCTGTTACAATAGACCAAGACTAAGGATAAAAATAGAAGGTAACATATCACTACAATGGAAAGGGGGATGAGAAGAATATAAGGATACAAAATTCACAATTAAAAGTATATAAATATAAATAAAAATAAAACGAAAACACGGCAAAAATGAGAAAAGGCAATAATAATTAGCTCAAGATAAAAGATTAAGACATAGAGAACAATCAATTGAAACTACACAAAAAATGGCGGTTAGTTCGAAATTGCATTCTCATCAGGACAGCCATACAATTCGAATTAAAACCGATGGAATAGCCAGTTTCTGACAATGGCGATAGTATTTAACTATAGACACCATTGGAACTGTCTACTGGCTAGTGGAAGGAGAAAAATAAATCAATTGAATTACAAATCAGAAAAATAATACCTCCTCGAACAGAAATATGAACTCACAAGCATAGTTACCACGTGTAAGTTGAACAAGCTACTGAGCATTTCACCTCACTTCGTCAATGCGAGTGGGCACCGGAATGAATACATTTGAACGATACATAATATGTATGGAGACTTTCAAAAATAGTAATCAGTATAGGACTCAGGACAAGTGGAAAATAGTCATTCGAAAATAGTAAACAGTAATAGACTCAGGCCAAGTGATAAGTTAGGTGATAAGAATGGGTGAATTCTCAAAAATGAGTTATCCAATCAAAGATAAATAATGCATGTGGAAAAATATTACGTGGTATATTTGAAATTATTAATAATATTATTTACAAATACTTCCGGATATTGGTAATTTTGACAAATGCGTTTAAGATTATTGATGTGGAGAAAGTGATACCGAGGATCAGAAAGTCGATGTATTCGAAATAGCTGGTTTAAAATAATGTTTCTAAACAATTGAATAGAATTACAAGATTGGTATGATAGCAGCTTTATGATAGTGAATTTGTAAGAATCTTTTTTATTATATAGATTGGTGTTTACATGATTATGGAGGGTATCTATATTTAGGTCTAAAAAGTTTACAGTTTGACTAACGCTAGGCTCATTAGGAATTAATTCTAGGTTAGATGGGTAAAAATAAATATTAATTGGTTCGGAATCATCAATGATAATACAAATTAAGTCGTCAACATATCTATATATAATATATGAATTAGAGTTAAAATGACATTCATAATAATAAAGATATATGTTAGCGAGTATACTACTACTTCAGCCACCTTGTGGTACACCAGATGTTTGTAAATAAATGGCATCACCTTGGATAATATAATTGTTGTATAACACAAAGTGCAAGAGCATAGGAAAGTTTTTGACATTAAATGCAACATTGTTGGAAGATAGGTAGTCATGAAAAAGAGAGATAATATCTTTATATAAATCTTTAATGACAATATTATATATATATATATATATATATATATATATATATATATAATATTAAAACACCGTGAAAGACTACATTACAAAATCATCTGAAATCACACTTAAAAGGCGCAAAGCTGCACTAAAAAGAGGATTAAAATATTTTCAAAAAGAACTCCCCCCGGCCATCTTTTGGTATATTGTTTCCATCCATACCTCTTTTCTTTTTGAAAATATATATATATATATATATATATGTAAAAATTTCATATCACCTTCCTTTATCAAGGGTCTTGTGAGAATTTTGATTGTCACTCCGGAGGTTGGCTAATGTCAGTGCTGGCGTCCAGGAGTCCATGCCGCGGCATTAAGGACATGCATGTTGAAAACTGGGGAGTAAGGTCTCTACCCCTTACCGCCTTTGTGTAAGCACTTTACGTTACCTTCCTTCTACTTTTATATCTCCATTTATGTCAATATATATATATATATATATATATATATATATATATATAATATATATATATATAATATATATAATATATATATATATATAATATATATATATATAATATATATATATATAATATATATATATATATATATATATATATATATATATATATATATATGAGTGTGTGTGTGTGTGCTTGTGCGTAATATAGCCATTTAATAATTTCTTTTGCAGTTTCTCTTAAAATTATAAATTATATAAGAAATTTCGTTTTTGAGTATTAAATTATAAATTATGTATTATATGGAATTTAAAATTCACATCGATTTCTGTAATAAACTATAGAATTTAATTTAAGAATTTAATTTAATTATAGAGATTAAATTTTAAATTATTTCATAAAAATAAAAATTATTATCGAAATTAAATTTTATATTTTTTATGATATAGCATTTATGATTCACATCGATTTCTGTAAGAAACTAAATTGTTTAATTTATGAATTTAATTTATTTATTGAGACTAAATTTTAAATTATTATATATTAAAAGAAATTATTATGGAAATTAAATTTTACATTATTTATTATGCAGAATTTATAATTCACATCGATTTCTGTCACAAGCTAAACTACTTAATGCTAATACATGGTAAGGTTCAGTTTTATATTTTTAATTTTTACTTTCTCATAAGAGGTACATTTTTAGATTGGTGTCCCTCTGTCTATCTGTCCGTTCGTCTCTATATGTCTCTTTGTCTGTGGTCGATTTTTTATTATCACGATAGATGCCAGAAATGTTAATGGATTTTTACAAAACTATAAACGAATTTGTTAAAAATAATTTTAGAAGCTGATAAATTTTTTTGAAATTTGCGCGAAAAATTAGAAATGCATTCAAAATTTTATATTTTTGGAGCTCGACAGCCTAGGAGAAAAACTGACATAACCAGCCACGAAAGATTTTTTTTTATGTTATTATGTCAATGATCATAAAACTTAAAACTTTCAATCACTGAAATGACAAAAAGTTAAGGTACATATTTTATGTTCCTGATTTAATTGTTCCAGTCAAAAAATTTATAAGCTACATAAAAGTTGATTTAGTAGGAGAAAGCCGAGTGCAGCCACATCCAAATTAATTAAAATAATTATTGAACTTAAATATTAATTTTATTATTTGATTACATATTAATATAAAATATGTCAGTGTTATTTATCATTACGTAATTTACATATCTCATAAAAATGAATAGCATTCGTAACCAATATCAAAATAAAACTTTATTCTTTATTGAAATATGAAACTGCTTCTCCCTCCACAGAACATAAATCTTCAAACAAATAGGAAGGTTTCAAAGTAAAAAAATGACTTCCTCACCACATACGAAAATGTGCAAAAATGAAAGGGAAATAGAACAATATTTCACAAAGAATTGTTAACAACAATATTATAAAATGGAAATAGGATTCTTAACTAACATGGTACATACACACTATCGGTATGTACCATAAACACTTTTTAAGTATTACGTGAGAACATTTCCATTCTGTGCTAATAGTTGCATTTACATTATAGTTCATAAGCATATTAAGAACACTGACCTATTAATACTATTATGGCGGTATTATCATAATATGGCTGTAAAATATTACTAATGCAGAAGAATATCTGAATATTCACTATCAAGTTTAGAGAAAAAAAAGAAATGCATTTAATGGTATTATTATAATGGTACTATTTTAGTAGATATATACTACACACACACAAAAACAATAACTGCATATATATATATATATATATATATATATATATATATATATATATATATATATATATATATATATATATATATATATATGTATATATATATATATATATATATATATATATATATATATATATATATATATATATATATATATATATATATATATATATATATATATATATATATATATATATATATATATATATATATATAAATATATATATATTGAAACTACGTTTTGTGTGCCCTTATAATGGTGTATAGTGGCATTCTCGATTATCCAGTTTTCCTATGAATTCTTGTTTAGTAGGAATTTTCATCTATGATTCATATTCATATTCTGTTCTGCATGTTTGGGAAGTTGTATTCTAAATTGCTTGTCCAGTCTTCAGCTTAGACTCACTGGACGGGTTTGGGATTATTTCCGTGAACGTTCGTACTGCCTCCCTGGTAGAATTTCGACTTGTTCATTCCGGTGCTTCTAGATTAAGTTGTTGAGGTTGATCGTGTATACACGTGGTAGAAGAGGAATGATTCATGCCGCATGGTAATACAATTTTCGTAATGTATCCTTTTTTCATTTTTTCATTTTTTGATGCCTGTAGTCTGAGTTTAAGCATTTATAGTAATGTACTATTGCTTAATCTGAAACAGGCATTTGTCTGGGTTAATTAGAATTAAATACTCAGACCTGAAGAGGAATTTAATTCTGAATAATCATCGAATTTGGGAAGGTTCTGTTCTTTTCTCTTACCGGCATTATGGCCGTGAATTTGCTTCTATGGTGATGTTAATATTACTTGAATTGTATTTTTATTATTTTTTATTTTTACATAATTCTTATTATTACATTTCAAATATATATATATATATATATATATATATATATATATATATAAAAATAAATTATTAAATCCAAAGTTAGAATGTATGTAGTAACTCATAATACACTATTCCAAAATTTTCTACAAATACAAAGAAATTAAGACAAAAAGAGGAAATAATAAAGCATAATGCAAGTCATAAGGACAAAGAAGTAACCTATGCAAATAAAAGAAAAGAATAAAATAGGAGAATGAGCCACAATAAACTACAATTAACAATGGATGAAAGTAGAGAAAGTAATACATAATAAAAAATTAAAATGAATTAAAATAAATTCTATTACTAAATTTAGCGCAAATGCAGCATAAATTTGAATAGATAGCAAATAGAATGTTTCTTTAATACGAAGCATACAAAAGGAATTAGGAATAAGGATAGTTCATAAATGAAAAGTTAGATAAACTAAACAGCGTAGTATAAGAATGTGAATGACAATGCAATATACATTTAATTTATTGCGCAAATGCAGCTAATAAATAAAATGTTTTCAATATAAAAATAAATTATTAAATCCAAAGTTAGAATGTATGTAGTAACTCATAATACACTATTCCAAAATTTTCTACAAATACAAAGAAATTAAGACAAAAAGAGGAAATAATAAAGCATAATGCAAGTCATAAGGACAAAGAAGTAACCTATGCAAATAAAAGAAAAGAATAAAATAGGAGAATGAGCCACAATAAACTACAATTAACAATGGATGAAAGTAGAGAAAGTAATACATAATAAAAAATTAAAATGAATTAAAATAAATTCTATTACTAAATTTAGCGCAAATGCAGCATAAATTTGAATAGATAGCAAATAGAATGTTTCTTTAATACGAAGCATACAAAAGGAATTAGGAATAAGGATAGTTCATAAATGAAAAGTTAGATAAACTAAACAGCGTAGTATAAGAATGTGAATGACAATGCAATATACATTTAATTTATTGCGCAAATGCAGCTAATAAATAAAATGTTTTCAATATAAAAATAAATTATTAAATCCAAAGTTAGAATGTATGTAGTAACTCATAATACACTATTCCAAAATTTTCTACAAATACAAAGAAATTAAGACAAAAAGAGGAAATAATAAAGCATAATGCAAGTCATAAGGACAAAGAAGTAACCTATGCAAATAAAAGAAAAGAATAAAATAGGAGAATGAGCCACAATAAACTACAATTAACAATGGATGAAAGTAGAGAAAGTAATACATAATAAAAAATTAAAATGAATTAAAATAAATTCTATTACTAAATTTAGCGCAAATGCAGCATAAATTTGAATAGATAGCAAATAGAATGTTTCTTTAATACGAAGCATACAAAAGGAATTAGGAATAAGGATAGTTCATAAATGAAAAGTTAGATAAACTAAACAGCGTAGTATAAGAATGTGAATGACAATGCAATATACATTTAATTTATTGCGCAAATGCAGCTAATAAATAAAATGTTTTCAATATAAAAATAAATTATTAAATCCAAAGTTAGAATGTATGTAGTAACTCATAATACACTATTCCAAAATTTTCTACAAATACAAAGAAATTAAGACAAAAAGAGGAAATAATAAAGCATAATGCAAGTCATAAGGACAAAGAAGTAACCTATGCAAATAAAAGAAAAGAATAAAATAGGAGAATGAGCCACAATAAACTACAATTAACAATGGATGAAAGTAGAGAAAGTAATACATAATAAAAAATTAAAATGAATTAAAATAAATTCTATTACTAAATTTAGCGCAAATGCAGCATAAATTTGAATAGATAGCAAATAGAATGTTTCTTTAATACGAAGCATACAAAAGGAATTAGGAATAAGGATAGTTCATAAATGAAAAGTTAGATAAACTAAACAGCGTAGTATAAGAATGTGAATGACAATGCAATATACATTTATATATATATATATATATATAAATTAATGAAGCCTAGGTACCCTTATAAACAACTCCTATCTGCTATTAAAGAACTACAACAACATTTTGTCATAACTTATGTAGATAAAGCTTCTAATAATTATGCCATCATTTGTAAAAAATATTATGTTTCTCAGTTACAGAATTACTTAAAAAATAATCAAATTTTTAAACTCATTAATAATCAGTCTATCAAAATCAAAACTAAAATGCAAAAATTATATGCACAATTAAATATTAATTGTATGTTTTTTAAATTTTCTTATGTTTCTTTAGTTCCTAAATTCCACAAATCACCTCTCAGTTTTAGAACGGTCACTTGTGGACATAATACCTTTACCACTACAGCTAGTAAGTACTTGCTTAACTGTTTAAATAGAATTAATGAATCTCTTAAATTGAGGAATTCAGGATACTTCATTTTGAATAAGAGTTTTGATTTAGTTAATCACCTTAGTAAGCTTCCACAAATTTTTGGTTTCCAAACCTTTGATTTTAAAGACCTATTTAATAATATTGTCATAAAAGATTTATATAAAGTTATTATCGCTCTTTATCATGAATATATATCTTCCAATCATGTTGCATTTAATGTCAAAAATGTCCCTATGCTCTTGCACTTTGAGTTATATGACAATTATATTATCCAAGTTGATAACATTTATTTACAAACATATGGTGTACCACAAGGTGGCTGTAGTAGTAGTATTCTCGCTAACTTATATCTATATTATTATGAATGTCATTTTAACACTAATTCATATATTTAGATATGTTGACGACTTAATTTGTATTATCATTGATGATTACTATCCCATTAATATTGATTTTTACCCATCTAACCTAGAATTAATTCCTAATGAGCCTAGCGTTAGTCAAACTGTAAATTTTTTAGACCTTAATTTAGATACCATCAAAAATCATGTAATCACCAATCTATATGATAAAAAAGATTCTTACAACTTCACTATCATAAAGCTGCTATCATATCATTCTTGTAATTCTATCCAATTGTTTAGAAACATCATTTTAAACCAGCTATTTCGAATACATCGACTTTCTGATCCTCGGTTTCACTTTCTCCACATCAATAATCTTAAACGCATTTGTCAAAATTACCAATATCCAGAAGTATTTGTAAATAATATTATTAATAATGTCAAATATACCACGTAATTATTTTAGACTTGCATTATTTATCTTTGATTGGATAACTCATTTTTGAGAATTCACCCATTCCTATCACCTAACTTACCACTTGGCCTGAGTCTAATACATTTTACTATTTTCGAATGACTATTTTCCACTTGTCCTGAGTCGTATACTGTTTACTATTTTTGAAGTCTCCATACATTATATGTATCGTTCAAATGTATTCATTCCGGCGCCCACTCGCATTGACGAAATGAGGTGAAATGCTCAGTAGCTTGTTCAACTTACACGTGGTATCAATGCTTGTGGGTTCATATTTCTGTTCGAGGAGGTATTATTATTCTGATTTATAATTCAATTGATTTATTTTCTCCTTCCACTAGCCGGTAGACAGTTCCATTGGTGTCTACAGTTAAATACTATCGCCATTGTCACAAACTGGCTATTCTATCGGTTTTAATTCGAATTGTATGGCTGTCCTGATGAGAATGCAATTTCGAACTAATCGCCTTTTTTTTGTGTGGTTTCAATTGATTGTTTTCTATGTCTTAATTTTTTATCTTGAGCTAATTATTATTGCTTTTTCTCATTTTTGCCGTCTTTTCTTTTTCATTTTCATTTATATTTCTATAATTTAAATTGTGATTTTTGTATCCTAATATTCTTCTCATCCCCCTTTCCATTGTAGTGATATGTGATCTTCTATCTTTATCCTTAGCCTTGGTCTATAGTTACTCTTTTTAACAGATATGCTAGAGATGGGTTTTTTTGTACATACAGTAGTTTATGCATAATTTTCGATTAAAATCTTTCAATTTATATATATATATATACATTATTTTTTTTTTACAAATTTTAATCCAGATTATTAAATAACAAATCTAAAAACCATCTGTTTAATTTTAAAGCATCAAAATTGGAAATCAGATTTTGAAATTTCTTTTTGGACATATATATATATATATATATATATATATATATATATATATATATATATATATATATATATATATATATATATATATATATATATATCAAAAAGAAGTATATCATTAAATGAACTCCCAAATAAGTAAAGGAGAAAATTGAAGCTCTACCGATGACGTGGCGCTTAGCAGCTCTGCATCCAGAGTGGAATATAAGGTAAGGATATAGACAAGATGAAGAGAGAAGTGAGAACGGGAGTGACCATATGATCTGCATAGAATGGCAGGGGTGGATTGCGACATCCCTTTCCCGATTAAAGCGGCTTTTACGATCCGGGCAACGCTCACGGCATCAGTGCAACTCACTGGTGAATCTCCCACTTGTGCAAAGATAGAAGCACCCGAACGGACACAGAAGCACAGATGGTACCAAGAAAGAAGAGATACACCCTACAATCCAACTTGAAAACTCGACTTTTTATAAGGGAAAGTCGCACATGCGCAAAAAGACATCAAGATGATAGGATCGCAGATATGATTACAGATATGATTAAGAATGCTCATTTAGATTTAAACAAAGTATAATTTCTTATTTTGAAAAATAATAGTAATAATGTTCTAAAAAATATCTAGGATAATTTATTTTTAATGCATCATTTATTATTTTATTACATTCATAAATGCAGTCTTTTTTAAAAGTATTGTATTTTTTTTTGTTTGTTTCTTCTGAAGTATCCGATGACAATATTTCTGAAAATATTTTTAGTGAGGTTTGAATTCCAATCTATAATATTATTTATTTTGATATTGTATGAATTTCAATTGTCGTGTATGGTTCTATAAATTCCATACTGTTGGTGTTTTCTTATTGATACATCCAAGAAATCTGTTGATCCATCCCCATTGATTGGCTTTTCAATTAAATCTAATTCTTTTGGGTAGAATGCAAAATCTAGGTTTGGGGTGTTTTCATAACCCTCTATTATCACGTCATCAACGTAACGGAAATAAGGTACTTCCGATAATATATCGGTTCCTCTTTCATATTTGGATATATAAATATCCGCTAATATTGATGAACATGCTTCACCCATGGTTATGCCCTTGACTTGTTTCTAGTTATGCATACCGTCATAGAGTATGTTTTCTTTCAAAACCAACTCGACCAAATCCCAATATCTTCTAAAAGTTATATTTGGTTTTAAATTGTATGCCTCATACAATTCTTTCAAGATCATTTATAGGTTTGTTAAATCGATGTTATTACACAAATCCCGGATGTCGTAGCTTCTGAATCGTAGCTTCTAACCGGCTGAAATTTTGCCAAAAAGATTTGTACTTCAGAAGCTACGATTTCAGGGATTTGTTTAATAACATCGATTTAACAAACCTAGAAATGATCTTGAAAGAATTGCATGAGGAATACAATTTAAAACCATATATAACCTTTAGAAGGTATTTAGATTCGGTCGAGTTGGTTTTGAAAGAAAACTCTATGACGGTATGCATTACTACAAATAAGTCAAGGGCATACCCATAGGAGGAGCATGTTCGTCAATATTGGCGGATATTTATCTATCCCAATATGAAAGAGGAACCCATATATTATCGGAAATATCTTATTTCCGTTACGTTGATGACTTGATAATAGGGGGTTATAAAAAGACCACAAACCTAGATTTTGCATTCGTCCCCAAAGAATTAGACTTAATTGAAAATCCAATCAATGAGGATGGATCGACAGATTTCTTGGATTTATGAATAAGAAAACACCAACAGTATGGAATTTATACAGCAATACACGACAAGAGAAATCCATGCAATATCAAAATAAATAATATTATTGATTGGAATTCAAACCTCACTAAAAATATTTTCAGAAATATTGTCATCGGATACTTCAGAAGAAAAAAAACTACAAAACGTTTAAAAAGGACTGCATTTATGAATAAAATAATAAATGATGCATTAAAAATAAATTATCCTAGATATTTTTACAACATTATTACTATTCATTTTTCAAAGAAAGAAATTGTACTTTGATTGAATCTAAATGAGCATTCTTAATCATATCTGTAATCATATCTGCGATCCTATCATCTTGAAGTCTTTTTGCGCATGTGCGACTTTCCCTTATAAAAAGTCGAGTTTTCAAGTTGGATTGTAGGGTGTATCTTTTCCTTTCTTGGTTCCATCTATGCTTCTGTGTCCGTTCGGGTGCTTCTATATTTGCACATGTGGGAGATTGATCATTGAAAGATATTGGTGCCGTGAGCATTGCCCGGGTCATAAAAGCTGCTTTAAGCGGGAAAAGGATGTCGCAATCCACCCCTACAATTCTGTTCAAATCATTTGGTCACTCCCGTTCTAAATTCTCTTTTCATCTTGTATATATCCTTATATATATATATATATATATATATATATATATATATATATATATATATATATATATATATATATATATATATATATATATATATATATATATATATATATATATATATATATATATATATATATATATATATATGCATAGTTTTCTAAAAAAAATCATAAAATTCATTTTGATTTGCAATTTCAGAATCTATAATGCGACTTTGAGTCTTTTTTTTATCCTTTAGGGAATATTACTTATATATCAATAATAATCAAAGGGAAAAAACTTCCTATATTGTAGGAAAATGCGTCATATTGTTCCCCATACTGTATATACATTCTCTATACTATTAACAACAAACAATAATGGCGTTTTTATTCCACAGAATAAACTAAGAACTTCACAACATTTATAGACAGATGGCTCATAAATTATGACAAATACGGCCTCCTCAAAAATAGACAAGAACAGGAAAGTTGAAAAATGGTGGACTTACCTCAGATAATGCTTAGGGAACAAGCATATTTATACCGAAAGCCACAGTGACAAAGAATGACAGAAATTTTATAGGACCATATATCTTGAAGGGGAAATATTCTCTTCCCTTTTAAGTTCTGAAAATGGTCATGAATGGACATTTGATGTTTAGACATTTTAGAGACAAGGGACTTTTATATCAACGCAGAGAAAATATCCTATATCAGCCATTTCCACCCACGCGGGCTAAATGACTCTCGGTTACTGAATGTGAGACATAAGCTCTTTAAAAAATGTCCTGCATATCAAAAACTGTTTCAAATTTAAGCATAAAGGTAGAGCATATATTATAGATAGAAATAGCGGTATGTAAAAATATAGTTCATCTCCTATGATTGGATGTTGAGATATTTTCAACTTTTTTAGATACTTTAACCTAAAATCAATTAATAATATAATTTTTATTTAATAGTTTAAGAAAAATAGTTAATAACCAACTTCGGTATTGGAAGCACAACTAGTTTACCATAGTTACCACAATGGAATACAAAACTATACATCAATTGGCAGATGAAATATAATAAAAAATCGTCTTCTGAAAATTAAATCGTTATAAGAATAATATTTTACATACCAATAGAGTTGGCTAAGTAAATATAAACTATGATTGCATGTGCCTGATGATTTAGAAACGATTTCTGTGTATCTATTCATTCTCGAGTGTTAAAAAATGTTAAATATGCAATAATAAAGTGTAAGAATGTTAAAACGAAAATTCTGCTATTTAAACATTTTTAACAAAATTCCAGGATTTTGGAATGATTTTAATATGTATATGTTAAGCCCTAAGTGTGTGGAAACCCCAGGCCGTCCGACTCGTCCAGAGGACTTGAGTAACAAAGTGGACGACCGGAAGCCCTAAGTGTGTGTAAACTTTTAAGTTTGTCATTCTTACTCAACATTATGATATAGTTGTTACACTTCAAATTGGAGTCACATACATTATGGAACAATTCAACTATAGAATAAAATTATCTCTTCTAAGTAGATGAATGATTACAAATTAAATTGGCTACTCAAAGCTCAGTAGTTTATAACACTTTGTAAGTAAAAAACACTTTGTGCAATGTGTGAGTAAAACGTATTCAAGCAAAAATGAAATAAAATGCAATATACAGCTGTTTCGAGCCTTTGTCAATGCCAATATACTCGAAGTAAAAAAAAACGAAATTGGCACAAACAGAAGAAACTTGAGGTTGTACATACCCATGTAGTGGATTGGAAGTCCGCCTGAGAGGACCAACCAAGAACCATAATTAAGCCGGCTAAGCCAATCGGAAACAAGAATTGACACTGAAACTGACAAGCAAAAACTGACTGCGCCGAAGCGCAACAAAAACAGTACGATACAAGTCCAAACCATATTAAATGAGTTTCAAGCAAAAGTTCAAATGGCACAAAAGTTTCCCAAAGGCTAAAAAATGGATCAAATAAGAAATAAAAAGAAAACATTAGAGATCACGCAACCATACTGTGGACAAAAATTTAGTTTTCAACAAGCCATTAATTAAATTACTAGAATTTTTCTGAATATGATGGGCTTTAAATATGTCAAGATCATAGATCGACGTGAATTTTTATTTAACCCTTTCACAAGAAATCTCAAAACTGTCATCTATGTTACAGCAATACAGAGTAATTAAAGATTTATTAAATGTCTGGTTCTGACATAGATTTCATGTTCCTTAAATTTTAAAGATTCTTTAGATTGACCAAAGTAAGAAAGGCCACACTGGCAAGAAATACTGTAAATGCCTTAATATGTACTAGAAAGTTCAAAAGAGGATCATTAGGATTTGGAGTTTATTAACAGGAGTAAACAAAATATCAGACCTGTATCCTTTAGCAATATGCTAACTAATTTTTATAAAAAATGACAACGAGTTTTTATTATTAATATCTCTTTCAAAAACACGTTTATAAGAATGTTTAGAAATATTTTAAAGAACAGGATCAATAATAATAGGAGGAAAATCGTGATCGATAGCAACAACTTTTAAATAATTGATCTCAGAATTAAGAAAATACATAGTAGAACAAACGCTAAAGAACAAATGTATTAATAGCAGCAGTTTTCTGGTTAGGTGGATGACAAGAGCTTTTATGTGATGGTAAAAAGACCAAAAACGTTTATGAAAGACCGTATTTAAAATATCACCATCGTTGCGGATGACCAAGGCATCCAGAAACGCAATCCAATTGTTGTCGTATAAGAGTAATTCATCAACATAAGAATGAGTTTTCTTCTGACAGGATTATCAAAACATGCATATCGATCTTGACTTTTTTGAAATCTTCCATATTAAATAAATTGTAGTAATTTTCTTAATGACGTGTCCAGTACTGCATTTTTTATCACGATCTGGCGAGATTCTGTAATTTTTTAGCTTTGGGATCCTTTTGTGTCATTTGAACATTTTGCGTTTGGTTGGGCCTCATTTAATCTTGATCGAACTTGAAGTCATAACGCTTCTAACGCTTCTAACGCTTAGTGAACAAGCGTTACACGACATTCTCTTGGATAATGAAAAACATTGGGAGTATTTTGAGAGTCACTGCTTTATACTGGTGTCGGGCGAAATTTAAAAGCTACATAAAAGTACAAAGCAACTACACTACTAGTGATAGGCTAAGGGATGTTCTTTATTGTGTACCTATACATCGTATCAATAATATCGATTTGTATCGAAGTATGAATACTAGATCAATATCATCCCTTTTTGTATCAATAGTGTATAATATTGACGTCATCAATAGTAATACGTAAATAATTACTTTTTTTTTTAATCTTACGCTTTATAATTTTAAAGTTCGATCAAACACATAATATATTAGAAAAAAGTAAGTAATTTTCACTTTAACTAACATAACACGTGATTATAATATGTGGATTAATTAGACTAATATAAGTATAATAGAATCATTTTCAGTTCTATTAAGTGTGACAACATAAAACTTCTAAAAAATCCAGAGGTGTAACAATCTATAAATTGCGTACTTTATATTAATATTTAATTAATTTTATTGAAATAAGTAAAATCACTTATGTAACAGATTAAAAAATATGTGTTTTTATTCGCGGTCTCTTGATCGTAATATTCGAGATAGAGTTACTTTCAGAAATTTTATTTAAAAGTCTTATGGACAGGTTACAAGTTCTTGTAGATTATTTTTATAAAAACAATATATATATGTAGAGTTGCTTTTAATGTAATAATATCCTCATTTTTTATTTTTATAAAACTTAACAAGAAATATCATGCTTAAAGCATTGATTATGAAACACTTTCCAACTTCAATGCAATTTTATTTAAACATCTCTACAACGCAATACACTCCTCGGTAATATTTTAAAATGTGTCACAATATTACATTAATTTATTATACTAGTTAACTTAAACCTTCATCGAAAAAAATTAACTGCATTCAAATAACGGCATTGAAATATAAATTGCCTGGTTTAAACATCTATAAAATGCGATACATTCCTCGGTAATATTTTTAAAATTATCATAATACTACACTGATTTATTATATTTGAAAACTTCATCGAAAACAACTGAAATTCATTCAAATAACGTCATAGGAAAAATAACACGCCTGGCACTCTCTATAAAAGCAGCATTTCATTCATAAACATTTTCCAATTCATTTCATTCATCACAATACTAAAATTATTTTATTTTATTTGAAAACTTAAGACCATGGAGATACAAGTAATTAAACACTTTATGTTTAAAACTTCATCGAAAAAAAATCATCCTTCTCTCTGTAAAATCAATGAATATTTCATTCATATCAGCTATGCAGACTCCATGAGCTAAATAATTTTGCGTTATAGAAATGCAGCAATTCTTGTACAACTCATTCTACATACTTTGCTGTTTACATTTTACATCGCTTCGGCTTCGTTGCTTTAAGCTTCGTTGTAGAAATAATCAAATTTGGATGATCATTTAAACTCAAATATATTGTATATGCGTTGTTTTAGTATGTAGATGCACAGAATTTAAGCAAAAATAAAGCGATTTTAGGGCGGATACAACTCTCAATATAATTTAAAGAAAACTTCAAAAATCATGATTTTGAGACACGATGGATGCCATATTTCATTTTGAAGAGGGTCACGTGATCCCTTCATATAA
This sequence comes from Amaurobius ferox, assembly GCA_951213105.1. NCBI lineage: Eukaryota > Metazoa > Arthropoda > Arachnida > Araneae > Amaurobiidae > Amaurobius > Amaurobius ferox. Next base: position 101,841,227 of record OX578147.1, on the reverse strand, counting down.
TGGTCACGTGATAGCTTCATATAAGAGGTGTAATTATTATTTTAATTTTTATTTAAAAAATTACAGAATATATTTTGCTGAATTTTTTTTTTATATATTTTATGGGATAATTTAAATATTACCTAAAATTTTTGAAGCAATTTGTGAAACTAATTGGGTGATATTATTCATTAATTATATTCCCATAGGTCCTACAGACCGTCTGAACAACATGCTAAAATTTCATTTTGATTAAGTCATTTTTACGGCAGTTTATCGTGCTAACGGTCAGACAGACAGACAGAATGAAAAAAGTCATAAACACTTTTCAACTTTGTTGTAGTGTGTTAAAAAATTACTGATTTTTAGCTAAATTAAATATGAAGACACATTTAGGAAAATTGTTATTACGAAACGCTTCAAAAGTTGTCATTCCGATCAAATATTATATAAAAATGTATAAACAATATATCGTAGTATTGTATGTTTATTGATATACCAGTACATCTGTATCAATGCGGCCATTACTATCAAGCAGGCAAACCAGAAAAAGAAGTAATTGAACTTTGACCCAAGAGAAAATGGTGTAGGAATGCCACACGTAATAAATAATACATATTTAAGAGTACACGATAAATATCTTCACTTCTAAAATAGACAAGAGCGAAGAAGTTGAAAAATAGTGGACTTACCTCAGGTAATACTCTGAAGAAAAAATATTTACGAAAAAAGTTGGAATGACAAGTAATGACAGAATTTTATAGATTCATATATCATAGAGGGGAAATATTTTTTTTTCCGTTTTAAATTCAGAGAATGACAATTTGATGTCACAATCAATCATATAAGTATTATGTAAAATTATTTTGTTGATTTAGAGATTAGAATTCTCACTCGATTGTTTTAAATCGAATGTTTTTAACTAAATATTATCTACATTTCAGTTAGCATACAATTTCACACGTATACACTTGTACATTTTATTCACAGAAATACAAATACATACAAAGAGTAGATGTATATATTTGTTACTTAAGCAATTAGAAAATTAAAAATACTCCACGACATTATTTAAAGAAAATTACACATTTTAAATGTTTCAATAATTTTAATAATCTGGTAAATGCTCGTGTATAAAGATCCAAAAATGTGTAAATGATTTACTTTATTCGCTCATTGCATTAATCGCTGCATAAAATTTACTTTAATCGCTCATTTGCAGATTCAAATTTACATATTTTTCATAAATATTTAATAAATTATTTTACTGCATACATTTTTGATTTAAACATTAGTAAACATTTTACTAATATATAAACAACACATAATAAAAAAAGTAATATTTTTCCAATGCATAATTCATTAATAAAATTCTGTCACTTTGTGAATTTTTTATTTGAATTTGGCTTATCTCAATCAGATTTCAAATATTTCGTTGGCAATTAATTTGAAATGTGAGGAATGTGCATTTTTATTATTGGAAAGGTAATTAGTGTTATCGATCACATTTTTTATGTTTTTTCATTTATATACAGAGAAGATAATGAAAAAAAGAACCAAACCTATTATTACTGTATAATTTATCAATTTTAAATCAAGAGAAAATGCTTAAAAAATGTGCATTATATATTTAATATGATTTTGTAGGAAATCTTTCAGAGTGCACTTTTGATTATGAAAAATAGTTAATTAATGGTCCGTCCTGATTTAGAATCCATCTATTGAGTATCCTTTACTGATCTGTTCATAAAGAAATTGGAAAAGTTGCAAAATTTTATCGGCTTTAATACGTTATAAAAGTGTATTGAATTTTGATATATTGTAAAACTATAGTGACTGGCAATATGTGCTCAGTTTCTTGTTTTCTACCATGCTACATTAATATAGACAAATGATATTGCTTATATCTCTATGAAAGGTAACATCTTCTTCGAAACATGGCCATGCATGGCCTTTGCCTAATCACTACTGCACTCATAGCAACCCAGTTTAAAAGTCCCGTGTAGAGGGAGTTTCAAACTGAATAGTCTGGTAAATAACTTGCGATTGGTGCTTTTGATTAGTAACTCTTGATTATTCAGTAAAAAATAAATCAAAACTGGACGATGTATTAGCCAAAAAATGCAGAAAAAAATGATTTTATACAGCATCATTTAATTTCAGTCGTCAAAGATTACAAACTCAAACTACTATAAAATACCTCGCGGTGATATTGGATCAGCAGCACTATTGGCTGCCCCAAATGGAAATGTGTAAAGCAAAGTACTTCACATTCATAAACATTTTGTGATTCATGCACCTAAATCCTGGGGATAAATCCGAGTCTACTGAAGAAACTAAAGAGAAACCACATTTGAAGCAAATACCTTTGTTGCTGTTAATAACAAGATTCCATCACATAGCACCGATAGAAGCCCTGAATATACTGTCCAGTATTATATTACTACAGCTAACGATAATAAAGAAGGGAATCACAGCAAATATCTTAAGGCAAGTAACTGAATAGAACCTAAACTGAGCTGGTCCATCCACTCAGGAACAGCAGGAGTCGCCAAATGTATTCAAAACAAACACAAGAATGGGAATACAAAATATTTATGAATTTAAGGGAAGACACAATTTAGTGATTCATGCACCTAAATCCTGGGGATAAATCCAAGTCTACTGAAGAAATTAAAGAGAAACTACATTCGATGCAAATATCTTTGCTTCTGTTAATAACAAGATTCTAACACTAAACACCGATAAAAGCCCTGCATATACTGTCCAGTATCAAATTACTACAGCTAACGATAATAAAGGAGGGAATCACAGCAAATGTCTTAAGGCAAGTAACTGAATAGAACCTATACCAAGATGGTCCATCCACTCAGGAACAGAAGGAATCACCAGGTGTATCATGACAAAGCCAAGAAGGAGAAGACAAAATATTTACTGATGATACATACAGGGTCTTTCAAAAGACCGTATAAATTTTAAAAAATCATTAAAAATCGAAAAATCATCGCATTGAGGTACGGTTTGTACCATAAGTATTGACAGGATGGTGGGTTTTTTTGGACGTGAAAAAAAATTTTGTAGTTTAAAATATCACCTATAGGTGGCGCTTACCCTAATACATCTTCTAGAAGTATGCAAATGAGGCTGTTATAAAAGGATTGTAGTGCTATGCAGATTCTTAATTTGATTCGTTATTAAACGGTGCAAGGAAGACGTGTTGGCGAGAATGTTAACTTTGATCGAGAAAGCCTTGTTAGTGAGCCTGAATTACGTGAGTGGCGAATCAGCATCAGATGCTTTTCGAAAATTCTGAATTAGGAAAAATCTAGAGAAAGGAGAATGTCCTATCAATTGTTCAGGCTTATTTAGACCGGCTTGTCACACGATTTGACACGTACAGTAAGTTATTTCAATTGTCTTTCCAATGCGTTCAGCGCCTCTTTTATGTGATTTTTTAAACTACAAAATTTTTTCACATAAAAAATCCCGTCTAATCAGGACTTATGGTACAAACCGTACGTCAATGCGATGATTTTTCGATCTTTAATGAATTTTTAAAGTTTATACGGACTTTTGAAAGACCCTGTGTTTACTGATGGTTCCAAAACTAACAAAAAAACTGCATTGGCTTTCTGCGTCTTCACAGACAACACGTAACACATACGCAATCAAATAGATTACAGAATAAGAACACGGTCGTCCAGTCGGAACTTAAATGGATGCTACGACATGGGTCGCTATAGGCAGTAATTGCAGCAAGCATTAAAATAACGCAATCCAATGTCGAGTTAGGTCAAAGAAGCTCAACTACATTTACATTATAAGCCTCGACCACAGAGTCCCGCTGAATTGAGTTCAAGCACATTCCGGCATAGAAGGAAAATAACAAGCCGATGATGTAGTGAAAACAACAACAGGAAATCTATAAGAAAGCATTGAAGTACATATGAAACTGCTAAAATCGAATCTCAAATATAATCTGATGAAGCACATGCGGAGAAAACGGCAGACACGCTGGCCAATAGTAAAATAGGTAATAAAAGACAGCCATAGATGCCACATGTAAGAACAAACAGATAAGCTCCGCACAGAGAAATCGCATTGAACTTTACTCGATCATCTCCCTCATTTTTAAATCGATTGATTTTGTGGAGATGCCGGCGATCTACTACATTACATTGTATAATGCCCCGAAGGGACCAACATCATTTCAGAGAACCAACACAGGATAAGTTGTATAACTGGATGAGAAGAGTCCTGGCTCACCAAATGGTATCAAGAAAGTACTAAGTTACCTGGAAGACAATATACATACTATAGTAAGTACTATACTACACATCATATGCAGGTTAAACGCAGGAGGCCGAAATTAGTATAATTAATCTCAACAACACACAAGCAATCACAGTCAGTGCTTTTGAAAATAACTGATTCAACTGCACAGGAGTCAATCAAGGAGTAGGCTCTGAAACAGCAAAGCCAAATGGCAAATTAGCAAAATTTCCAATCGGTAATCTTAGCAAGGACTTAAGTACAGCATAGACTATACGTAGAACAGCAGAAAAATTTGTAACAAAGAATAAAAGTCTGAAGGGATAATGAACAATATCAATTAAAACGAAATTTAACAAAAAATAAAATACTACAGACAGAGACTTTACATAGTAAGTAAAGTTTAGGAGCAAAGGCAGAGTAGTATACTAGCAAAAACTCTATAACGAAATTAACTATAGCCTTTAATTAATTTCTACAGGAATAAACATAAACTGCGTCTAAATCTTATGGCTCTGGACAGACATCTGCGTACACCGATGTAGGAGGCAGAAGACAACATATAACCCAATAAACATGTAAATATTATTGTGAAATGCGAAAACAGTTACCAAACTGCCAATACGTGTAAGACAAAAGTGGGGGAGGGGAGGGGCTTTAGCTGCATGGCATATGGTGAAAACCGCAGCAGACATTCACGTTGCCTACACAAGGACTTGTCTGATCTAGGTTGTGGACGAACATTTAACGCTGAAAGGCCTTCAAAATTTCAAATTCAAAATAGTTTTTTTCCGGGCAAATGATAAAATACACTAACAAAATTTACCCATTGCAATGGTGCTCGCGTTCCAGAAATCGTTGGCCAGTGAAGACTTTTAGAGTTATTTTATTTCCTACGTTCTAAATTCTTGAATTTTGAAGATTACATTTTTATGTTTTGGAATATATAATTATTTCAACATTATAAGTCTTCTCTGAAGATGTAACTTCAATCAGATAAAAATTCGCTCATATTTCAATTATTCGTTTGAATATTACTTCTGGAGTAAATGAAAAATTTTGGGTTGACTTTCTGTGAACATTTGTGTGTGTAGGGGTGTGTGTGCATATTAACTTGTTTGCGTTTATCTAAAGCAATCCATATATATATATATATATATATATATATATATATATATATATATAAATATTTAACCATTTTAAAATATTTCGAGCACTTTCTTTCTGACTTCAAATGTAATGTGTTAAACATTTTGATAGTAATATTGAAAAGAAATTCAATGCATTAATTTTGTACAAGTGTTTAACACAAAGATCGTCCACTGTAAATACGTATGACGTGACAATAATATGTGATATACGTATTATTACATTTCTTGCATCCAATATAAAGGAAAATAATTAATTTTAATGCTCCTAAAATGCAAAAAATAAAGTATGTCTATCATTTCTTTAAGAAGAAATATATCGAACAGTTCAATATAGATAATTTAAAATAGATTGCATCAGTTATTTGATAAGAAGTGATCTCTCATTAATAAAAAACTTTGTAAAATTAATACAAAATGCTAAAATTAATGATACTACAAAACTCATTAAACATTACATAAAATAAAAACAAATTTAGAAACTAAACCATCTGTAATTAAAATAAAAATAAGAGGGCGAGCTGATGATAAGATGACGTGATATTCAGTATAAATAGTTGTTTTGCTACAAAAAAATGAAATTTTCAAATCAATAAATTAAATAAAAAATACATATTTTGTTAGGTTATAAAAAATTAATAAAGGACACATAGTGCAATATTTTAAACTATCACGCAAAATTCGAATCGTTTAATGCAATGAGACAGTTATTAGCCATATCACAAAATTTAAGACTTTGTCATACACATTTGCTGCAGCTGCAGCTAGATTTTTTTACTATAAATATAATTTATTCAAACTGTTGCGAAACAATAAACAAGAAAGATCAATTGTGCTTAAAGCATTGATTATGAAACACTTTCCAACTTCAATGCAATTCCATTTAAACATGTCTAAAATGCAATACATTCCTCGGTAATATTTTAAAACTTATCACAATTCTACATTAATTTATTATATTTGAAAACTTAAACCTTCATCGAAAAAAATGAACCCCATTCAAATGACGGCATTGAAATATAAATTGCCTGGTTTAAACATCTCTAAAATGTGATACATTCCTCGGTAATAATTTTAGAATTATCATAATACTACGATAATTTATTATGTTTGAAAACGTCATTGAAAACAACTGAAAATCATTCAAATGACGTCATAGAAAAAATAACACGCCTGGCTCTCCCTATAAAAGCAGCATTTCATTCACAAATAAATTTCCATTCATTTCATTCATCACAATACTATAAGAATTTATTTTATTTACAAATTAAGACCATGGAGCTACAAGTAATTAAACTCTATGCCTAAAACTTCATCGAAAAAAAATCGTCCTTCTCTCTGTAAAATCAATGAATATTTCATTCATATCAGCTATGCAGAATTCATGAACTAAATGGTTTTGTGTTAAAGAAATACAGCAATTCTAATACAACTCATTCTACATATTTTGCTATTTACATTTTACATAGGTGAAAAATAGGCTTCGTTGTAGAAATAATCAAAATTGGATGAACATTTAGACTCAAATATATTGTAATTACGTTGTTTCAGTACGTGGATGCACAGAATTTAAGCAAAAATAAAGTGGTTTTAGGCGGGATGCAACATTCAATATGAATTAAAAAGAACTTTAAAAATCACGATTTTGAGACAAGATGGATGCCATATATCATTTTGAAGTGAGGCATGTGATCTTTTCATAACATGGTCTCATTATCGCTTCATATAAAAGGTGTTATTAATATTTTAATTTTTATTTAAAAAACTACTTAATATATTTCGCTGAATTTTTTTTATTTATTTTATGGAACAATTTGAATATTACCTAAAATTTTAGAAGCAATTTGAGAAATTTAAATCTGCTTGAAAAATGTTTGAAATATTAGGTCCCACAGGGCTCAATGTATTTCATTTTTTCATCCCGGGTTCAATCCAAAACTAATTGGGTGATAATATTCTATTATATTCAAATAGGTCCTACAGACCGTCTGAACAACATACTAAAATTTCATTTTGATTAAGTCATTTTACGGCAGTTATCGTGCTAACGGTCAGACAGACAGACAGACAAACAGACAGAATAAACAAAGTCATAAACACTTTTCAAATGTGCTGTAAAATGTTAAAAAAAGATAAATCCTCGTTAAAAACACTGCTGCATTTTAAGAAAGACTTTAATGTTTATATTATATTTGTATTTAATATGTCAAAATTAACCATGACTTTTTTTTTGTAATTTTTATGATTGGATTAACAAATTTTTAAAGTAGTTTACTGTAATAGACCAAAACATGTTCTCTAAAATGATGATTTGAGCGTAACGATAATTGTATATATTTTATTATTAAACCAGACAATTCAGATCTTCAACTGTATGTTTTATGTGTTCATTTGCGGGATATTTGAAAAAAAAAGTTATTTTAATGTTAAACAAGTTAAATTATGTATTTAAAGTTATACACAAATATTTTATGCATAGGGATTTCACAGTATTACATTAAATTATTGGAGTGAATATTACTTCTGTCTCAATGTCAATATATTGAAAAAATATGCATCTGCCTTCTTTGTATTTACCATAGTATCTTCATGATAAATTGATACTGCAGGAAAATATATTCACCGTTCAGCATATATGCATTCCTCATTTGAACTGCGCCAAGTTTCTCCAATAAATGACTTTCTACATAACGAAATAGAAACAATATGGGATGCCTTTTGACTAAACGACCCAAGATTCAAATTTATCCATTGTATTTTTGTCTTTTCTTTCAGGTATATTGAATGAAGAGTAAATGTCCATCTAAACATAAAATACATAAAAATGAAAGATATGTCGTCGCATTGAAGTGTGCTTTCTCCTTGACATCGCATTTTACTTTTGAAAGGAAGTTTTAGTAATGTAATAAATTGTAAGGACTAAACGTTATTTTTCATGGGTTTAAGCAAACAATTGGTTTAAAATATTTAAGTTTCCGAATATGCTCAAATATTTTATTTTTATCATGATATTGATATTTACTCGGGTGAAAAATCGTAGCGCATATCCAGGGTTACAACGGAAGTCCTTCCTCAGGCCGAACTTTGGTAGCTAGCTACGTCCTTCTTGTGTTGTTGTAAAAGAAATACACTGTGGCCCATTTAATGAGACCAGGGAGGACCCCGTGGCCTTCATTTATGGTGGTTAGGAGGACTCGCTCGTCCAATTTTGCAAATAGTAGAAATGTCAATTAGAAAGTTTCTGAACGAATGATATTCAGTGAAAAAAGGTTTCATGTTACACTACTCGCTCAATATCCGGAGTGGTAAAAAATATAAACAATGCTGGAAAAGACTATTTCTGAAGATGTTGATAGCAAAATAAAATAGAAAATATACGTAGTAACATATATCCTGTACAAGAAAAATAAAATAATAAAGGAATGTTAAGAAACAAAATACACGCTACAGGAACTACGTTGCTGCAACGGTGCTACAACTGCTTTGGTCAGATATAGATATTTTTCACTGTAACTCCAAAATTTCTTTACCAAATAAAACCAATATAGGTTTGACAAGAGACAGAAAATAGTTAATAAAATATTACTAAAATACAAATTATTAAATTTAGCCAATGTTTTAACTGCAGTAATACACAGGGACTGTACGCGCTAACCACTGGACAGCCACACCCCTCGGAATGTGCTTCAACGACACCAAGTTAGACCTTTCGATTCTGATGAGTTCCGAACGCGCTGCTCATTTATTTGCGTAATTGAGGTCTCAGACACCACGATTCTATCAGTTTTCTTTATTTTTTTAATATATATTAATTTTTACATATATAATGTCTAATTTCATGGAGATTCTAAAATATTTTAATGCTGGTCTTTTAATTAAAATGACTGCATTTGTATGGAGATCTTTTCATTCAACGATAAAAACCAAACTCCCTCAAAAATCAAACTCACTCAAAAATAATTTTACTTTTCTTTTAAAGTTATGAAGGATTGTTACTACAAGTGTCAAATATGTAAAATGAAATATATTTTCAGTTAGTTCTTTCGCCGTGACATTCTACTTTGCGTATGCATTTTTTCAGATATCATAAACTGATCCTGCTGCAATAATATAATGGGTATTTCTCATCTGGAACATTTGCTTGGAATACTATCACCTTTCGAGAATGAAGGGGAAGATATTTGGAGTTCTTTGGATTAAAGGACAGTAAATTCAATCTCCAAAAGTGAATTTAAGCATTGTCTTTCGGGTATGTGGAACTTCATTCAGACGTCAAATACATAGAAATGAAAGACAAGTTTACAGTAAGTTGGGCTTTACCGTCGACATTATATTTTCTTTTTGAGAGGAAATTTGACTAATGCTATAAATGGAATAAATATACATTCTTTATTTATATTTAAACAAACAATATATCGATTATTTTGTATATGAAATGCATTGAACTTTAAACCATGTGGAATTGAAGCTTTATGGAGATGTCAATATTTATACAAATGAAAATATCTGAATGTGGATCTTTGTTTAAATCACAATTTATAAATCTTTTAAATGCACAAGATAAGGAAAGTTATAATAAGGCTAACATATTTTATGTAGATAAAGAGATTGTTTATGACCCCAGTATGAAGTACTGCTGAACTTATTGTTCATATACCAGATGTAAAAGTTTTTAATTATGGTTCACAATATTTCAGGTTCGGTTGGCATTGAAAGACAACTTGACTTAGACGGTTAAATAGTGTTTACGCTACGCTATTATTATTACGTTAATCCAGAAAGAAACTACCTTTATGCCTTATTTGGATTATAGCCATTCATATGTTAAGGAGAATAACGCTCAAGAAAGTAGTTGTTTATATTAGAATTAAACAGTTTGCTCTTGGACTATCATCTGTTTGGTTGTCATGAGTCAAAACTCTAGTTCTGCATTTTTACATAATATATATATATCATACGATTATTTGTATTTAATATGTAAAATGTAGTATGTTATGTTTTTTTTTTCAATTTTTTAAATGAATCAACATGTATTTTAAAAGTATTGTTCTGTTCAAGAAAAAACCATGTGCTGTAAAATGATGAATTGAACATAACAGTACTTGTATATATATTATTACGACAGCAGACCACTCAGATCATCAATTATATATAATGAATGATCATTTGCTGCATATTTGAAAAAAAAGTTCATTTATTTCAATGCAAAAGACGTTAAAGAATGTATTTAAAAGTTATGAATATAATTATATTTTATGTACACGTATTTCGCAGTATTACATGAAATTATTCGAGTGAATATTACTCCTGTCTCAATCTCAGTAATTGGAAAAATATATGTCTGCCTCCTTTGTATTTACCATAGAATCTTCATGATAAATCTCGCCAAGCGTCAAATCTCGCCAAGCGTTATGGACGAAGAAATAAGTTATTCTTACAGCAGATAAATTGGCGTTCCAATGCAAAAGTATTACCCAAAGTATCTTTTTTCATGAATGGAACGAGCTGGATCCACGAGAATGATGTCACCCAATTTATCGCATGACATTATATATGAAAAGTGAACATGTATCTCAATAGGAAATATTTTTTTTTTCTAATTTATATGACTTTTTGACAATTTTTTGAAAAATGCGCAATATCTCGAGAACGGTTCATGTTAGCGTTCTAAAATTTATGTCAATCGTTTTCTAATGAAAAATTACATAAGAAATGTCTATTTACGTACCTTTATTATTGGTTTTGATTTTTTGACGATTTTTTTTAAATTTCATTCGAAAATTTAGGGGGGTTCTGAACATTCGATTGCGTCTAAAAACAGTAGGCTTCCAGTGTTTATAGATTGTGATTTTTGTACCAAATTTGGTTCGAATCGGTCCATTCGTTCGTCTGTTATCGTCTCCACAGACCCACTGACACACACACACACACACACACACAGGTGGGCAAGACCTGTAAAACGAGGACGCTGTGTGTATCCCATCAAACCGAGAACCCTATTAAGGAATATATTTCTGGTGAAAACGCTAATGATTTTCCAGTTAAAATACAGTATACTTTTCATTTCTACTTCGCAATTAAAAAAAAAATAATTAATTCAAAATATGTTTTTTTCAACCAAAATGGGGACCTGGTGTTACACACCGTAAATATACACACCGTAAATTGCGGACCCGTTTTACACCCCGCAAATCGAGGACCTGTATCACACACCGTAAATTGCGGACCCGTGTTACACACCGTAAATTGTGGACCCGTGTCACACACCGTAAATCGCGGACCTCTTTCACACACAGTAAATCGTGGACATGTTTCACACACAGTAAATCGCGGACCTGTTTCATACATCTACAAACAGGGGACCTGTCTCATAGATACATCCAGAGACGTATATACAAAAATAGTTTTTGGGTGTCAAACCTCCCGCTTAGTTTGATTTTTGTTTAACATGGATCCGAAGCATCGCTAGGCCTTTTTGGGGAGGGCTCAAGCCCCTCCCGCATAATGTGTGTGAGGAAGCGTCCCCCCTCCCCCCAAAAAAATCAAAATAGTATAAATATATTCTTTACTATTTCGAATAATATTTATATTTTCGCATTTAAAGTTTGAAATTTTCAACGTATTACCCTCTCGCTTTTCTGCAGTGAAATTTCTCTAGTTCTAAATATTAGCCACTTGAGATCGGATATCTTATTAAGCTTAAGAAATAAGTAAAACGGTAGTAAACAACCATCTGACACTTATCCAGTCTCGGTCTGAACCATTGACATTATAGGCGCCTGAAGAATTTTTTCCAGGATTAGGCAAAAGATGCATTGCACACACGCACGCACATACATGCATAAAATATACAATGAAATCTGTAAAATCCACAGAACAGGAGGCGGCAAATGCCAGTCTCCGGCGCCTATGATTAACAAATGTCATAGTCTATAAGGGGTAATTAGGTATCGTCGGAAATAGGATAGGCTTTTGATATAGGATAGGCTTTTGATTTAAGAAGGTTTTAAACAGTCTGAAAAATTGAATTTGCTTTTTATTAAACGAAAATTAAAAACCACTTTTTCTCATTTTTGTCCTGCTGCAAATCAATTGTTATTTTATAAAATAAATTATCCTAAATTGACAAAATTGTATAACTGTTTATGAACATTGATAGAGAAAGTTTTTATTATTTTATTTTGAAATTAATATAAAAAATATATTTTCCTAAATTTTCGATCATGGTGCATTGATATATTATTAATTATTATCTGAAAACCTCATTTTGCAATGGTCACTCAGTTCAATATCAGAGTTATCACTTATCTTTTATTATGATTTTACAGGTTTCAAATACATTTAACAAGTTGTATTGTTTAATTTCATATTTCTTATGCATGTACGTTTTGAAAACAAAACTGCTTTCCCCTTTTCGGGTAAAACTTTAATAGGATTTTTTATTAAACTAACATGATAGTATTAATAATGATAATACATTTACATTTTATTGCAATAGGAGAGGTACATACTTTGCTGTGTAACTATTTATTATACTTTACTTATAATTTTTTGTAGGGATTTAAAAAGCTTCAAATACTTAACAAAAGCAAAAATAATTGAAAATTTTCGAGGATATCATGAATTAAAAATCCACGATCAAAAATTGGCATAAAAGGAGGATTTTTAAATAAAAATTTCATAAATACTGATTTAAAATAATAAATTTCCGCATGTTAACATAGAAAATTATTAAGGCATAGCTGTTATTTATGTTTATACAAGCAAACACGGGCACCGGCATGGGAGAGCCATGCCCCCCCCCCTTTCAGTTTTCGATTTTCTATATAATAAATTTTTTTTAAAGATTTCAACATTTTTTAACTTTGAGGGAGTTATATTTGCTGATACGGTTCCAAACTGTCATATGAAATAGACATGCAATTAAAAATGAAACTGCACTTCCCCAAAGTTTTCACAACATTTATTAGAAGAAAAAACAATAAATGCGGATGATCCGCATTAAAGCGACCCCCCCCCCTCCCACCTCAAAGCGCCAACGTACTTGGTGAACGACTCCATATCCAGAAGAGTATATGCGAGAATTGAGAGTTAAATTTAAAATACGTATTGATTGAATGCCAAATGGGATAGGAGGGTGGGAGGAAGACGCTTTTCGCTCTCTTAAGATATGGAAATTCATAAAATTGGTGTATATAAATTCAAATAATTTCGTTAGAATCGTTATGCTGAACATACGTTACACAGTCAAACCTCGATATAAGGTATAAGGTCACCCTTACGTATTTGAAAAAACTGACCCTATAAGCGGGGTAATCTTATAAGTGGATATGGAACATTTCAGCCTGAAGCGATGGTAATTTAACTGCATACTGATCAGTAGTGTAAACATGAAATAAAAATAAAATTACATTACATTTTAATTTAATTCATTTTATTTATAAACCCAGAACTATGATAAATACTACAAAAACAGTTTTGATAAGGAAACAAAAAACACGCACTCATTGAAGCTCCCCTTCTCCCCCCCCCCTTCCCAGAAGAAGAAAAGCAAGTCTCTATTGTCTATTTTTAGATTTTGGATTTAGGTACAATTGTGCAGCTTTAGCGGCACTTTCACTTTGCCCATTGTTAAGAGAATGTCAAACTCTATAACTCCGTTTGTCGAGTTGACAAAATTGTCTTTTTGTGTAGACACCAAGGCAGGATGGCAAAAGGAGCAATTTGGCGGCAGGTACAAGGTAGAAAAGGGTGGTGGTCCTGAATTCCCTTGGGTAATTTGCTGCTGGTGAGAGTCGAACCCTTTTTCATTTTCCCCCGTTGTAGAGTAAAAGGTTGGGTGTGATGTAAACAAAATCCTGGTCACGTTTGGATAATGCCCAGTTGCCCATCGAAACAGACTGCTTTAACTGCAGACACAACTTCATTGCATTATTTAAAGGTTTACAGTATAACCTGAATAACTTAGAGCTTTATAGGTATGTACATGTGTTACAACCATGGGCAGATACAGACATTGCAAAAAGTGGAGGGAACCATTCAAAAGGAGGGCCCAACATTCAATTTCAACTTTGTTCCCATACGCATAGAACTAATGTTAGTTTTCATCATAAAGGGGGGGGGGCACTAGGTCTCCCGGCTCCCCTCTCAATCCCCGCCTGGTTCCAACCAGTGACGTAACTATAAGCTTAGGGGCCCTTAGCACAGTTTCAAAGGAATCTAAGAAAAAATTGCCGAGGGAAAATATAGCCGTGGAAAAAATGGCAGAGGAAATAAATGGCCGCTGAAAAATTTTATTGTAAATGAGGGGACCTTTATTTTTAGCTTTGCCCCAAATAGAGGTAATGCCATTTTTGTAAATTTGTTTACACCCTGGATCAGGATATTTTATTCTTCCGATCTCCCTCTAAAGATAATTTTATATAGCAGAAACAGAGATTCTGATACTTAATTTGGGAGAATTAAATGGTTTAATAGAGTGCTTTGAATAACAATATCATTTAGAATACAAAGAATTTGCAAATAATTGTGAATTTAAAGTTTTTATATTATATATTCCGTACGAATAACAGATATACCTGCTAGTAATTCCATATATTTAATCAATGATTGAACCCATTGGTAATATTTTAGCGTATTCCGATTTATAATGAAATATTAGTTTTACAAAATTTATAGTCAACACTTCTATTGTATGATATGAAAATGTGAGTTACATTTTAATTGCATAAATAAAGGTCTAGATCTTATAAAACTAAAATAAAGGTGTTGATCCTATAAAATTGGTTTTTGTTTGCCAGTTTTCTACTTCTTTAGACACATTAGGTTCAAAATCCAAGGAATGAAAATATGATACGAAAGGCAAATATATGACAAATGTGAGATTTCTAACTTCTCCGGTATTGAAGTTATTATTCTAAAAATACACGTATACATTCCTATTGCGCGGCCCCAGGATGGACTGGGATGATAATTTTCAAAATTCAATAATACTGAATCCGTATCAGTCATTATCTGAGCTATCTATATCTATAACAGTTTCCGATAAATAAATGTTTTATGCAAAAATTTTTGAAACGAAATTAGAAAATATACCGTAAGTGGAAATCTTTAGTGACCTACTACCCTATACCTCTTCTTAAATTGGATGCTGAATCCCTATCATTTATCATCTAAGCTATCATTTGTTATCAAAGATTTTAAAAGAGATCGAACCTTTTACAAAAGATCGGATTTTTTAAATAAAAAATATTTAAAATTTTTAAATAATAAATTACATATAAAATCTTTTTAGGCAATACATTTTAAAGCATATTTATTTTTTATAATGATTTTTTGATTAAAAAAATGCTAACATTTTATTAGCTTCCGCACGTAATTTATCGTACTATATTTCATTCGATGTATTTAATATATCTGGGATATCATGCTCCATAGCAAAAAATAAAATTCCCAATATCTCGAAAACCTCTCTTAATAATAGGGTCTACCACTATTCTGTTAAAGTAACTTGCAAAGCCTTCACAACATTTGTTAATAATGAATGTATTTCAAATTTCCTACTGTTTATTTTAAATAAAACATATTGAGAATTGCGCATTTTGCAAATCGCATTTAATTCACTTATAAATAGAAAAAAATATATATTAAAAGTAATCTGACGTGGGCAGCACATGACTTTTTCTACAGACACAAATATATTTTTTTATTTTGTATTTCATGCTGCGTTAAATTGAGTTTAATTGCAGAAAACCACATGGACACTTTTCTGATATTATATCGAATTTGCATTTTTAATGTACCTTAGTTTCATTCAGCAACTGCTCTTTAAAGTCTTCATCAGCTCCTCGATATTCTTTATTCGAATTGCAGTAACATCTAATCAGTACGAGGGTAACCGACAAGTGATTTATCTACCGAATTTTGTGAAATTTGATCAATTAGGTTTTTAGCTAGAGTGGATACATAGGATTTTTGAGGGTCATTTCGCAAATAAAGGCGGTTTCTTTTATACTGAATCATACCGAAAAGTAATTAGCACCAGGGTCACGCACAAGTGACTTACCAACCAAATTTTATGAAATTTGGTCCATTAGTATTTGAGCTTCAGTGGATACATACATCACACAGACAGACCACACACACAGACGTCACGCTAAAAATAGTTCATTCGTGTTCTACAGGTCCCGAAACGTGGAGATCCGTAGAAAACTCCAGATGTGATTCTCGGCATTATTCCAATACTTTATCCATACATTAGCATGTATTGCAGCGAAAGTAAAAATATATTACAAGAAGGAAGATCAGTCATATATAAAACATTGGTTATGAAACACTTTCCAACTGCAATGTAATTTTATTTAAACATCTCTGAAATGCGATACATTCAGAAGAGATATTTTTAATAATATTTTAATAAAGTTAAATAATTTTGCGTTAAAGAAATTCAGCAATTCTTATACAACTTCTCTTAGAGCTTTATGTGTTTACATTCTACATGCGTGACAATTAGGCTTCATTGTAGAAATAATCAAAGTTTGATGATCATTTAAACTCAAAATATTGTAATTGAGTTGGTGCAGTATATAGATGCACAGAAAAGATAAAAAATAAAGCGGTTTTAAAACGGATACAACACTAAATATAAATAAAAAAGAATTAAAAATCACGATTACACTGGGAAAACAAGTGGTTGGCATATTTTATTTTGAAATGTGTCACGTGATCCCTTCATATAATATGGATGCAATTATTATTTTAATTGTTACTTCAAAATATTCCGAACATATTTTGCTGATTTCTTTTTATATACTATATGGGATAATTCGACTATTTCCTAAAATTTTCGAAGCAATTTCTGAATTAATTTCGCTTAAATAATGTTTGAATAATTAGGTCCCTTAGAGTTCATTGTATTTAATTATTTCAATCTGAGTCCAATCCAAAACTAATTAGGTGATATTATTTGTTTACATTCCCGTTTGTCCCACAGCCCGTCTCAGCAACATACTAAATTTCCTTTTGATAAAGTCATTTTTACGGCAGTTATCGTGCGAACGGACAGACAGACAGACACAATGAGCAAAGTCATAAACACTTTTTATCTATGCTGTAAAGTGTTAAAAAGCAACGATATACTAAATTTGAACTAAAATTGAACGTTTAGGGTTCTCGAGCTGTAACGTGTACTTTCCTATTGCTGGTTTAAAAAATATAAAGCGAATTTAACATTTGTGCTTTTTAAATGACTTGTCTTGTTGCGTTTTGAAAGATAATATTATTGTAATGATTTTCTGTAGCACTTGTCTCTTAGTCTAACTATCCCACATTCCGACAAATTTGACTACTTTTTAATATGCTGTCAAATTACTGAAAATGCTGCCGAATTGATAACATGATACTAAATTAATGACAATTATACACCCAATTAATGAAAATTCAATCTTTTGAAAAATTAAGTTCAATTTCCTTGAAAATCCCTGTCGCCCTGTGGTAATTAGATAATAGTTTTTGTAAATTTGTTTACACACAAGACCAGAATGTTTTTACCTTCAGAGCTAGCTACCTGTGAAGATAATTTTGTATAGCGAGAATAAATATTCTTATACATCCATTAAGGATAATTAAAATAAATACAAGCCGAATACCAGTTGAAAATATACTGTGTCGCAATAAGCAACTCTCGAATAATGTAAATGTTTGATTAATTCGCGTTTCACATTTATTCGTCAAATCGAATATTTTAGTGTGCATACCCCCCCCCCCCTCCCCCCCAAAAGAAACTATTGGAAAACTTAAATTGCACAATTCTTTCTTTCAAACAATCTACCCGTACACCAAATTAAAGTCTCAATGTCTTCCCGGAGCATGCTATTTTATCATTTCACATTTCGAACGTTTTTTTCTATAGTGCACACCCATAAATGTGGTCTGGGCCTTCGACATCAACACCCATAAATGAACATTTTTGAAATAGTTCGTCTTTTATCAGATAATTGGTTCATATACCAAATATCAAGCCTCAATCACATTTAAATGGAAGTGTGTCTCATTTATTCGGAAAATCGAACGTTTTGGTGTGCGGCAACACCTAAAGTAACAAATATTGGAAATCTGAAATTGCACACTTTCTTTTCTTCAAACTATTTACCCATATACCAAATTTGAACTATTCTATCACAAAGCATGCTTTTTCTTTCATTTCACCTTTCAAACTTTCCCTGTGTAGCACCCCCCCCTATGAACATTGCTGGAAAATTGTATTCATTATGTGTTTTTTTATCAAATGATTTGTCCATATACCAAATTTCAAGCCGGAGGCGATTTTCATTTGTTTGTCAAAATCGAATATTTTATTGTGCGGCACCCCCCTGCTTTAGCAAATGTGGGAAAACTGAAAGTGCACACTTTCATCCTTTCCAACTATCTACCTGTACACTAAATTTGAAGTCTCTATGTCATCACAAAGCATGCTTTTTCTATCATTTCACCTTTCAAATGTTTCTGTGTAGGGTAATCACCCCCTTATATACACATTTTTTAAAAATTCCGTTTTTCTTGGGTATTGTATCAGATTATTGGCCCATATATCAAATTTCAAGCATCTATCACATTTTAAATTGACGTTTCTCATTTATTCCGAAAATCGAACATTTTGATGTGCGTCATCCCTACGGTAGAAAATATTGGAAAATTGAAACTGTACACTCTCTGCCTTCCAAACTATCTATCCGCACAACACATTTGACATCTCTATCTCATCCCGAAGCATGTTTTTTTTTTTTCATAAATTCATCTTTCGAACGTTTTTCTCTGGAGCACCCCTTAAACGAACATTTAAAAAAAACTGTATTCGTATTGAGTGTTTTCATCACATAATTAGTCCATGTGCAAAATTTCAAGCCTCTATAAAATTTTAAAGGAGCCGTTTCTAATTTATTTGGAAAATCGAACATTTTAAGGTACATGAAGGTCTATTTTGCTCACGAAGTTCTTTCGAACATGAAGGTATATTTTGCCCCTCGGACCTCTGCCATTCCCCGCTGACGGGAGTTTTTGAACTTTTTTTTTCTTGCGGAAAATAAAATCCCATGATCTCATGTAAACTATTACCAAGTTTGATAGCATACTGTCCAGTAGTTGTCCATTTATGGCCATTTCAAAGTGGAACTTTAATTGTAAAGACTCTGTATAAACTCTTTCTCAAAACGTTCGAATACCTACCTACACTCTTTGGCCATTAGACGAATATTTTAGTGTGCGGCACCCCCCTGCTTAGCCGCAAAGAAAGATTAGTGTCAATCATTATCCCCTTGGAGTCCCAAATGAGGGGTGAAATACATTCTTCCCTGAAAAATATCTTCTCTACCGTGGGAAACTTAGAGCAAGGGGCATTCTTCTGATTTTCACCAAAACCTGTGTTCATTGCTTTTTGCTGAAAACGTTAATTCTTTATATAAAACACATACTCTAGATTTTTTGTTGCATATAATATTTTTTTACGCATACGTGTACATGTACATAAACATTTTATATTATGTTGAAATTATATTATTTCTGCAATGAAACACGCATTTTCTGGATATCGTTTGTGCGATATTTCAACATTTAATTCAAGCTAAAATGACACGAGTATTTACATATTTTTAACATTTTACAGCATAGTTGAAAAGTGTATATGACTTTGTTCATTTTGTCTGTCTGTCTGTCCGCTTGCACGATAACTGCCATAAAAATGAATTTATTAAAATGAAATTTTGCTATATTATTCAGACAGTAGGTGGGACATATGGGAAAATAAATGAATAATAACAAACAATTAGTTTTGGATTTAACCCGGGTTGAAAAAATGATATGCATTAAATCCTATGGAACCTAATATTTCAAACATTTTTTAAGAGAATTTGAAATTCACAAATTCCTCCGAAAGTTTTAGGAAATATTCAAATTATCCCATAAAAAAATGAAAAAAATTCCGCAAAATATATTCAGTAGTTTTTAAAATAAAATTTTAAATAATAATTACACCTATATTATATGAAGAGATCATGTGACCCACTTCAAAATAAAATATGGCATCCATCTTGTGTCAAAATCTTGATTTTTATTCTTTTTAACATTTTACAACATTGTTGAAAAATGCTTATGACTTTGATCATTCTGTCTGTCTGTCTGTCTGTCCGTTAGCATGATAACTGCTGCAAAAATGACCTTATCAAAATTTTAGTTGTTCAGGTGGTCAGTGGAACCTGTGGGAATAGAAATGAATAACATCACACAATAAGTTTTGGATTGAACCCGGATTGAAAAAATAAAATACATTGAACCCTATGGGACCCAATTTTTCAAACATTTTTTAAGCGAATTTAAAATTCACAAATTGCTTCGAAAGTTTTAGGAAATATTCAAATTATCCCATAAAATATATAAATAAAAATTAGCAAAATATATTCGGTAGTTTTTTAAATAAAAATTAAAATAATAATTACATCCTTTTTATGAAGAGATCACGTGACCCACTTTAAAATAAGATATGGCATCCAACTTGTCTCAAAATCGTTATTTTTAAAGTTAGTTATTTTTAATTCATATTTAGTGTTGTATCCGTCCTAAAACCGCCTTATTTTTGCTAAAATTCTGTGCATCTACATACTGAAACAACACAACTACATTATATTCGAGTTTAAATGATTATCAAACTTTGATTATTTCTATAACGAAGCCTAATTTCCACTTATGAAAAATGCAAACACGAAAAGATGTAGAATGTGTTGTATAAGAATTGCTGCATTTCTTTAAAGCAAAATTATTTAGCTCATGGAGTTTGCAATACAGCTGATATGAATGAAACATTCGTTGATTTTACACAAAGAACCCAGACGATTTTTTCAATGAAGTTTTAAGCATAGAGTTAAATTATTTGTATCTCCATGGTTTTAAAATTTTAAATCAAGTAAATTATTATAGTATTGTGATGAATGAAAGAATTGGAAAAATGTTTAGGAATGAAATGCTACATTTTTATAGAGGCGATTTATATTTCGATGACGTCATTTGAATAAATTCCATTTGTTTTCGATGAAGTTTTTAAATATAATAAATTATTGCAGTATTATGATAATTTTAAAAATATTACCTAGGAATGTATCGCATTTTAGAGATGTTTAAACCAGGCATTTTATATTTCAATGCCGTTATTTAAATGAAGTTAATTTTTTTCGATGATGTTATAAGTTTCCAAATATAATAAATTAATGTAGTATTTTGATAATTTTAAAAATATTACCGAGGAATATATCGAATTTTAGAGATATTTATATAAAATTGCATTGAAGTTGGAAAGTGTTTCATAATCAATGCTATATGCATGTTTGATCTTGTTAATTTATATTGAGTGTTGTATCCATCCTAAAACAGCTTTGTTTTTGCTTATTTTCTGTGCATCTATATTATGAAATAACGCAATTACAATATATTTGTGTTTAAATAATCAATGCCATCCACCTTGGGTCGAATTCGTGATTTTTAATGTTATTTTTAATTTATATTTAGTGTTGTATCCGTCCTAAAATCGCTTAATTTCTGTTCACCTATATTCTGAAACAACGCAATTACAATATATTTGAGTTTAAATGATCATTAAACTTTAATTATTTCTACAAAGAAGCCTAATTTTCATTTATGGAGAATGTAAACACACCAAGCTGTAAGATGAATTGTATAAGAATTGCTGAATTTCCTTAACGGAAAATTATTTAGCTCATGGAGTCTGCAAAATAGCTGATATGAATGAAACATTCATTGATTTTATATTGTCATTAGTCCCACCGGAAGGCAAGTTACCCCCTCCCCCCACTGTTAGGTATACTGTTAGGAAGTGCGGTTTTAATCGATTTTTTTTTTTTTTTTGCTCTTTAAAGTGAAGTGTAACACACTATAATTGTACCGGCCGGCTAATCGGTTGCTCATGTCCCTGTTGACGAGCCGGTCGGCCTGGGTCTTCAACACTATAATTGTAATCATTTAGGTTCTTTATACCGATTTTTCAAAAAGATTTTGTAAAATAAAACAAAATAAAATAAAAAAATAAAGAAACTATTAAAAATAAATTATGGTATGAGAAAGTCGAATTTTAGCCAAACTGCAATTAATTTTCCCCGAATATCGGAACTATATTGAAACGTAATTACATTTAAAAATTTCTTGCGAAAATTGCCAATTAATATGTAAAGTTCTGTTTAAAAGCAAATGACATAATTTTTAGAACGATAATCTACACCGTTCTTGCGATATAGTCGTTATTGATCCAAAATGGGGAAAATCCTAAAACATTATATATTTTCACAATTATTATGTAACAAAATAACTTAAGTACATTTTACCAATAATTAATGGACACTATTATTTAATAGTTAGTTTAATAGTATGTTTAATAGTTACTTACTAGATATTAGATATTTTACTTTTCTCCAGAAACACGATATCTCACGAAATAATGAACCAATTTACTTCAACTTTTTGTGCATATTTTAATTGGTAACTGCAATAAGCCTATTCATTTTATTGAGATCTGGTTGAAGAAAGTTCTAATTTGTGTTGCTGTTTTCCAACAAAATAAAAATCTGTTAATCTGTAGTGGAAATCATGAGTTGCATACGTTAGTTATCTATATTTCATTTTCTTTTTGAAAGAAAATACGCTGATTTGGAAAAACAATGTTTCTCTATTGTATTCCATTGCAAGTATAATGATAAATTCTGTAAATCGAATGCTATATGCTTAATCAACTCTGTCATATTTATTGAGACCTAATAAGAATGAACAATAGAAAAAGTAAAAAATTAGGACGGAAATCCAAAGTTCCCAGATTGAATTCACGGACTTATTTTGTGGCTTAAGGTTTTGAGAGCTTGAAAATTGTAAAGAAATTGAAAATGAATATATATAAATAATATAGAGTATTTTTGCTAAAAATGTATAAACTATGGAAGTATATTGGATGAATAAGAAACTCCTAACAAATTTTATTCTAGAGGTCACTTTGCTTCTGGCGTGCTTGAAGGATTAAAATTCCCCGCTCTCAAATTCTTTTATCTTCTTCCTGTGGGTCAGGATAGTCGTATCCTCTGATCTATTGTACGTTATCTCTGATGGGTGGTGTCAAAGGTGCCAACTGCCCGCAAATGGGGGTCAACCTGTTTGGGATAGGGTTTGTCCCATAGCCGTGTTTTTGAGAGATTCTTCCACCCGTATGTTAGCATGTCCAAATTTAAGTCAATGTAATTGAAGCGCTTATAGTTGGAACGTCAGTAGCTTGGAAAACGTCGAAGTTTGCATTCCATCTCGAACGAATATCTAAATGAAGCTTGCGAAAACCAAATGTCGCTACTTGCTTCGAAAATTCGACAGCAGACAATTTATTTTGGACTAGCCGCCTTTGGCGACCAGCCTGTTCGCTGCCCTTGAAAATTCTGACCGTGGCAAACTCGCTGGCGCGACCTACCAGAAAGGTGTAAGGTAACTGCTTGGATGGCCAGGAAGTGCACCCCCCCCAATTTAGACCAAAACCCATGACATCCACAGTGGAGGCATCCACAGGGAACGTACCCTCCTTCCCCTACCACCAACATGTCGGAAGGACTTACGGTCCCACATGTTTAACGTGATCGTACTCCGCGTGAACACGGCGGCAGTTTTGACAGTGGCGAGAATCGAACCAGGGCCTACCGAGTGCAATTCTCGCGCGCTAACCACTGGACAACCGCGCCCTCCGCGACAATCTCCATAACTTTCTTTTTATTCACCCAATTTAGACCGGAACCCAGTGGGGGAGGCATCCACAGGAACCGTACCCTCCTTCCCCTATCACCAACCTCTCGGATGGACTTACAGACCCACATGTTTAACGTGATCGTACTCCGCGTGAACACGGCTGCAGTTTTGGCAGTGGCGGGAATGGAACCCGGGCCTACCGAGTGCAATTCCAACGCGTTAACCACTGGGCTACCGTGCCCTCAACCCCGTGGAGTTAACAAAGTTTGGTATAGTTTAATGACGTTAAAACTAAAAAGGAAATTTTAAGGCACCGTGACAATCTCTATAACTTTATTTTTTTTTATTTCTTCAGTGTTTAAGCTTTTCATTAATATCATTTAAAATATTCTCATTCCATAGTCGAAATCATTAGTACTTTTTGAGATGAGAGGATTTAAAAACCAAAGTTCGTTTTTTTTTAACCGAAAGTGACTTTTGTTTTAAAATCTTTAAAAAATATTATAATTTGTTCCTGAGATTTGAGATTGATATATTTTTACTCGCATTTGTCTGCTCTTTCCGGTGGTGTGATTTGTTTTTTTCTACGACGTCTGGATGGTGGAGAAAAAAAGGGAAAAACCGTCGAAATCGCATAAAACATTAAATAAATAAAAAAATAATTCAAATTTTAAAAATCGGGTTTTACTTGTCCCCCCCCCCCCCCGGGTCTCCGATTGCGAAATTTCGTAACTCTCCGACGCGCGGTTGCTGAACGTATAGTGTGTAAGACACACACACAGACACAGACATAGACATTGCCTTTTATTATATAGATAGCGAGTTTTGTTTTATCCGCTGTCATTTGACCATCTGTGGAAACGGTGAATTTTACACCAAAGACGTGTCCGCCACTCCATCTAATATTAAATACTAGCAGCATACCCGTTCTTCGTACGGAGTATATAATATAAAGAAACTTGAAATTCATAATCATGCCCAAATTCTTATAGTATACTAAATGACATGTTTAATCAAAATATTCTGTTAAAATATTTAATATAATGCTCCTAAAAAGAAGTTTAAGAATCTCTGTTCTCGCTATATAAAATTATCTTCATGGACATATCTGAAGAATAAAACATCTTGGACCCCTTATGTAAGCAAATATAAAAAAAATATGGAATTGAATCAATATATGCAAAATAAAAGCGTTAAAATTGTATGGGACCCGTACTAATTATATACGCGAATATTTGAAAATATAACCTGTATTAGTAGATTACATGTATAAATTGAAAATACCAATAAACCCGTAATCTTTAAATCTGAAGACAGTCATTTATTCCAATATATGTCAAAATTAAAGTGCTAAAATTATATGGGAAGATATACACGTACTACTTATAATGTCCGATTATTAGAAGACGATTACCCGTTTTGCAATATGAGTCACAAATGTTTTTTGGTAAAATACAACAGACGACGTAATAAATTGAATATATAATTAATCACCTTAATCTTCATACCAGAAGACTGTACTTGATTCCAATATATATGCCAATATACCTGTACTACTAATATTCTCGTAGGTTAGAAGATATACCCGTGCATTCCTAGAAGATTACTCGTACAACGTACAATATGCGTGTGTCAGCAATTTTTGCCGCAATAAAACAATG
Source organism: Amaurobius ferox (assembly GCA_951213105.1). NCBI lineage: Eukaryota > Metazoa > Arthropoda > Arachnida > Araneae > Amaurobiidae > Amaurobius > Amaurobius ferox. The sequence continues at coordinate 101,815,396 of OX578147.1, read as the reverse complement.
GCGTAATAACTTAAAAATATCAATAATCCCTGAATCAATAATTCCGGAAAATATCAATAATAATAATGTTTAAACCTGAAGAGTATAATTGATATTATCCAGTCCAAACTGAAATGGCAATGAAATTTATTTTATATACATATCTTCATTATTCAAATCGGAAAGGATTTAATAAAAATCGTCTGCCGCATAAACACATTGGATTTAAATCCGTTGCTAAGCGACATGATATCATTTGCTTCAAATAAATTGGCAGAAAAAATATCGTCTAAATAGTTATATTTCTATGGAACATTTGGCGACAGTTTCGTCAAATTAGCGACATTTTAAAAAATCGCCAAGTGGGACTGTAGAACTGACAGTTCCACTTTGCGACAAATTGACGAAATATCATCACAATACTATCCCCTAACAAAAAACAATTAATATCATTTATGTAGCGCAATTTTATCAATTTCAAGATATTTTTATAGATTTGAAAACATTTTTATCAATTTGGTGACATTTTAAAAATTCGCTAAATGTATTACTAAGTAGGATGGTTGGTCTGACAGATAAATGCTAACCAAACATCATTTCAGTACTCTCTTCTAACAAAACAAAAAAAATTTCATTGATATGTAGAAGACCCAAGCCACACGACCAACCCGAAGGTTTATGGCAGCTGTTTGTGTGTCGTTTATATCAATTTGGCGACATTTCCGTCAATTTGGCAAAGTTTAAGAAAAGTTGTCAAATTAGCGATATCCCTCCAAATTCGTAGCTTTGAATTTGCAGATCTGAATGAAACATTCTTATCCCGTTTCAATATACTAAATGAAAACACTACAATTGTATTAGAAGATATACCCGCTCTACTCTTTTTCTGTTTCAACAATCGGCTATATGAATTTATTGGCTAAACACAATATATGAGTTTAGTAGCTAAATGCGATATAAGCTTGAAAACTCTTTGCCAAAATAAATGAAATTGATGTACGCAGTCAGCAATTAATATAATTAAAAGAAAAATCAAACCGTCCATTCATAAGATATACTTTTATATCCATTTATTTATTATTTAAATCGAAAAAAAATAATAAAAACATTAACAAACACATTTAATTTAATTGCGATGCCGAGCAACATGATATATCCTCCTAAAATGTTAAAATTTATTAACCACTAACAGCACACCCGTTATTCGTACGGAGTGTATAATTTAAAGAAACTTAAAGTTCGCAATCATGTGCAAATTCTGTTAAAATATTAAATTTATTGCTCCTAAAGAGAAATTTAAGAATATATGTTCTCACTATGCAAAATTATCTTCACGATCAGATCTGAAGAATAAAACATCCTGCCCCCTTTTGTAAGCAAATTTACAGAAGAAAAAATAGGAATTGAATGAATATATGCAACCCCGTACTAATTATATTGTCGCAGATCAGAAAATATGCCAATGTGTTAGTAGAAGATTACCCGTATTACAATATGCGTCTCAAAAATATTTGCCAAAATAAAAGAGATGACGTAATAAATTGAAAACATCAATAATATCCGTACTCTTTATACCAGAAGGTCGTAATTGATTCCAATATATGCCAATATATATCAAAACATATGTCAATATACCTGTACTACTTATATTCTCGTAGATTAAAAGATATACACGTGTATTTGTAGAAGATTCGTACAACATACAATATATGAGTTTAAACAATTTTTGTCATAATAATTGCATAATAACTTGAAAATATCAATAATCCTTGAATCAATAATCCCCGAAAATATAAATAATAATAATTTTTAAACCTGAAGACCGTAATTGATATTATCCAGTCAAAAATGCTATAAGAAAAATCAAATCGTTCTTTTCTAAAATATATTTTTATATCCATTTATTTATTATTCAAATCGAAAAAATAATTATTAAAATTAACAGACAGATTTAATTTAATTGCGTTTCTGAGTAACATGATATAAGATAGAATCATATAACATGTTAAATATGTCATGTCTTATAACATAAACTGCGAAATTAAATAACGATTTTGATTTCTCTATACTTCTCATTGTTCCGTAAAAGCTTGTTTTAAATAAACCATGAACCATGGAGATAGATTTCCCCTTTAAATCATGTTTCAAACAATTCATGTTTTCAGAAAGTGACTAATTAACGCAAAAAATCTCCCATCAAACTCAGAGATTAAATTTTAATTCACTTTCAAACGATTTTCAAGCTTTTCGTTTGGATAAACCACGGAGTTTGGGAGTAGAACTCCTAGGAAAAAGTTCCGTTTTTCATTAATATCTCGACAACCCCAGGACTTAGAAACTCGAAACTTGGACAAAAGTTATGGGGGGATATTTCAAGGCTATTCACCAAATTTCATTAAATTCGGTTCAGCCGTTTTTCCGTGATGATGAGACAAACGAAAATTTCGTTTTTTACTAATATCTCGAGAACCACTGGTCGTAGAAACACAAAACACGAATATAATTTTAAGTGGGGCTATTTCTGGGCTACCCACAAAATTTCATCAAATTCGGTTCAGCCGTTCTCCCGTGATGGTGTGACAAACAGACAGACAGACAGACAGACAGATTTTCATTTTTATTTATATAGATTGGAAAAAAGCTAAATTTGAACAAAACGTTTTGGTCTATATACCGATTATGCCAGAGGGCATCAGCCAATCATTTATCCACAAATCTGGATTACCAAAAAGAATGTATTACACGTAGGCTCATTCCTTATATACGTGTTAATTATAGAAAAGGTGAATATGTCTTTTGACCTGACCGAGCCAGCACTCATTTCGCAAAAATCATATTGGAACCTTTGAGGTCAGAAAATGTCAAATTTGTTGATAAGTACATCAACCCTGCTAACGTCCCAGAAATTCGTGCCATTTAAGACTTTTGGTCGTATTTGCAGTCTTTGGTATATGCAAATCATTTCCTTTTGGATGGATTTTAATCTAGATTTTGAACCTCATTGGGCTAGCCTGTCTTGGATCAGCTGAAGAATGCATTCGTTTCTGAAGAATAACGCGAGAAGTAGCTAAATTTCCAAGTTTAACATGTCGTTGGCTTTTGGGGTATATTTAAAAGTCTTAGGATTTGAACTTTATCGGTGTAGCTCGTCCTGGGCCCGACATTGGACCTATTTTTTAGAATAACTGGAAAATCGGGGAAACTAGAAAATATAAATTTAGTACATCCTTATATTTTAAGGAATATTTTAATTCCTTCGATTTAGAACCGTTTTGGGCGAACCCGTTTTGGGCCCGCCTTAGAAATTCACTTTTTGGGGGAATAACTCTAGAACCGGAGTATCTAAAATTTCCAAGTTTAGAATGTCGTTGTCATTTGCGATATGTCTTATATATTATTTCTTTCATTTTTGATTCTTTCGGGCTCGACATAGCGGGCCCGACATAGTGATAATGTACTGTTTTTCGAGAATAACTAGTGAATCGGAGCAGCTAAAAATTCTAAATTTAGTATATCAATTTCTTTTGGGGTTTATCATAATTTATAATTTGAACCTCATCGGGCTATCCCGTCTTGAGTCAGCCTTAAGAATGCGATCGTGTTAGGAATGTGATCGTGCTAAACTTGCTCCCCCAAAACGAGTGCATTCCTAAGACGGGCCTAAAACGGGCTAGCACAATAAGGTTCAAAATCTAAAGAATTAAAATATACCCCTAAAACAATGATTTATAAAATATTTTAGCTGCTCTGCTTGAGTTATTTAAGAAACGAGTACATTACTATGTCGGGGTCAGGATGGGCTCTCCCGATAGGGTTCAAATTCGAAAGTATTAAACTTTATCCCAAAAGAAAATGATATACTAAATTTTGATTTATTTATCTGCTTCGATTTTCGAGTTATTTTCCAAAATCCAAAGAAATAAAATATACCCTAAAATACAATGATATACTAAATTTAGACATTCAAGCTGCTATAGTTTTGGTGTTATTCTTAAAAAAACGAGTACATTCTTTTTTTAGGCCCAGGACGGGCTAGCCCGATAAGGTTTTAAATCCAATAAGCTAAGATATACCGCAAATGACAACGACATTCTAAACTTGGAACTTTTATATACTCCCGTTCTAGAGTTATTCCCCACAAAAAGTGAATTTCTAAGGCGGGCCCGATACGGTTCAAAATCGAAGGAATTTAAATATTCCTCGAAAGATAAGGATGTACTAAATTTATATTTTCTAGTTGCCCCGATTTTCCAGTTATTCTAAAAAAGCAATGTCCATTCCCATGTCGGGCCCAGGACGGGCTATCCCGATAAAGTTCAAATCCGAAGAAACTTAAATATACCACAAAAGCTAGCGACATGTTGAACTTGGAATTTTTAGCTACTGCAATTCTCGAGTTATTCTTCAAGAACGAAAGCATTCTTCAGCGTACCCAAGATGGATTACCCCGATGAGGTTTAAAATCTAAATTAAATTCCATCCAAAAGGAAATGATATACTAAATTTACATTTTTAGCTACTCCGATTGATCGAGTTATTCTTGAAAAGCGAGTAAATTTCTATGGTGGGCCAAGACGGGCTAGCCCGATAAGGTTCGAAATGCGATGAAATGTAATATACCCCAAAGGACAATGATATATAAAATTTAGACATTCTAGATGCTCCGAATTTTGAGTTATTCTAAAAAAAACGGTATATTCCTCTTGCTGGGCTCAGGGCGGACTAGTCCGATAAGACACTCATGTTGATAGGATTGTTTCTAAAGTCTCGTCACAACTTTATATTCTTAACCAACTCATTCCTTATCTTAATGAGTAGGGCGCGGATTTTCATGCACAATATTTAGGCCAAATAATCTGCAAATATGCTCAACATTATATATGAATATTTTTTTCTGATGCTCAAAATTATTGCAAAATATTCACAAAATATGCACCTAAGTGTGGAATATATGCACTTAATTGTGCATATATATCGATACATTTAGTTAGTGGGGCACCCAGATTTTTCTCTGGGGGGGGATTAAGAATTTCTTTTAGAGAAATATTTGTTATTTTTACTCTTTTTGTATATTAAAATGGCGTCTCGGGGGCTTCATGCCCATAAGCACCCTTATGTGCATCTATGCAAGGGCGTAGCTAGAAAGTGTTTTTTTTTTTCGGGGGGGGGGGTATATAAATCAAATTTTGATAACTTAGAATTTCTGGCATGGGGGATATACCCCGATATCACTCCTGATTACATGCCTGCACCTATTATGTATTCAGTTCCAATAAAATCCTATATGTTTCCTCCGTACTTAATATGGAAAACATTTTACTGGGTTCTTTTTCCTACTTAACTGAATAATTTGCTAATTAGATATTTGTTTAGTAATACTAACTTTAAATACCCGTCATTTTTTAAAATACATTTCCATTATTTGTTTTTTAATATATGCAATTCTTTACATTTCATATTGTTTTTAACTTTCTTTATTATCAATAAACTCATGTTATGGAGGCATGAGTTAATCATAACATATAGAGAAAAACATTTATACAAAACGAAGATATAGTAAAGAATAACTTAACTATTAAAAATAATATAATAAAATGAAATAATGTTTTCATTGTTCCCTACACGGGCGGTATATCACACTGGACATGGAACGTAAATTTTTAACATTTGGATTTTAGAATAATTTTGTAAGCTTTTCCATTTTCTAATAAACGGTACGTAATGAATTTCTTTGATTAAAAAGTTCTTGAATTTGGAATATTAATAGTTTGATGTTCGGTATATAAGTTGCTAAGAATTCCTAATAATAATAATAGCCTAGCTAATCGATAATTCCTGTCCCCGTTCTATTGCGTATAAAAATGTCCGCTTTTTACTGGTATAAATAATGTCCGCGCTTACCTGGGTGTAAGAAACGTCCGTGATTTACTGTGTGTAAAAAATGTCCGCGTTTTACTGTGTGTAAAAAATGTCCGCGTTTTACTGTGTGTAAAAAATGTCCGCGTTTTACTGTGTGTAAAAAATGTCCGCATTCTACTGAGTGTGAAAAATGTCCGCGTTTTACTGTGTAAAAAATGTCCGCGTCTTACTGTGTGTAAAAAATGTCCGCGTTTTACTGTGTGTAAAAAATGTCCGCGTTTTACTGTGTGTAAAAAATGTCCGCATTCTACTGAGTGTGAAAATGTTCGCGTTTTACTGTGTGTAAAAAATGTCCGCGTTTTACTGTGTGTAAAAAATGTCCGCGTTTTACTGTGTGTAAAAAATGTCCGCATTCTACTGAGTGTGAAAAATGTCCGCGTTTTACTGTGTGTAAAAAATGTCCGCGTTTTACTGTGTGTAAAAAATGTCCGCGTTTCACCGAGTGTAAAAAATGTCCGCGGTTTATTGTGTGTAAGATTTGATGCTTTGTTTATTGCTTTATTTGTAGTTTAAAGTCCCAAAAATAAATCTTTGGCTATCTCAGGCGGGACCAACCTTAACGCGATCTCCGACAAGAACCTACAGCCCATGTATAACTAACAATAGCATAAAAATAAATGCGTGTGTGAAATGAAATATTACTAATTCCATTTCAATAAATTTGAAAATAGATGAAGCCTGTTCTGCCAAGTTAACTTTTTGCACAGCTAAAAATTAGATTTATTGAAATAAAGTCTACATGCTGAACTACAAAATATAACTGATCGACTACACTGAATTTTATTCTAAATTAAAATTAAAATTTGTTAAAGTGAGGATTAGAATGATTAAAAATTATTGGAACACTTTTTTCATTCTATTTTAGCACATTGAAAAATGTAGCGAAACGTCTTGTTTCTGACAATAGCGGATTTGAGGGTTTCCCCCCCCCCCCCCCAGCTTCACGTCCGAAAAATATATCCTTAAGTATTCACAAAAAATAATCTGTGTTGATAACAGATCAGGCCAGCATCATCCCCAGCTGGGACCCTGACAACTTTTTCCGTGATCGCCCCCTCCTAAATATGCATAATAAAGAGGGGGGGTAGGTCTGGTACGATCATATGTTTACGTACTTTTCATAGATTTTTTTCCGAAGAGAGATTAACCCCAAAAAACTAATCCTTGCTTACGGACTTGAAAAGGGAATTATGCATATATCAAACAGTTAGAAACGGCATTAAAGTAAAAATACAATTCAATCTTTAAGCGCAGAATAAAATAATCAATATGATGAATAAAAAAAACTACAATTTTGACTTGTAAGTACCCAAAACCGGTTGTGTAATATCAAACGTGTGGGAATTACGAGTAAACGAGGACCTCCGTCCAAACACATTTTATAACATGAAAGCGGGGACCTCGATTTTATCGGATACACACCTGATGAGCGCGTCATACACACAATACACTATAAGCCTACTAATCGAGGACTACCTCCAGATTTATAAAAAAAAACTTTTACATTATAAATTTAGTCCTCAGATACACGTTTTCGCAATAAAACAAACCGAGGACGTCCGCGGTGTGAAGGTGGTCCGCGGTTTGTTGGTGTGTAAACATACGAATGTCCCCAGTTTCCAGGTCTTGCAAACACACACACACACACACACACACACACACACAGACATCACTTCAAAAATGTTTGATTCGTGATCAGGGATGCTTGAAACGTGCTCTCCCGTCGAAAACTCGAATTCGAATTTTCGACCCCGTCACAATACTTTCCTTATACATTATGTATATAAGGAAAGTAACAGGAACAACGTTGCTACAGCGGTGCTACAACTATGCTAGTCAGATATAGATATTTTGTCACTGTAACTCCAAAATTAACTTTTCAAATAAAACCGAAATAAGTTTGCCAAGAGACATCTAATAGTTAATAAAATATTACAATAATACAAATTACTTATTTGAGTCAATGTTTTAGCTACAGTAATAAATCAATAATTTAGTCAGCAAGTAAGGAAAAAGAAAAGGTGAATAAAGTATTAAATATCAAAATATCCTTTTACTTTTTTGGCCCATACCGTCCAATCTACCCTTAGTTGTAAGGTATGTGTTTCGAAGGCCGGAAAACTGTCATCCAATTTAGACCGGAACCCTATGAGGAAGGCACTCACAGGGACCGTGCGCGCTAACCGCTGGGCTGTCCCGCCTCTCGAATCGTGCTTCAACGAAATCAAATTAGATCTTTTGTTAATGACCAGTTCCGAACGTTCTGCTTATTGATTTGCAGAACAGCGTCCTAACGATTAAGCATTTGTAGATTGTTCCAGGTAATTGAAATCTCAGTCACCATGATTCTATCAGTGTCTTTTATTCTTTTAATATTATACCAAATTTTTTATATATATTATTTTGGGTACTCCACCACATTTTAATGCTGGTCTTTTAATCAAAATGACTGCATTTGTATGGAGATCTTTTGATTAAACGATATCAGAATCAAACGCCCCCAAAAATCATTTTACTTTTCTTTTCCAGATAGGAAGGATTGTTAATACATGTGTCAAATATTTAAAATACAATATCTTTTCAGTTAGTTCTTCCTCCGTTACATTCTACATTGCGTATGCATTTTTCAGATATCATAAACTGATCCTGCTGCAATAAAGTAATGGGTATTTCCCATCTGGAACATTTGTTTGAAATACTACCACCTTTCGAAAATAAAGGGGAATATATTTGGAGTTCTTTGAATTATAGGATAATAAAATTAATCTCCAACATTGAATTTCAATGTTGTCTTTCGTGTATGAGGAACTTCATTCAGACGTCAAATACATAGAAATGAAAGATAAGTTCACAGAAAGTTGGGCTTTACCGTCGACATCATATTCTCTTTTTGAAAGGAAATTTGAGTAATGCAATAAATGGAATAAATATACATTCTTTAATCGGATTTAGACTAACAATGTATCTCTTCCTTTGTATGTGAAATGCATTGAACTTTTAACTGTGTGGAATTTAAGCTTTATAATGATGTTAATATTTATACAAATGAAAATATCTGTATGTGGATCTTTGTTTAACTCACAATTTGTAAATTTTTAAATGCACAAGATAAGGAAGTTTATAATAAGGCTAACATATTTTATGTAAATAAAGAAATTGTTTATGGCTCCAGTATGAAGTATTGCTCTAAATGAACTTAATGCTCATATAGAGGTAATAGTTTTTGATTATGGTTCACAATGTTTTAGGTTCTGATGGTGAAAAAGACAACCTGACTTAGACGTTTAAATACTATTTACGCTACGATGTTGTTATTACGATTACTCAAAAAGAAACTACCTTTACGCCTTATTTGGACTGTAGCCTTTCATATGTTAAGGTGAATAGCGCTCAAGAAATTAGTTGTTTATATTAGAATTAAACAGTTTGCTGTTGGACAATCATCTGTCAATCACGAGTCAAAACTCTGTCATGAGTCAAAACTTTGTCAGGATTGATTCGTGAGCATTCTACAAGAGTATTATTGAGTTAACAAAGCTAAAACTGTAGTCACTAGGTTCAGAAGCGGAAAAAGATAAAATAATATTTTAAACAATTTATTGTTGAATTTGATACAGTTTAACACTATATAGTTCCCTGCAACTTTGAATTTTTTGTATAATGAAATTTTGTGAAAAATAACTTGGAGTTTCTTGTGATATTTCCAGATAAACGTATAAATTATGTTTTAAACAATGTAATGTTTATCTATATATTGACAGGAACCCCACATATATCTATGAACAAGAGTTAGATAATTTTTTTGATTTTTTAAAAGAAATGAAGAAGAAATAATTGAAATTTTGGACTTTAACTTATAACAGATACAGATTTAGTTTTTTGCAGTAATTTAATACATTTATTACCAGCAGTAATTAGATATATTTATTAACTGTAGTTATTAGATACTGTTATTTTAGACTTACACATCCTCCATGAACAAGTTACCGGCAAAGGAATTAATATTCTAAATTTGGTAACCCCATATAAGTGTGGTCTGAAAGTATGAACTTTGTAATTGCAACCCTGACAAATCCAAATATAAATCCTAACTGGTAAAATCATTTCATATATTTCATTTTGAATGCATATTGAAGAAAATAAAAAATACACTAAATTAATCAATGGGAATATTTGTTTGTACCTGTAACACTTTTTGATGAAAAATTTTTGAATTTTTACCGTATATAGTTGTCTTGGTATAAATTATTGCTAAATCTAATTAAGCTTTATGTGTACTATATACATTCATTTAACATTTAGAATACGCTTACTCTAAAATAAATAAAATATATAAAGTTATTTGATCAAACGGCAGAATAATCTAATTTCTTCGTTACATATATTTTCAAGTTCTTGTGTAAAGTAACTAGATGGAATGCTTATCTAAGCATACGCATAAAAAAGAAAATTGTCTTCGCCATGTGTTTTCGAGGTTGACATCATATTTTACTAATGAACCAAAGTTTGAGTAATTCATTAAATGAACGAATATTACGTATATACTTGTCATTATATAAACAATGAAATTATAATGTTTTGTTTTTCGCATTCGGATATGCCTCCAAATAAAATGTTATTAGTGTTTTCTTTTAAGAGTATCAATTTGAATGCAGATGAAAGTTTTAGAATCGTGTTCTTTAAGCATTAGCATTAGCATACAGGTTGTCCCAAATGATTGCAACGCGCTTTAATTCTTTACCTGTTGGAGATAAATGGGCAATGTAAATTGCAAATATGTTGAAAGTAAGGTAGGAAATAAGGCTACTTTAATGAAATAAACCTCCTATTAATTTTCAAAAAGTTACACTTTTTAAATTTTTATACGAAGCCCATAAAAAAAATTGGTCAATAAGAAATTTTTTGTTTTTAATGCCACAAGATCATTAAAATAACGGCATATATGTATCTTTAAAATCAACTGAATTATAATAAAGACAAAAATCGGACTTATGCCACTTTTCCGAACCATCTTAAATGTTCTATCATCAATGAATATAGGGATCATAAACACATTGACTATGGAATTGTTTATATCAAATATACGTTAATATGTGTCAACATTTTTTATCACAAATGCATCTAAATAAAGCATTACATAGACAGAGATCGTATAAAGCAGTGATTCTGACGACGCGGTTGGGTATTCTATCCATTATTATCCAGTTTTATATTTTTGGTGTCATGTCTCAAATTTACATTTCTGATTTGATATATGGTCCCCATTCACAATGTTCAATTTTCAATTAAATGTAACTTGCTCAATTTAAGATACATATATGCGGTTTTTTTTAATAATCTTGTTGCTAAAATAATATTTTCCTAATTGACTAAATTTATCTAAGGGGGTCGTATAACAATTGAAAAATGTAACTTTTTGAAAATTAATGGAAGGACTATTTCATTAACGTAGTCTTATTTCCTACCTTACTTTCAACATTTTTGCTATTTTTATTGCCCTCTTATCTCCAACAGGTAAAGAACTATAGCGCGTTTCAATCTCTTTGGAACACCCTGTATATTTCAAATATATTGTGATTTTTATACTATTCAGTATCGAATGCATTTAAGACAGAGATTTCTATTTTTCAATGCACACAGTTTTAAAATCCGATTCAGAGTTAATTCATATTTCTCGTAATCCAGTAATATGGTTTGAAAATTCAATGTGATACCTTTATTAATGACAAAAGAATGAAATACAATTAGTAAAATACATTACTTCGAAACTACGGAATGTTCTTTATACTGATATTTTCTACCTATAATTGACAAAGAATCTTGTAGTTGATGTATGTTAACAACAAAAAGCATTTTCCTGATCATGTTTTATTACACAAATTGTATATCTTTGTTACGTAATACATAGTTTTTATACAAGAAAAAGTTTATACAATCATTTTTTACAATCTCAAAGACAAATATTTTACACAGCGTGCTGTTTCCAGATCTACAAGAGTTAAATGTGTCATAACGCTTAGTTCTTATCCAGCAGACTCATAGGTTTCAGGTTCAAATACCTATTACCAATGTAAAGCTCTGAAAGTGCTTACATGATTATAAATCTTAGAACTCCTCTTTAAATTTGGAATCCATGTCAAAATAGCCCTCGTATGTCAAAATGGTCCTTGTATGTCAAAATAGCCAGCAGGGGAACATAATATATCCCAAACTATAAAACCTAGTTCAGTTCGAAAGCTACCTGTCTTATATCGATATCTGAGTTCTTTCATTTGATTTTAATATATTTCGAGCATTTAATTGTCTGACATGAAATGTAATTTATTAAACATTTTAATAGTAATGATGAAAATAATTAATATGCATTAATTTTGTACAAATATTTTATACATTGGCCGTCCACTGTAAATATGCAAAATTACCCCTAGAATTGACAAGTGTAAATAGACCCAATGTATAAGGAATATAATAATTCCAAAGCTCCTATTAAGGAAAAATTAAAGTATGTTTATAATTTTTCATGAAAAAATACATTGAATTATACACTATAGATCATTTAAAATATATTGTATCAGTTCTTTGATGAGAAGTGATCTTTCATAAGAAAAATTTGTAAAATTAATACAAAATGCTAAAATTAATGAAGCTACGGAAATTATTAAACATTACACAAAAATTAATTTTGACACCAAATATCTGTAATTAACATAAGAGGACTAGATGATGATAAGATGACGTGATATTTAGTATAATTATGTGTTTGGCTACAAAAAATTAAATTTGCATTCCAATATTAAATAAAAGATACATGTTTTATCCGGTTGTAACCGGAACGGACAAGTAAGCATAGGTCAATATTTTAAATCATCACGCAAAATTATGAATCATTTGATGCCATGGGACAGTTATTAGCCGTATCAGAAAATACTACAGGCTTTGATAGAGACATTTGCTACAGATGTAGTTAACATTTTTCTGTTATAGAGATAATTTATTAAATCTGCTGCGGAACAATCGAAAATTTAAACATTCTTTAAAAACAAGTCTTAACAAACGCATTTTAACAAAGACCTAAATGTTTGTATTAGATGAGTATTTGTATTTGATATGTAAAATTAGAGTTTGACATGTTTTTTTTTGTAATTTCTTTAATTGAATCAACATATATTTTAAAAGTATTGTACTGTTCTAGACAAAAACATGTGCTGTAAAATGATAATTTGATCATGACAGTACTTGCATATATTTTATTACTACAACAGACTATTCAGATCTTCAATTATATATATTGAATGATCATTTGGTGCATATTTGAAAAAAAAAGTTCATTTATTTTCATGTTACAGAAGGTATTTAATAGTTATGAAAATAATTATATTTTATGCTCATGTATTTCGTAGTATTACATGAAATTATTCGAGTGAATATTACTCCTGCCTCAATGTCAATATATGGAAAAAATATATATCTGCCTTCTTTGTATTTACCACAGAATCTTCATGACGAATTGTTACTGCAGGAAAATATATTCACCGTACTGCATATAAGCATTCATCACTTGAACTGCGCTAACTTTCTCCAATAAATAACTTCCTACATAACAAAAATAAATAATATGGGAAGCCTTTTGAATAAACGACACAAGATGCACAAGTTATCCATTGTATTTTTGTCTTTCCTTTCAGGTATATTGACTGAAGAGTAAATGTGCATCCAGGCATAAAATTCATAAAAATGAAAGAGATATGTCGTCGCATTGAAGTGTGCTTTCCCTTTGACATCGTATTTTTCTTTTGAAAGGAAGTTTTAGTAATGTAATAAATTGTAAAGACGAAACTTTATTTTCCATGGGTTCAAACAAACAATTGGTTTAGAATATTTAAGTTTCCGAATATGCTCCACTATTTACTTTTTATCATGATATTGATATTAACTCGGGTAGAAAATCGTAGCTAATATACAAGCTTACAAGGTCAATTCCTTCCACAGGCCAATGCCTCATGAACTATGGAAGCTAGATACGTCCTTCTTCTGTCGTTGTAAGGAAATACCCTATGGCCCGTACTAATGAGAGCAGGGAGGATCCTGTGCCCTTCATTTATGGCGGTTATGGAGGCTCTCTCAGTCGCTTTTGCAGATAGGAAGAATGTCAATTAAAAGGTTGTAGAACAAGTGGTATTCAGTAAAAAACAGTTTCCTGTTTCAGTACTTGTTCAATATCCGGAGTAGTAAAAAATATAAACAATGCTATAAAATACTATTTCTGAAGATGTTGATAGTAAAATAAAAATAGAAAATTTCCGTACTAACATACATCCCGTAAAAGAAAAAGAAAATAAGAAAGAAATGTTAAAATCGCAATACAATCCAACTACAGGACCAACGTTGCTACAACGGTGTTGTAAGGTATGTGTTTCGAAGGCCGGGAAAAGTGTCACCCAATTTATACCGGAACCCTATGTGGAAGGCAATCACAGGGACCGTTCGCGCTAACCGCTGGGTTGTCCCACTTCTCGAAACGTCATTCAACGAAAATAAATTAGATCTTTTGTTAATGATCAGTTCCGAGCGAGCTGCTTATTGATTTGCATAACAGCGTCCTAACGATTAAGCTTTTGTAGATTGTTCGAGGTAATTGAGGTCACAGTCACCACGATTCTATCAGAGTCTTTTATTCTTTTAATATATATCAATTTTTTCATATATATTATTTTGGGTGCTCCACCATATTTTAATGCTGGTCTTTTAATCAAAATGACTGCATTTGTATGGAGATCTTTTGATTAAACGATATCAGAATCAAACTCCCTTAAAAATCATTTGACTTTACTTTTCCAGATAGGAAGGATTGTTAATACAGGTGTCAAATATTTTAAATAAAATATATTTTCAGTTAGTTCTTTCTCCGTTACATTCTACATTACGTATGCATTTTTCAGATGTCATAAACTGATCCTGCTGCAATAATATAAAGGGTATTTCCCATCTGGAACATTTGTTTGAAATAATATAGAAAATAAAGGGGCATATATTTGGAGTTCTTTTAGTTAAAGGATAATAAAATTAATCTCCAACAATGAATTTCAGTGTTGTCTTTCGTGTATGAGGAACTTCATTCAGACGTCAAATACATAGAAATGAAAGACAAGTTCACAGTAAGTTTTGCTTTACCGTCGACATCATATTTTCTTTTTGAAAGGAAATTTGAGTAATGCAATGAATGGAATAAATATATATATTCTTTAGTTATATTTAAACTAGCAACGTATCTCTTCTTTTTTATATGAAATGCATTGAACTTTTAACAGTGTGGAATTTAAGCTTTATGGTGATGTCAATATTTATACAAATGAAAATATCTGTATGTGGATCTTTGTTTAACTCACAATTTGTAAATCTTTTAAATGCACAAGATAAACACGGTTATAATACGGCTAACATATTTTATGTAAATAAAGAAATTGTTTATGACTCCAGTATGAAGTATTGCTCTTAATGAAATTATTGCTCATATATCAGATGTAAAAGTTTTTGATTATGGTTCACAATGTTTCAGGTTCTGAAGGTGTAAAAAGACAACTTGACTTAGACGTTTAAATACATTTTACGCTACGATATTATTGTTATGATTACTCAGAAAGAAACTATCTTTACGCCTTATTTGGACTGCAGCCATACATATGTTAAGGATAATAACGCTCAAGAAATTAGTTGTTTATATTAGAATTAAACAGTTTGCTGTTGAACTATCATCTGTCAATCACGTGTCAAAACTCTGTCATAAGTCAAAACTTTGTCAGGATTGATTCGTGAGCATTCTACAAGAGTATTATTGAGTTAACAAAGCTAAAATTGTAGTCACTAGGCTCAGAAGCGGAAAAAGATAAAATAATATTTTAAACAAATTATTGTTGAATTTGATACAGTTTAACACTATATAGTTCCCTGCAACTTTGAATTTTTTGTATAATGAAATTTTGGGAAAAATAACTTGGAGTTTCTTGTGATATTTCCCGATAAACCTCTAAATTATGTTTTAAACAATGTAATGCATATCTATATATTGACAGGAACCACACATATATCTATGAACATGAGTTGGATAATTTTTTTGATTTTTTAAAAGAAATGAAGATGAAATAAATGAAATTTTGGGCTTTAACTTATAACATATACAGATTTAATTTTTTTCAGTAATTTAATACATTTATTACCTGCAGTAATAAGATACATTTATTAACTGTAGTTATTAGATACAGTTATTTTAGACTTAAACAGCCTCCATGAACAAGTAACCTGCAAAAGAATAAATATCCTAAATTTGGTACCGCCATAAAAATGCGTTCTGAAAGTATGGACTTTATAATTGCAACCCTGACAAATCCAAATACAAATCCTAACTCGTAAAATCATTTCATATATTTCATTTTGAATGCATAATGAAGAAAATAAAAAAATACACTAAATTTATCAATGGAAATATTTGCTTGTATCTGTAACACTTTTTGATGAAAAAATTTTGAATGTTTACCGTATATAGTTGTTTTGGTATAAATTATTGCTAAATCTAATTAAGCTTCATGTGTACTATATACATTCATTTAATATTAAGAATACGCTTACTCTAAAATAAATAAAATATATAAAGTTATTTTATCAAACGGCAGAAGAATCTAATTTCTTCGTTACATATATTTTCAAGTTCTTGTGTAAAGTAACTAGATGGAATGCTTATCTAAGCATACGCATAAAAAAGAAAATTGTCTTCGCCATGTGTTTTCGAGGTTGACATCATATTTTACTAATGAACCAAAGTTTGAGTAATTCATTAAATGAACGAATATTACGTATATACTTATCATTATATAAACAATGAAATTATAATGTTTTGTTTTTCGCATTCGGATATGCCTCCAAATAAAATGTTATTAGTGTTTTCTTTTAAGAGTATCAATTTGAATGCAGATGAAAGTTTTAGAATCGTGTTCTTTAAGCATTAGCATTAGCATACAGGTTGTCCCAAATGATTGCAACGCGCTTTAATTCTTTACCTGTTGGAGATAAATGGGCAATGTAAATTGCAAAAATGTTGAAAGTAAGGTAGGAAATAAGGCTACTTTAATGAAATAAACCTCCCATTAATTTTCAAAAAGTTACACTTTTTAAATTTTTATACGAAGCCCATAAAAAAAATTGGTCAATAAGAAAATTTTTGTTTTTAATGCCACAAGATCATTAAAATAACGGCATATATGTATCTTTAAAATCAACTGAATTATAATAAAGACAAAAATCGGACTTATGCCTCTTTTCCGAACCATCTTAAATGTTCTATCATCAATAAATATAGGGATCATAAACACATTGACTATGGAATTGTTTATATCAAAAATACGTTAATATGTGTCAACATTTTTTATCACAAATGCATCTAAATAAAGCATTACATAGACTGAGATCGTATAAAGCAGTGATTCTGAATACGCGGTTGGGTATACTATCTATTATTATCCAGTTTTATATTTTTGGTGACATGTCTCAAATTTAAATTTCTGATTTGATATATGGTCCCCATTCACAATGTTCAAATTTCAATTAATTGTAACTCGCTCAATTTAAGATACATATATGTGGTTTTTTTAATAATCTTGTTGCTAAAATAAAATTTTCCTAATTGACTAAATTTATCTAAGGGAGTCGCATAACAATTGAAAAATGTAACTTGTTGAAAATTAATGGAAGGACTATTTCATTAACGTAGTCTTATTTCCTACCTTACTTTCAACATTTTTGCTATTTTCATTGCCCTTTTATCTCCAACAGGTAAAAAACTATAGCGCGTTTCAAACTCTTTGGAACACCCTGTATATTTCAAATATATTGTGAATTTTATACTTTTGAGTATCGAATGCATTTAAGACAGAGATTTCTATTTTTCAATGCACACAGTTTTATAATCCGTTTCAGAGTTAATTCATATTTCTGGTAATCCAGTAATATTGTTTTGCAAATTCAATGTGATACCTTTTTTAATGACAAAAGTATGAAATACAATTAGTAAAATATAATACTTCGAAACTACGGAATGTTCCTTATACTAATATTTTCTACCTATAATTGACAAAGAATCTTGTAGTTGATGTATAATAACAACAAAAAGCTTGTTCCTGATCATGTTTTATTACACAAATGGTTTTCTCTGTTACGTAATACATAGTTTTATACAAGAAAAAGTTTATACATTCTTTTTTTACAATCTCAAAGACAGATATTTTACACAGCGTGCTGTTTCCAGATCTACAAGAGTCAAATGTGTCATAACGCTTAGTTCTTATCCAGCAAACTGATAGGTTTCAGGTTCAAATACCTATTACCAATGTAACGCTCTGAAAGTGCTTACATGATTATAACTCTTAGAACTCCTCTTTAAATTTGGAATCCATGTCAAAATAGCCCTCGTATGTCAAAATGGCCCTTGTATGTCAAAATAGCCAGCAAGGGAACGGAATATATCCCAAACTAAAAAACCTAGTTCAGTTCGAAAGCTACCTGTCTTATATCTATATCTGAGTTCTTTAATTTGATTTTAATATATTTTGAGCAGTTAATTTTTTGACTTGAAATGCAATTTATTAAACATTTTGATAGTAATGATGAAAATAATTAATATGCATTAATTTTGTGCAAATATTTTATTCATTGGTCGTCCACTGTAAATATGCAAAATTACCCATAGAATTGACAAGCGTAAATAGACCCAATGTATAAGAAATATAATAATTCCAAAGCTCCTATTCAGGTAAAATTAAATTATGTTGATTAATTTTCAGAAAAAATACATTGAAACATACACTATAGATCATTTAAAATAGATTGTATCAGTTCTTTGATGAGAAGTGATCGTTCATAAGAAAAATTTATAAAATTAATACAAAATGCTAAAATTAATGAAACTACGGAAATTATTAAACATTACGCAAAAATTAATTAAGACTCCAAATATATGTAATTAACATAAAAATAAGAGGGCTAGACGATGATAAGATGACGTGATATTTAGTATAATTAGGTGTTTTGCTACAAAAAATTAAATTTGCATTTCAATATTAAATAAAAGATACAAGTTTTATCTAGTTGTAACCGGAACGGACAAGTACACATATGGCAATATTTTAAACCATCATGCAAAATCATGAATCATTTAATGCCATGGGACAGTTATTAGCCGTATCAGAAAATACTACAGGCTTTGATAGAGACATTTGCTACAGCTGTAGTTAACATTTTTCTGTTATAGAGATAATTTATTAAATCTGCTGCTGAACAATCGAAAAGTTAAACATTCTTTAAAAACAAGTCTTAACATACACATTTTAACAAAGACCTTAATGTTTATATTAGACGAGTATTTGTATTTAATATGTAAAATTAGAGTATGACATGTTTTTTTTTGTAATTTCTTTAATTGGATCAACATATATTTTAAAACTATTTTACTGTTCTAGACAAAAACTTGTGCTGTAAAATGATAATTTGAACAAGACAGTACTTGCATATATTTTGTTACTACAACAGAATAAGACTCGGAAGGACTTTTGTGGGTCCGTAAGTCCTTCCGAAAGGTTGGTGGTAGGGGAAGGAGGGTACGGTCCCTTTGGATGCTTCCCCCACTGGGTTCCGGTCTAAATTGGGTGGCACTTCCCGGCCGTCCAAACAGTTACTTTACACCTTTCTGGTAGGTCGGACGGTCTGGGTCTCAACAACAACTACAACAGACTATTCAGATCTTCAATTATATATATTGAATAATCATTTGCTGCATATTTGAAATTTTTTTTATTTATTTTTATGTAAAAGAAAGTATTTAATAGTTATGAAAATATTTATATTTTATGCACATGTATTTCGCAGTATTACACGAAATTATTCGAGTGAATATTACTCCTGTCTCAATGTCAATATATGGAAAAAATATATATCTGCCTTCTTTGTTTTTACCATAGAATCTTCATGATAAATTGTTACTGCAGGAAAATATATTCACCGTACTGCATATAAGCATTCATCATTTGAACTGAGCTAACTTTCTCCAATAAATAACTTCCTACATTATGAAAAAGAAATAATATGAGATGCCTTTTGAATAAACGACACAAGATGCAAATTTATCCATTGTATTTTTGTCTTTTCTTTCAGGTATATTGACTGAAGAGTAAATGTGCATCCAAGCATAAAATACATAAAAATGAAAGATATGCCGTTGCATTGAAGTGTGCTTTCCCTTTGACATCGTATTTTACTTTTGAAAGGAAGTTTTAGTAATGTAATAAATTGTAAACACGAAACTTTATTTTCCATGGGTTCAAACAAACAATTGGTTTAGAATATTTAAGTTTCCTAATATGCTCCACTATTTAATTTTTATCATGATATTGATATTAACTCAGATAGAAAATCGTAGCTAATATACAAGATTACACGGCCAATATCTAATGAACTATGGATGCTATTTACTTACTTCTTGTGTCGTTGTAAAGGAAATACACTATGGCCCATACAATGAGACCAGGTAGTATCCTGGGGCCTTCATTTACGTTGGTATTGGGGACTCTCTCGGCCACTTTTTCAAATAGTATAAATTTCAATTACAAAGTTAGAAAACGAATTTTATTCAGTAGAAAATTGTTTCATGTTACATTACTCACTCAATAACCGGAGAGGTAAAAAATATAAACGATGCTATAAAAGAATATTTCTGAAGATGTTGATAGTAAAATAAAAATAGAAAATTTACGTACTAATATATATCCGGTAAAAGTAAAAGAAAATTGGAAAGACATTTTTAAAAACACAATACAAATGAAGTACAAGAACTACGTTGCTACAATTGTTCTACAACTATTTTTGTCAGGGTATAGATATTTTGTCAATGTAACTCCAAAATTAATTTGCCAAAAAAACCAATATAATTTTGGCAAGAGACAGTAAATAGTTAAAATATTACTAAAATACAAATTATTAAATTTTGCCAATGTTTTAGCTACAGTAATACACATGTGTCGTAAGCGCTAACCGCTGGGCTGTCCAACCCCTCGAAATGGCCTTCAACGACACCAAATAGACCTTTTGATATTGATCAGTTCCGAACGCGCTGCTTATTGATTTGCAGAACAGTGTCATAACGATTAAGCTATTGTAGATTATTCGAGGTAATTAAGGTCTCAATCACCACGATTCTATCATTTTCTTTTATTGTTTTAGTATATATTAATATTTTCATATATAGTATCTAATTTCATGGATATTTCTCCATATTTTAATTCTGGTATTTTAATCAAAGTGACTGCATTTGTATGGATATCTTTCGATTAAACGATATCAGAATCAAACTCCTTCAAAAATCATTTCACTTTTTTTTCCAGATAAGACGGATTGTTAATACAGGTGTCAAATATTTAAAATAAAATAGCTTTCAGTTATTTCTTCCAGTGTGACATTCTACTTTGCGTATGCATTTTAACAGATATCATAAACTGATCCTGCTGCAATAATATAATGGGTATTTTCCATCTGGAACAATTGCTTGAAACACTCTCACCTTTC
The DNA here is from genome assembly GCA_951213105.1 of Amaurobius ferox. Lineage (NCBI taxonomy): Eukaryota > Metazoa > Arthropoda > Arachnida > Araneae > Amaurobiidae > Amaurobius > Amaurobius ferox. Next base: position 101,793,895 of record OX578147.1, on the reverse strand, counting down.
AAAAGTAAAGGGGAATATATTTGGAGTTCTTTGAATTAGAGGATAATACAATTAATCTCCAACAATGAATTTCACCATTGTTTTTCGGTTATGTGGAACTTCATTCAGACGTCAAATATACAGAAATGAAAGAAAAGTTCACAGTAAGTTGGGCTTTACCGTCGACATTATATTTTCTTTTTAAAAGGAAATTTGAGTAATGTAATAATTGGAATAAATATACATTATTTATTTGGATTTAAGCAAACAATATATCTTTTTTGAATATGAAATGCATTAACTTTGAACAGTGTGGAATCTAAGCTTTATGGAGATGTCAATATTTTTACAAATGAAAATATCTGGATGTGGATCTTTGTTTAACTCACAATTTATAAATCTTTTAAATGCACAAGATAATGAAGTTTATTATAAGGCTAGCATATTTTATGCAAATAAAGAAATTGTTTATGACCCCAGTATGAAGTATTGCTACTAATGAACTTATTGCTCATATATCAGATGTAAAAGTTTTTGATTATGGTTCACAATGTTATGGTTGTGAACCGTATGTGTTTTGTTTATGGTTCTTTTGATATTAAAAGACAACTCGACTTTTAATATCAAAAACGACGTTTAAATTATGGTTACGCTACAATATTATTATTACGATTACTCAGAAATAAACTACCTTTACGTCTTAGTTGGACTGTCGCCACTCATATGTTAAGGATAATAACGCTCAAGAAAGTAGTTGTTTATATTAGAATTTCAATTAAACAGTTTGCTCTTGGACAATCATATGTTTGGTTATCATGAGTCAAAACTATATCAGGACTGATACGTGAGAATTCTGCAATAATATTATTGAGTTTACAAAACTAAAATTGTAATCACTAGGTTTAGAAGAGGAAAAAATATTAAATAATATTTTAAACAAATAATTGTTGAATTTGAAATAGTTTAACAGTATATAGTTCTCTACAACTTGGAATTTCCTTGTAAAATAAAATTTAGGGCACAATAACTTAGATTTTCTTGTGATATTTGCAGATAAATGATTAAATTATATTTTAAACAATGTAATGTGTATCTATATATTGACAGAAACCCCACATATATCTATGAACAAGAGTTAGGTATGTTTTTTAATTTTTAAAAGAAATGCTGAAGAAGATATAAATGAAATTTTGAGCTTTAATTATAACAGATATAACTTTAGTTTAGGAAGTAACTTACTACATTTATTAACTGCATTAATTAGATACATTTATTAACTGCAGTAATTAGATACAGTTATTTTAGAGTAAAACAGCCTCCATGAAACAGTTACCTGTAACGGAATTAATATCCTAAATTTGATAACTCCATATAAGCGTGTTCTGAAAGTATGATCTTTGTAATTGCAACAATGACAAATCCAAATACAAATCCCCACTGGTAATATAATTTCATATATTTCATTTTGAATGTATATTGAAGAAAATAAAAAAAATACACAAAATTTATCAATGAAAATATGTGTTTGTACCTGTAACTCTGTTGATGAAAAACCTTTAAATTTCTACCGTATAGTTGTTTTGTTATATATGATTGTCTAATCTAATTAAGCTTTACGTGTAATATATACATTCATTTAACATTAAGAATAATCTTACTCTACGACAGGTCAACGACAGAAGAATCTAACTTCTTCTTTACATATATTTTCCAAGTTTTTGTATAAAGTAAATACATAAATTCTTCCATTAATTATCCCTCTCTTCTCTCTTCTCATTCGGATATGCCTCCAAATAAAATGTTATTAGTGTTATCTTTTGAGTCTATATATTTTAATGCAGATAGATATCTTAGAATCGTGTTCTTTAAGAATTAACATTGGTATACAGGGTGTCCCAAATGATTGAAACGCGCTTTAATTCCTCACCATTTGGAGATAAGTGGGCAATGTAAATTGCAAAAATGTTGAGAGTAAGGTAGGGAAATAAGACTACGTTAATAAAATAATCCTCACATTAATTTTTAAAAAGTTACACTTTTAAATTTTTATACGAAAAATTTGGTCAATAAGAAAATTTCCATTTTTAATGCAAAAAGATCATTAAAATAACTGCATATATGTATCTTTAAAATCAACTGAATTATGATAAAAACAAAAATCTGACTTATGCCTCCTTTCCATACCATCTGAATGGCTGTTTCATCAGTGTAAATAGGGATCAGAAACACATTGACGGTGGGATTGTTTAGATCAAAAATACGCTAATACGTGTCAACAATTTTTATCACAAATGCATCTAAATAAAGCATTACACAGACAGATATCATATAAACCAGAGGTACTCACTACGCGGTTGGGTATTCTGTGTATTATCATCCAGTTTTATCTTTTTTATAATATGTCATGAATTTACATTTCTGATTTGATATAGGGCCCCATTCACAATTTTCAATTAAATATAGTTCGGCCAAATTTAAAGATACTGATATGCGGTTTTTTTAAATAATCTTGTTGCATTAAAAATAAAAATTTCCTAATTGACCAAATTCGTCTACGGGGGTCCATTAACAATTTAAAAAGTGTATTTTTCTGAAAATTAATGGAATGAATATTTCATTAACTCAGTCATATTTCCTGCCTTACATTCATCATTTTTACTATTTACATCACCCACTGCAGGTAAAGAATCCTGCAGGTAAAGAATAAAAGCGCGTTTCAATGTTTTTGGGACACCCTGTATATTTCAAATACATTGTGTTTTTTAAACCTTTAAGTATCCAATTCATTTAAGATTGAAATTTCTAATTTTCAATGCACATAGTTGGATAATACGTTTCAGAGTTAATTCTTATTTCTGGTAATCTAGTAATATTATTTAGAAAATTCAATATGATACCTTTATTAATGACAAAATAGTGAAATACAATTAGTAAAATACATTATTTCGAAACTACTGAATGTTCTTTTTACTAATATTTTCTACCTATAATTGACAAATAATCTTGTAGTTGATGAATATTTACAATAAAAAGCATTTTCTTTATCATGTTTTATTACAACAATCGTAATTCTCTGTTAAGTAATACATAGTTTTTATACAAGAAAAAGTTTATACAATCATTTTTTACAGTATCAAAGATATATAATTTACACACCGTGCTATTTTCTGACCTACAAGAGTCACTTGTATCATAACGCTTAGTTCTCATCCACGTGACTCATAGATTTCAATTTTAAACACTTATTACCAATGTAAAGCTCTGAAAGTGCTTACATGATTGTAACTGTTAGAATTCCCCTTTAAACTTGAAATCCATGTCAAAATAGCCCTCGTATGTCAAAATAGCCTGCGAGAAAATAGCAGGTATCCCAATCTACAATATTCAGGTCATTTGGAAACTACTTGTCTTATATCGATATCTGATTTCTTTCATTTGATTTTAAAATATATCGAGCAGTTAATTTTCTGATTTGAAATGTAATTCATTAAGTATTTTGATAGTAATGTTGAAAATAATTAATATGCATTAATTTTGTACAAATGTTTTATCCATTGGCCATCCATTCTAAATATGCAAAATTACCCCTAGAAGTGACAAGCGAAAATAGAACCAATGTATAAAAAATATAATAATTTCAAAGCAACTACTAAGGAAAAATTAAAGTACATTGTTCATTTTTCATAAAAAAATATATTGAGCAGTTCAATATAGATCATTTAAAATAGAAAGTATCAGTTTCTTGATAAGAATTGATCTTTTATTAATAAAAAAATTGTAAAATTAATACAAAATGCTAAAATTAGTGAAACTAATAAAATTATAAAACATAACTTAAAAATAAATTTAGACACCAAACACCTGTATTTAAAACAAAAATAAGAGGGCTAGACGATGATAAGATGACGTGATATTTAGTATAATTAGATATTTTGCTACAAAAAATTAAATTTCCTACTTCAATATTAAATAAAATATTCATGTTTTATCCGGTTATAACCGGAATGGACAAGTACACATAACAAAACATTTTAAATCATCACGAAAAGTTATGAATCGTTTAATGCAATGTGACAGTTATTAATCGTATCAGAAAATACTGCAGGCGTTGATAGAGGCATTTGCTTAAGGTGTAGTTAACACTTTTCTGTTATAGAGATAATTTATTAAAACTGTTGCGAAATAATCGATAAGTTAAACATTCGTTAAGAACACGTGTTGCATTTTAACAAAGACCTTAATGTTTATATTAGATGAGTATTTGTATTTAATATGCAAAAATAAAGTATGACATTTTTTTTGCAATTTCATTAATTGAATCAACATACATTTTAAAAGTATTGTACTGTTCTAGACAAAAACATGTGCTGTAAAATGATGATTTAAACATAACAGTATATGTATATATTTTATTACTACAACATACCATACAGATCTTCAATTATATATATGGATGGATTATTTGCTGCATATTTAAAAAAAAGTTCATTATTTTAATCTTAAAGAAGTTAAAGAATATATTTAAAAGTAATAAAAATAACTATATTTTATGCACATGTAATATTTCACAGTATTACGTGAAATTACTCGAGTGATACTACTCCTGTCTCAATGTCAATATATGGAAAAAATATATATCTGTCTCATTTGTATTTATCATAGAATCTTCATGATAAATTGATATTGCAGGAAATATATTCACGGTACTGCATATATGCATTCCTCATTTGAACTGCGCTAACTTTCTCCAATAAATAACTTCCTACATAACAAAAAGGAAAAATTATGGGATCCCTTTTGACTAAACGACACAAGATGCAAACTTATCCATTGTATTTTTGTCTTTCCTTTCAGGTATATTGACTGAAGAGTAAATGTGCAGCCAGGTATAAAATACATAAAAATGGAAGACATGTCGTCGCATTGAAGAGTGCTTTCCCTTTGACATCGTATTTTACTTTTGAAAGGAAGTTTTAGTAATGTAATAAATTGTAAAGACGAAACTTTATTTTCAATGGGTTTAAGCAAACAATTGGTTTAGAATATTTAAGTTTCCGAATATGCTCTATTATCTTATTTTTATCATGATAATAATGTTAACTCGGGTAGAAAATCGTAACTACTATACAGGGTTACAATGCCAATTCCTTCCAAATGCCAATGTCTCCTGAACTATGGAAGCTAGCTACTTCCTTCTTGTGTCGTTTTAAAGGAAAAACCCTATGGCCCATGCAATGAGACCTGGGGAGGACCCCGTGTCCTTCATTTATGGTGGTTTTGGCGACTGTCTTAGTTTCTTTTGCAAATAGGGGAAATGTAAATTAAAGGGTTGTAGAACGAGTAGAATTCTGTAAATAATAGTTTCCTGTTACATTACTCGCTCATTATCCGGAGTGATAAAAAATATAAACAATGCAATAAAATACTATTTCTGAAGATGTTGATAGTAAAATAAAATAGAAAATTTACGTACTAATATACATCCTGTTAAAGAAAAATAAAATAAGAAAGAAATGTTAAAAAAACAGAATACAAAGAAACTATAGAACAACGTTGCTACAATGGTGCTATAACTATGCTGGTCAGATATAGATATTTTGTCACTGTAACTCCAAAATTATCTTTCAAAATAAAACCGAAATAAATTGGCAAGAGACAGCAAATAGTTAAAATATTACTAAAATACAAATTAATTTTTGTCAATACTTTAGCTACAGTAATAAAAGTATAATTTAGTCAGCAAATATGAATAATGAAAACTTCAATGAAGTATTAAACATTAAAATATCATTTTTCTTCTTTGACCTAGACCGTCCAACCTACCCTCAGTTTTAATGTATGTGTTTCGACGGCCGGAAAAGTGCCACCCAATTTAGAACGGAACCCTATGGGGGAAGTATTCACAGGAACCGTACGCGCTAACCGCTGGGCTGTCCCACCTCTCGAAACGTCCTTCAACGAAACCAAAATATATCTTTTGATAGTGATCAGTTCGAAACGCGCTGCAGCTAAATTATTTCAGGTAATTAAGGTCTCAGTCACCACAATTCTATCAGTTTCTTTTATTTTTTAATATATATTAATTTTTTCATGTATAGTATTTAATTGCATGGGTATTCCACCATATTTTAACGCTGGTTCTTTAATCAAAATGACTGCATTTGTATGGAGATCGTTTGATTAATTGATATCAGAATCAGACTCCCTCAGAAATAACGTTACTTTTCTGTTCCAGATATAAAGGATTGCTATTATATGTGTCAAATATTTAAAATAAAATATCTTTTCAGCTATTTCTTTCACCGTGACAGTCTGCTTTGTTTATGCATTTTCAGATATCATAAACTGATTCTGCAGCAATAATATAATGGGTATTTCTCACCTGGAACATTTGTTTGAAACACTGTCACCTTTCGAAAATATGGGGGGAAATATTTGGAGTTCTTTGGATTAAAAGACTATAAAATCAATCTCCAACAATGAATGTATGAGAATCTCCAACAATGAATGTATGTCAGGTATGAGAAACTTCATTCAGCTGTCAAATACATAGAAATGAAAGACAAGTGCACAGTACGTTGAGCTTTACCGTTGACATTATATTTTCTTTGTCAAAGGAAATTTGAGTAATGCAATAAATGGAATTAAAATACATTCTTTATTTGGATTTAAACAAACAATATATATCTTCTTTTGTATATGAAAAGCATTGAACTTTGAGCAGTGTGATCTTTAAGCTTTATGGATATGTCATTATTGATGCTAATGAATATATACGGATCTGGATCTTTGTTTAACACACAATTTGTAAATCATTTTAATGCACCAGATAAAGAAGTTTATAATAATGTTGAAAGTAATGGTGAAAGAACATTTATTTAAATGAACATTTTTTTAAGTGAATTTTGTGGAGTAAATTATAAATCTTAATTAAATGGTCGTGAATCGTAACATTTGTACATTTCTATCATGTCCGCAAAACCCACCATTATTTATTTGCACGAGTTTCATAACATAATTATTAAATCTAAACACTACACAAATCAACCATTTTAACCACAAATCCACATTTTAACCCATAAAATTAATTGTAATTTATTCCCACCTCTATATTATTATGATTAAAATTACATGAGTTTATTAACAAAAGCTTAAGGAGGAGAAGGTATTGTGAATCTTATTTCAAAGATCAAAACTGTCCTAATATATATGAAGACTGTCACATACATCTGTATTTCGGGTGTGTTGGTCAACATGGCTGTCACTTCTGATTATTTTTCTGACATTTGGAGTTAGACTTCGTCTTTTCTATAATATTATCCCTACTCAAATGAATAGCACTGCTTGAAATCACAATTCTTCTTCAACTCTTGACCAACCGTTATATTTTATTCGTTGACTTTCCTCTTTGCATCCATATAATTTTGCCTGGGTTTCAGATACACCCTCCTTGCTCTCGATGGGTGCTCCTCAGTGTGATGTCATATCTGTGCATTAATGGCTCTTTCTGTTTGCAATGAAGTTTGGTTTAAGTCTTGGTAATAGGATATTTTGCCCTAACCACACCTGCAATTTGTGTGACGTGTATTTATTGGGACCAGAACTTTTCAGGCCAAGACTGTCATAAAACTGTGACTAAAAGTCTGCGCTTTGTTTCATCCTAAACATAAAAAACTGCATATGATGCCTCCTGATCTCACACTCATTGCTATTAATGAACTTGTTGACCAGATATCAGATACAAAAGTTTATGATTCTAGCTCACATTTTTTTGCAGGATTAGTTGGTATTGAAAGCCATATTGACTTATCCGTTTGAATAAGGGCTATGCTCCCATTTAATTTATGGACAACAATAGAACTTGTATACGATTATATAGAGATGGTTTTAATTGTTATATATGAGTCTGGTACACAGACCCGTAGCTTCCACTCTTGCTGGTTCCATTATGATAGATACAGTGTGCAAATATCTCATAAAATGGTATCAATGAAACCAATTCTATCGACACACAGCGATAGATACAAAGTATGAAAATCTCATGAAATGGTATCAATAAAACACCAATTCAATCGGCATGCAGCATAGGCACAGTGTGTAGAGATACCATGAATTGGTATCAATGAAACCAATTTAATCGGCATGCAATGATAGACACAGTTTCAAAAAATCTCATGAAGTGAAATCGCTAAAACCAATTCAATCGTGAAACAGTAATAGATACAGTGTATAAAAATATCAACAAGTGATTTCAATAAAAGCAGTTCAAACGGCATGCAGTGATGTTAAAAAGAAATGAGCCAAAAAACAATTTCATTTATGAATTGTTTGGACTATAACCATTTATATTTTGAGGAAAATAACACTAAAAACAGTTGTTGAGTTTAGAACTTAGAAGTTTGCTGTTGAACTGTTATTTGGTGGGTTATGACGACCCAGAACTCTTGACTGAACTCTGAACTCTCTCTGAACAGCGGCTGATACTTGAGCGTTCTGTAGAAACAGTATTCAGTATGGAGTTAGAAAAATCAAAATCATTTGCATTACGTTCAAAAAAGCAATAGATGTATAAAATAAAGTTTTTTATACAAATAATTGTAAATTTTGATAAAGTTTAATTGTATATAAGGCACTTTAACTTGGAATTTCTTGCAAAATGCAAATTTAGAACACTGTAACTTGGAGTATCTCCAACTTGTCATATGTGCATATTAACATATAAATTGTATTTTAAACAATATAATAAATATTTATATTGACAAAAACACACATATATCTTAAGAACCCATATGAACCCATATATGTTAGAGATATGTTTTTGATTTGTTCAAAGAAGGACAGAAGAAATACATGGACTTTTACTTATAACATATACAATGTTAGTTACATCGATACATTTTAATTAGATACATTTATTTTAGACTTAACAGCATCCACAAACCTGGTACCTGCAACGGGATTGATTTCCTAAATTTGAGAACCCCGTATAAGAGTGAGTATGAACTTGACCATTGAAAACCCGACAAATCCAGAAATAAACTGAAAAAATCGTTTCATATATTTAATTTCAAATACACATTGCATAAAGTAACAAAAAATACACCAAATTATCATTAGCAATAGTTCTTTGTACATGTAAACTTGTTTGAAAAAAAGGCTTTGTTTTTAAGGCATATATCCTTTTTGGTATATCATATGTTAAATCTGGGAAAACTTTATTAGATATATTCATATATCACTAGAAATACTCGTACTCTAAAATTAATAAAATGAAGTTATTTGACCAAATGACAGAAGAATCAAACTTTTTCCATATATAATTTTTTCACGTTTTTTGTGTAAAATAAATAGAAGAAGTTCTTATCCAAGCATATACTTAAACATGAAAATTGTCTCAGCCACGTCTTGTCCGATTGCCTTTATGTCTTTCTAATGAACCACTGTTTGAGAAATGCATTAAATGAAAGAAAAAATATTTATTATTAAATAAACACTGGTGTTATAGAATGTTTCGTTTTTTCCATCGGAGATGTCTCTAACTAAAATGTTACTAATGCTATTTAAAAGTATATTTAAAGTATATTTTAAGAGTATCATTTTTTATATAAATAAAGGATTCAGAATTTTGTTAAGTTCATTGGTATATATTTTAAGAAAATTATGTTTTTTATACTTTTGAGTATATAAATCATTTAAGTTTGGAATTTCTATTTTGCAATGCATACAATTGAATAATACGTTTAAGAGATAAACCTTATTTCTGGTAATCCAGTAATATGGATATGCAAATTCAATATTATACATTTATTAATGACAAAAGAATGAGCAAATTATATTAGAATTAGTAAACTGTATATTATTTTGAAACTACTGGTTGTTCTTCATATTAATATTTTCTTCCTGTAATTGACAAACACTTGTAGTTGACTAACAATTTAGTAGTAGATGGATATTTACAATAAACAGCATGTTTTTGATCTTTTTTTATTACAAAAAAATCTGATGTGGCCAGCAAATGGCTTCCCTTATATAATGCAATGAATTTACTACTTTTACACAAAAAAATTGATAACTTTTATAGCAGATATTTATATTCTTTACAAGATATTGAGTTTCTGTGACTTTTTGATAATTTTTTTGAGAAATGTGCAATATCTCGAGAACGGTTCATGTCAGCGTTCTAAAATTTATGTTAATCATTTTCTAATGAAAAATTACACAAGAAATACGATTGCGTATAAAAACAATATGTTTCCAGTGTTTACGAATTGTGATTTTTGTAACAAATTTCGTTCGAATCGGTCCATTCGTTCTTCAGTTATCGTCTCCACAGTCTCACTGACACACACATACACACGCGCGTGCGCGCGCACACACACACATACATTACTTCAAAAATGTTCGATTCGTGATCAGGGATGCTTGAAACGTGCTCTCCCGTCGAAAAGTCAAATTCGAATTTTCGACCCCATCACAATACTTTCCTTATACATTATTGTATATAGGGAAATTATTTGCAATTCTCTGTTGAGAAATACACAGGTTTCATACCAAGAAACGTTTATACAAGATTTTTTTTACAGTATCAAAGGCAGGCAATTTACAATGTGCTATTTTCTGAGATAAAAAAACTGATTTGTGTCATAAGGGTTAGTTCGTATCCACCAGACTCATAGGTTTCAGTTTCAAATAACTACAACCAATGTAAAGCCCCGATTGTGCTTACATGATTGTAAGAGTTGGAACTCCTCTTTAAACTTAAATTTCCTTTCAAGATAACCCTCGTGTGACTTAAACAGCAGAAATTCCAAATTATCCTGTCCAGTCCAATGTCTTATATCCAATGTCTAAGTTATATATTCAATGTCTAAGTTATTTCTTGATAAGAAAACAATTTTTCTCCTACTATATGGGTAGCTAGATGAATATTTTAAGAAGGCAATATTAAATATGATATTAAACGCAATTCAACGCGTTTATCTAGTATGAGCAATTCTGTATTTCGACTTATAGAATACGCGAATATGAAAAATAAATGTGTAAATGGTAATATAATGAAGTAATATGTTTTCATCTGGACAGTCATATTACAAAATGGCTAAGAATTGTTATTAAACTTCATTAAAAATAAAGGCAACATATTTTAATACAATAATACAGATTTTATACATAGTATACACGTATATATGAAATATTTGAAATAAAAATCAATCACATGAAGACAAATATCTTCCGTAGACATGAAAAACTATTTTCCAAAGGAAATCACGTGAGTACGACAAATATGCATTTATCCCATAAACTACGTTAACTTTCTTCTATAAAAGAAAGTCATGAGAAGTTCTTTAGATGAAACAATACAGTGATCAATCTGATCCACTGTAAGCCTTTCAGAGAAACTTCCTTTCAGTTTAAGTAAGGGATAAATGCTAATCCGTGCATAAAAGCATATAAAAATGAAAGCTGTACAGACGGGATGTAATGTGCTCTTCCAATGATAACGACGTTTTCAAGTAATATTAGAAAAATGTGCCAAATATATTTTATTCTTCAGTGATCTTTGCGGTTTTTACATGCCTAGAAGTGCTTTGCACGAAAATTAATATCAGTTACAAGTTTTCTGAAGATTATGTTATCCAATGTTGGAAAAAGTAACACAAATTCACTGCAGTTTCATGTATAAAGTCCTTCACAAAGGCAAACATTCATAGTACAGGGATACATAAAAATTTACTTAAGAAAATATGACCAGAAATTTAATATTTGATTATACTTTTAGATAATACATTTTCAAACTTTATTACTGACTACTGCACTGTATAAAATGGATCGTCCAGCTGTCCTGAAAAATGATATCTAGCTGACCTCTGGAAAACGGTTAAACATATGTTAAATAAATTAAATAACAAGAAAACTTTCATCAGTCAATGTTTCCAGTTCTCTCATGGGGACTAGATTAAAACTGTTTTGTGACGTCCTGTAGTTTGTAAAATACACAACGTAAATTGCATTCCAAACCACTATTAACAAACATGCATGCTCAGATATCAAGCCCATATTGGGGATAGAATTTAGCTTTCTGTGAATAGGAAGACCTAAGAGTGAACTTTTCGTCTCAGTTGGTATTTGCAGATGGCGAAAACTCCTCTATGGTTAGAATATCTATGTTTGCGACTCGAGAAAATAGCATAGAATTTTATTAAGACACGGGAAACTTCATATTCCTTAAAACGAAATACGTGCAGTTCATAAATCTGAAAGGATTTTGCCACAGTGCCAAAATTTCAGTAATAGGTTTTAAAAATATACCTGTTTAAGCGATCATGTTGGACTATTCCATGCTCTTGATCATGGAATAGTCCAACACCTAACATAGCGGTAAAACTTGATATGGGCCACAATATTGCAGACATTTATGAATTCTGTTCTACTTAAAATATATACGCTACTAATCTTTAATATTCAGACCAGGCAGCACAACGCCGTATGTAACAGCCAATTTCGTATTTATTCACAGCATAAGCTTGTCAGTCGCTGCGCTATGCTACAATTCCATGCCAAATAATAAGCTCGAAACTACATATACACACATTGATTTATGCATATATATATATATATATATATATATATATATATATATATATTTATATATATTATAACTTTTGAGTTGAACCCGACTTTTATTTTTCTGTCTATTGTCTATTCTCAGCAATAACTCTGATTTCCTGATATTTGCAAATATGATAGAGGTAATTATACATGTTACATAAATTCCAACAGAAAGGAACTAGTAATTGTTGAATTACCTGTCTAATAAATCTACGTGATTCCAACATTTTGTTACTGGAAAACTTTGAACTCAATAGAGTTTTCTTTAATTCCCCAAAAAGTGTTTTTAGTTTTTCCCTCTCTTCATTTTGAGTTGTGCGATTCCCAGTTTATAAAGCTCTGACATGTCTTATTATTAAGATAATGAATATTTTACTTAATCAAACGCGTCTATTGATATGAAAGACTTTTTGCAATTCTAAGTTAAAAAGTAAGATTCTAAGTGCAATTCTAAGAAAGTTTATGTGAGATTTATATCAGAATATCGGTAATTCAAATACCCACCTGGATACATTTATACAGGCATGCACAAGTATCTGAACCCTGAAGAATAGAAGCAAGAATTTACTACGATTTTAAAGATATAAAATTTTTCTCAAGTAACTGTGGTCTATTTCCATGATGTACAATTTTCAAATATTAAAACAAACAAGATGCCATGCTATATTAGAAAAACCAACAGAAGGATGAGAAACTCGTATAGATCTGAAATTGAAGTTATCTCTGTATTGAGGAGGTGAATCAAATCAAATCAAATCAACTGTATTACTACAACAAACAACACGATACAGACAAGCAAAGCAACAAGCCACGAAAACATAACAGAAATATAGAACACAAACGCCATTTATTTCAATGAGGCCTAGGAACCATCAAATTCATTCAGGTCGCTTATCTAAACCGATAAGGATAGATTATCAACATGTGCAATGCAATAGTTAGTAGCTTAGAATAAAGGGATATTATTTCCGCATCCGTATATAAATAAAGGTTATTTACGAAAAAACTTAAACTCAAATATACTTAACAATTTGCTGACGTTTCAAATTCAAGCTCATTAGGTTAAACATTAAAATATTTAGGGGTTAACCACAAAAAGTTCTTATGCATAATTTCATGCTATAGGAATAGCATTATTATAAGAACGAGTGGATCTGATACTGTGATTGATTTCTGAGCATCTGGGTTAAAAAAGCCAGATATATCTATTTCCCTATGACAACAGCAACTCTATGACTTGTTAACATATAGTGGTAGAACAGTTAAGGAATTTCCAAAACGTAGTGAGGATATATCAATGTAAGGGGGGGAGTTGGGGGAAAGGAGTTCGTAGAAATGGAGTAGTAGGGGAAAAAGGGGGTGTCTCTACATCTCTACATCAGGAGGGGATAATGGAGTGGCAATGCAGGGGTGTCCTAAAAATATTGAACGATGATGTCAAAGAAGATGCGACGATAAAATTATATCATAAATTTGAGTAAAATATTTCAAATGGATGTTTATTGAATAGATGTACAATTTTTAACAAAATATAATTTTTTTAAAGGCTGTCTCCACAACAACCCGATGCGCATGCGCATCGCGAAAACCTCGAACATATGAAAATCTTTTATATGGCGATATATGTTAAAAATATAGTTATATCAAGGTATCGAATATATATATATATATATATATATATATATATATATATATATATATATATATATATACATATATATATATATATATATATTTTTTTTTTAAATTTTGTTTCTATCATCCCCCGATTCATATATGCACCTACACAAATCCAGGAATATTTTTTTTCTATTTTAAAGTGGCCATAATCATAGGTTGTAAGGCCATTTTTATGTAAATACCTTTTCGTCATCGATAGTACACAGAGCTACTTCGTTTTGAAAAACAGTGAATAAAGTTGAGTAATTTATTTCGAATAGCTGTTTATTGAATAGATGTACAATTTTTAACGAAATATATTTTTACTTTCCATATATACAAAATGTATAAGGAAAGTATTGTGACGGGGTCGAAAATTCGAATTCGAGTTTTCGACGGCAGAGCACGTTTCAAGCGTCCCTGATCACGAATCAAACATTTTTGAAGTGATGTCTGTGTGCGTGTGTGTGTGTGTGTGTGAAAGTATGTGTGTGCGTGTGAAAGTATGTGTGTGTGTGTGTGTGTGTGTGTGTGTGTCACTGAGTCGATAACTGACGAACGAATTGACCGATTCGAATGACATTTGGAACAAAAATCGCAATCCGTAATCACTGGAAGCCTATTGTTTTTGTACGCAATCGAATGTTCAGAACTCCCCTAAATTTTCGAATGAAATTTTGAAAAAATCGTCAAAAAATCAAAACCGCTAATAACGTTTCGCAAATAGACATTTCTTATGTAATGTTTCATTGAAAATGACGACTAATTGTCGAAAATTCAATATCTTGGAAATAATATTAGTATCTACTATAAGAAAAACCTATTTTTTTAACTGTAAATGTAGTAAATTCATTACATTATATAAGGAAAGTCATGTGTTGCCCACATCAGATTTTTTTAAAAGTTGTTCCCACTACAACCCGATGCGAATGTGCACCGCGACAACCTCAATAGATGATGACTAGTAGCATTTAAAATCTGTGTTTCCACGGTAGATATTGCTGTTATAAGTGTATGCTTAATCATTACTGTTAAAAAACAAGTGAAACATCTTCGATTATATCTTAATAAAGGGAAACAGGGTAGAAAAATAAACACCACCGAAAATTGGAATACCATACAAGAAATATAGTAACGCAAAGGATTTATAAAATATTTTTTTTTTAATTCTGCGGCAAAATAGGCCGTAAATGATAAAGATTATATAAAGTATAACGTAGTTAAGAGACAATATGAACCCCATTGAAACGCCATTTATGATTATTATTAATATAAACACCCGAGTATCTCACATTGTATTACAGTCATTTAAATATATCTATACCTCATCAATTGTTATAATATATTTCCATCGATTGTTACAATATATTTCATCTGCTATACAGTCTTCATAGGAAATTCTACAACGTGTTCTGCCACATGTTTGGCGGTGAGGATAATTCTCTTTAACTTTTCAAAGATTTCAATCTTTATTTATTATCGTGTTTACAGTCGTTACGGGGGTATTTAAAGGCATTACAATTATTCTTTGAGTCGATTTTCGTTTGAAACAAAATATTTTTTATTTAAATAATCGTAAATGTATGTAACTTCTTTGGGTATCCACTGACTGCACTTTTTCCATTAAAATCACTTCTTTGCTCTTATTTCCTTTATTATTTATAATATTGCTTATCTTGCATTATAGAATTTCGAATCCTATAATTTCCACAGCGTTTTTTTTATTCCAGAATAAGTGTATTTCTCCTTGGAAAGATTAAAAACACAACTTTGAATCCAAAATGTGTTTATGAACGCCGTTTTTAAAATAGACAAAATTTAACTACAGTAAATGATAAATTAGCTTTCATAAAATGAGCTGGTGCTAAAAAAGAATTTTGAGTTATTTTAAGTTTAGTAATTTTTTGCAATAAAAATGCGCAAACAGCCTATATAACACTTACATAGAAATATATAGAAATACATTCTCCCGTTACGTTTTACATAGAAATACATTTTCCCGTTAAATAAATTCCTGATATCTTATTCACGTTTTATTATTTATCTTAGGCTATGAAATATCATGTCAGCAAAATGGTTATTGAATGCCCAAGATACACATTTGTCATAAATGTCCCTATGCCTCAAGGAATAAATGTAAACAGTAATATTGCACTGCATTCACCGAATCAAGAATTTCTTTCCTGGATATCTATTTACTTCGTTCCAGTTCCAAATACCTGGAGTGAAACGAAATAGATCAGTCAAGCAATAAAGGCATACAAATGATGCCGGAGGTATGTCAATAGATTCTACATATTGTCAGCATATTTGCTTTCTTGGAAGAAAAATTGAAAAAAAAATGCATAAAAATTAGATTTAAACAAACTCTAGAATCGTATTTTAATGTATTTTTGAAAGTGAGAGTATTTCCTTTTATAAAAGCATTCACCTCAGACATTGAAAAATGTTGGGCTTTTTTTTTTTTTCAGAAAATGTTATGATGTCATAAATTGATAAATATAGGGTACATTCTAAATAGCGATAAATAGAACTTTAAACTGAAAAATTAAGGTGTCAGAAAATACGATATAGTTTAAAAATACTATCGATATTCTTGTCAAATTTAACCATTCAAATTTTAAATTTGGAGTTTTAAATATACAAAACTTGAGGTGAAATAATGCATTTAATTAACTCACTATCTCAATAGTAAATTGCAATTAGCATGTTAGACAAGAGAACATCACGAGGTTTGGAAATTCGTCCGGTCCTCGTCACCTCCACCCCTTAAATCTATTTCCATTTATACGCAGAGTATGGACACGGTAGTTCGAATGTACACTTTAGAGGTCAGAGGAATGATAGTTATGGTCCAGGTGGCTGCCAGCTGTTCCTTATTCTGACATAAATTAAGGAGTCTCAGACAAAGTTTAGGCTTCTACTTGGTGTGCCTGGGATCACTGGCCAAGCGCAAGTTGCAATATATATCACTTTATCATAGACTTTTGTCTTATGGGTATATTCTGACTTTTATATAGACAGGCGAGATTAATAACAACAAAAACACAGTTAATGTTAACGGTCGATTTTACAGTGTCAAAGTAATGCAGATATAATCCATAAAGTATAAAACTGGTGGATATAGGCCATTATGTACTGATAAGATATGGATTAATATACCATTTTCTAATAACTAGTTGTGAATAATAAGCAATACATGAGGTAAAAGTTGAAATTGTAATATGGCTAGAAAGTGAAAATATTTCCAGACGACTTATTCCTCAAATTAAATCCTTTAGTATGTAATTATCCCTTACAGCTACACAAGTGTTGCAACTAATTTATGGTGTTTATAAGGGCGTTAATCAAATTCTAAGGCAAATTAATGCATTGATGCTGAAAGGTAGATTAGGCCTCTGAGAGCATTCTTTGATGTGGTTTAAGGCTTCCAATACGCTTCCCTCTAATGCATCTCAAATATATTCAATAGGGTACAGAGGTCTGGAACACGTTTCTAGTCATCACATACAATGAATATATTCCGTTTCTTGGTACTCATTGACTAGAAATGGCATATGTGGTTGGCATTATCGTCCATGAAAGCATATTGTGTGCCAATGGCGATTTAGAAAGCTTCACATAGGGTTTAAAAATATCATGTCTGTATCGATTTGCATTCACAGATTTTTACGAAAGTATAGAGTGGCAAACGTACATTTGTCTCCTCGTACCATCATACCATATCATCTATACTGGTATCAGATGACACGACGATTGTCCCTCTCTAAGCTCTCGAACCTTTATTCTTCCCTCTCTCTCGAACCTTTATTCTTCAGAGAAGGGAACTGGTTTGGATCAAAGAGCTAGATTACTCCTCGAAGGTTTGGATTCCAAATATTTCTCCCTCCGCACCATAAAAGTCTGGCACGATGGAGAGAATACTTTGAACACTTTGAACATCCTTGATGATGAAGTCTTCTGTAGAAAGTTTGTCGTGAAGCAAGTGGTCCACTTTCCTCAGAAAAACTCAGTTGAAACTCCTCTCACTGGCATCCTTAGATTACGCTGCACAATTGACGCTCCGTAGGGATCGTTTGATGGTGGTATGTACACGTGAGTGACCTACATGTCATTTATAAGCGTTTACTGTCAATCTGTATGTTTACCAAAATATTGATATTGTGATTTGGTCTGTACCAACTGATTCGTCTACATCAATGTTTTCCCGACTCCACCATTCCGATTACTCATCTGCGCATAAATTCATCGATACGCTGTCTACGTGACATGAAGTGACATAACGAAGCGGACAAGATGCTAGACTGTATTAAAAATGTAAATAACGGTCAGGGAATAAATAGGATGCTAGCTGTGTAAAAACGGATAAAATGTGGAGGATATGATACTAGCCTATAATACAAATATTTAAATTAAAGAATCGAAAATTAAATTCAATATGATATTTTCTACAATAAAAGTTTAGCAGTGGCTCTCTTCCGATGGAGCCGAAATGTTTTGCGTGATGGTATTTTTGCGCTAGATTTGTTTTCATTACACATTCTCAAAACGGTTCAAAATGTTAAAATATCGAAATTAGAAACATTTTTTTAAATATTTCAAAATATCAAAATGTTGGAATTGTAATCACTATATTTCGATAACTATAAACCAGTGCTCTAATATATCCTAGTTGCGATTTCAAATGACTAAAAATTCCGCGCAAACTATTCACTGTTAGGATTTCGCTCTGAGTTCACGCTCTGAGTTTTCGCTCTGAGTTTAAACGGATTCCACGACCATAGACTTAACCCAAATGCATCAAATTATTTTACTAATTTGCTTAGCGGCGTGCAAACCAAATTTGTGCAATAACTAGATTTAATATTACATGCTGTAAACTTACCTGGCAGCACATAAATATGTACTAGAATTTCATACTTCCATTCATGGTCTTCAAAGCTCATCAATTTTTAAACATCTTTAGAAGTTCACATAACTTCCTAATTATTTTTAAATAAACCAAAATGTATCGTGATTGTGCACCAATATTTAACAAAGAATAAAACACATTCAGCTGTCACAGTCGTGATATTTTAAATGCTACCACTTTCCCTCTCTTTGGAAAATAAATCATGTCTTTAAAATGTTGAAATTATAACCACTATAAATAAAAACAGCACTTTTAATGTCCGAAATATACTCTTTACAAAATTTATAAAAGTTAAATGTTCCTTCTTCTATAACCTGATAAGAGGATTATTCGAAAGCGGTACTAAATCTATATATATAAAATTGAAAATCTGTCTGTCTGTCTATTTGTCCCGTCATCACGGGAGAACGGCTGCACCGAACTTGATGAAATTTTGTGGGTAGCCCGGAAATAGTCCCATTTAAAATTTAGTCAATGTTTGGAGTTTCTACGATAAGGGGTTGTCGAGATATTAATAAAAAACTAAACTTTTTCCCTAGAAGTTTTACTCTCTAACTCCGTGGTTTATCCAAACGAAAAGCTTGAAAATCGTTTGAAAGTGAATTAAAATTTAATCTTCTCGAGATATTAGTAAAAAATCTAATTCTCGAGATATTAGTAAAAAACGGAATTTTCGTTTGTCCCATCATCACGGAAGATCGGCTGAACCGAATTTGATGAAATTTTGTGGATAGCCTTGAAATAGCCCCCCATAAATTTAGCCCAAGTTTCGAGTATCTAAGACCAGGGGTTGTTAAGATATTAATGAAAAGCGAAACTTTTTCCTAGGAGTTCAACTCTCTAACTCCGTGGTTTAACCAAACGAAAAGCTTAAAAATCGTTTGAAAGTGAATTAACATTTAATCTCTGAGTTTGATGGGAGATTTTTTGCGCTAATTAGTCACTTTCTGAAAACATGAATTGTTTGAAACATGATTTAAATGGGAAATCTATCTCCATGGTTTATTTTAAACAAGCTTTTACTGAACAATGAAAAATATAAAGAAATCAAAATGGTTATTTAATTTCGCAGTTTATGAGGAAGATTCTAGCTTATATCATGTTATTTAGAAACGCAATTAAATTAACTCTGTTTGTTAATTTTAATAATTATTTTTTCGATTTGAATAATAAATAAATGTATATAAAAATATATTTTAGAAGAGAACGATTTGATTTTTTATAGCATTTTTGACTGGATAATATCAATTACGGTCTTCAGGTTTAAACATTATTATTATTAATATTATCGGGGATTATTGATTCAGGGTTGATTATTGATATTTTCAAGTTATTATGCAATTGCTTTATTATGGCAAAAATTGTTTAAACTCATATATTGTACGTTGTACGAGTAATCTTCTACAAATACACGGGTATATCTTTTTATCTACGAGAATATAAGTAGAACAGGTATATTGGCATATGTTTTGATATATATTGGCATATACTGGAACCAATTACGACCTTCTGGTATAAAGAGTACGGGGATTGTTGATATTTTCAATTTATTACGTCATCTATTTTAGTTTGGCAAATATTTTTGAGACTTATATTGTAATACGGGTAATCTTCTACTAACACTGGCATATTTTCTAATCTGCGACAATATAAGTAGTACAGGGTTGCATATATTGATTCAATTCCTTTTTTTTTAATTTGCTTATAAAAGGGGCAGAATGTTTTATTCTTCAGATCTGTCCGTGAAGATAATTTTGCATAGTGAGAACAGATATTCTTAAACTTCTCTTTAGGAGCAATACATTCAATATTTTAACAGAATTCGCACATGATTGCGAATTAAAAGTTTTTTTATATTATATACTCCGTACGAAGAACGGGTATGCTGCTAGTAATATATATATATTTAGAAACTGAATTTCGGCAAATAAACACTCTTATCCCTTATTCTTTATTATTACTGTTATATTTTTATCGTTTAGAAGACGTGAAATTATGAAAAGTAACGCATAAACTCGCTCAAATAAAATATCAAATAAAAAATCAAATAAAATAGTCCAAAATACCAAAATGTCGAAAGTAGTTTTGTATATTGATACATGGTACTATATTTCCGACAAAGTATCTATAAATTATTTACCCTTTTATCAAGTTCGGAGGTATAACCTTTCAAAGGGTTTACATATAGAAACACTTAATAAATATAGGGATTAGTATAAGCAACATAGGCAAACGGTGAAGAAACATCTAATATGTTAATGCCACTTTAAAGGATAATCGAAGTTAGAACACTAAACAGTAAACCTTCTAAGCAGTCGATATGCTTTTTCCCAGAATTACTATTGCCTAAAAACTCAGGTATTCAAAATTATATTTACATGCACTAAATCACTAATTTCTCAACAACTGTTCAATATAATCGAATTAATTTTGGGGGGATAATACATCGCAACACAACACATAGATACATATTGAAATATCGAATACTCGTATGAGAGCACGTGATACAAAATTAAGTATGAAAACAATTGCCAGTACCATCATATGAATATCCACCTCAAAGATTCCTTCCAAATAGTACATCGAAGTCATAAAGAAACCGTTTCGAGTTGATAAATACCGAAATAAAATCCTGAGTCGCAGAAGACTGCAGGGAAACATACTTCGTGCACATGCGTGCGCCACTTATTACTTCGTCATATGTAGTATTGAGAAAGTACTGTTTTCACAAACATTTTCGATTTCTCTATTTTGATGCCAATATATGTTTTAAGACCTACTGAACACGTCTTGACTACTCTTGGAGTGATGTCAGTCTGTCTGTCTATTTGATGTATGTGGTCGGATTCGTTTGTCACGATAGTTGCTACAGATATTATTAGATTTTCACAAAATTTAATAAAAGGCTTTATTATTGAAAAGTCTAGAATTAGATGTATATGTTTTTTAATTCGAGAGAAAACTTTGAAATTTATTAACATTTTATATTTTTTTAACGTGGCAGCATAGAATAAAATTTGACATAAGCATGCTTGAAAGGGATTATTTATGTATCAATGATCCGAGACTTAATAGTTTCTATCATTGGCAAAAATAGCCGCGATGCAATTTTTACTTTCCTTATATACATATAATGTATAAGGAAAATACTGTGATGGTGTCGAAAATTCGAATTTGAGTTTTCGTCAGGAGAGCGCGTTTCAAGCAGCAATGAACACGAATCAGACGTTTTTGAGGTGATGCCTGTATGTGTGTTTGTGTGTGAAACTATGTGTGTGTCAATGAGTCTGTAGAGACGATAACTGACGAACGAATGGACCGATTCGAAGGAAATTTGGTACAAAAATTACAATCCATGAATACTGGAAGTTTATTGCTTTTCGAATGTTCAGAACCCCCATAAATTTTCGAGTGAAAGTTTGAAAAAATAATCAAAGAAGTAAAACCTTAAAAGAAGTTACGCATATAGACATTTCTTATTTAATTTTTCCTTAGAAAACGATTAATAAAAACTTTAGAACGCTAGCACAAGCCATTCTCGAGATGATGCACATTTTTCAAATAAATTTATCAAAATATCCCATAAATTAAAAAAATATGAACTGTTGAGAAACATGTTCACTTTTCATATGTAATATCATGCAATAAATTGAGTGACATCATTCTCGTGGATCTAGCTCGTTCCATTCATGAAAAAACATACTTTGAATAATACTTTTGTATTTGAACGCCAATAGTCATTTATCTGCTGTAAGAATAACTTTTTTCTTTGTGCATAACGCTTGGCGAGATTTTGGCGACGAAATTGGCGGAATGTCGCCAACTTGGCGACTTTTTTGAAATGTTGCCAAATTAATGAAAATCTCGCCAAATGGATAAAAATGACGCTAAATCAATGAAAATGACGACTAATTGTCGAAAATTCAATATCTTGGAAAGAATATTAGTATCTACTACAAGAAAATCCTATTTTTTACTGTAAAAGTAGCAAATTCATTACATTATATAAGGAAAGTCATGTGTTGCCCACATCAGATTTTTTTTACTGTAAACCTAGTAAATTCATTGTATTATATAAGGAAAGTCATGTGCTGCCCACATCAGATTTTTGTGTTAGTAACGCCATTAGTTCGGTTGGGGTGGTGGTGGGGAAAATTCCCCCTACATTGTCAAGTATAGTATCAAAAGAAAGATTTTGTCTAGTTACTTTCCTTATATACGTAATGTATAAGGAAAGTATTGTGACGGGGTCGAAAATTCGAATTCCAGTTTTCGACGGGAGGGCAAGTTTCAAGCATCCCTGATCACGAATCAAGCATTTTTGAAGTGATATCTGTGTGTGTGTGTGTGTGTGTGTGTGAAAGTATGTGTGTGTGTGTGTGTGTGTGTGTGTGTGTGTGTGTGTGTGTGTGTGTGTCAGTGAGTCTGTGGAGACGATAACTGACGAACGAATGTACCGATTCGAACCAAATTTGGTACAAAAATCACAATCCCTAAACACTGGAAGCCTATTGTTTTTATACGTCATCGAATGTTCAGAACCCCCCAAAATTTTCGAATAAAATTTGGAAAAAATCGTCAAAAAATCAAAACCACTAATAAAGTTACGCAAATAGACATTTCTTATGTAATTTTTCATTAGAAAACGATTGGCATAAATTTTAGAACGCTAACATGAACCGTTCTCGAGATAGTGCATATTTTTCAAAAAAATTATCAAAAAGTCATATAAAATGAAAAAAAAATTATTTCCTATTGAGAAACATGGTCACTTTTCATATGTAATACCATGTGATAAATTGAGTGACATCATTCTCGTGGATTTAGCTCGTTCCATTCATGAAAAAAGATACTTTGGGTAATACTTTTGTATTTGAACGCCAATAGTTATTTTTCTGCTGTATGAACAACTGATTTCTTTGTCCATAACGCTTGGCGAGATTTTGGCGACCAATTTTGCGAAAAGTCGCCAACTTGGCCACTTTCCGCAAACTTTGCGACTTTTTGAAAATGGATAAAAAATGGATAAAAAATGGATACAAATGGATAAAAAATGACGCTAAATCAATGAAAATTACGACTAATTGTCGAAAATTCAATATCAAAGAATATTTGCATCTACTATAAGAAAAACCTATTTTTTTACTGTAAAAGTAGTAAATTCATTACATTATATAAGGAAAGTCATGTGTTGTCCACATCAGATTTTTTTTTAAAGTGAAGGGTAACACGCTGTAATTGTAATCAATTGGGCCAACGATACCGAGTTTTCAAATTTTTACTTGTAAAGGGTTATCAAAAAAGTCAAGTTGAGCCACTCATTAGCGTAATTTTTATGTATGTAAATATTATTTTGGACAGCAGTATATCCGGATAATAAGTCTGTGGTTTTTCTCATGGATTCGTATTCCAAAATTCAGACCCCATACTTATTTATTTATCGATATAATCAGAGATCTCTGTTACAGAAATATATAAATTGAATAAATAATGATATTTCGGTATGATCATTATCTACCATAGTCTATACAGAAAAAATAGTTACTACATCACAATACGTGTGGTTACGTCACAATACGTGTACACAGTGATTATTGTGGTTATTTAGTGTTTGTTTTGGTTATCTTGTTTAGTGATTGTAGCTGCTAAGAAAATGCATGCTAAAATGAACCGCTAAAGTGACTGTAATATAAAAAAGTGAACCGCTAAAGCGACTGTACAATAAAAAATTTAGCTGCAGGTGTTAGTTATCAAAATGTAAAACATGTTTTACATATAGATAAAAAGAAAAAAATACTTTTTAAGAGATATCTTGGACTTTTATTAGATATATGAATTACATTTAAAACTTGCTAATCTGCCGCTGTTAAAAATCACTCTTAAGCGCTGATAATCTATGTTAGAACAAATTGCTGAAAATTCAACTATTAAATTATATTTATTTTTTTATATTTAAATGCGTGTTGGTTTCAGGGATAGAAACCATTTCACAATTCGGATATGAGCCACAAGTGGAAAATACTACATAAGTTGAAACACGCACTTCTGGAAATATATATTAAAATTATTTACAAAATATTGAACTGAAGTTCTTCTGTTTCAAATTCATATTATTGAAATTTTAAATACCCGTACACAATATCAATTGTGGACAATGTAAAATTGCATGTGTACAAACACAATTGCCAGTCAATTACGTCTTCAGAGGATGGTCAAATTTTATATGTTCTTGCAATCTCAAGAACGCTGCAGTTTTTCAGATCAGCTCTCTGGATTCACTGGGCGTAGTTTACAAAAGTAAGTACTGTACGAAATTATTTAAAATATACAGTGTATTTCTATAATATTACTGGTGGTGCAAAAAAATGTTTCACTTTTAATATCACAATCTCACTATCTGTAGAGAGACAAAATAATGTTATCCGTTTACGTCTTAATAGGAAGCTGCCCAATGAGCTGTTGTTAAAAAATTTACCTATGAACTAGAGGGACATAAATAAAACACATTTAAATTCAGGCTTGAAAAACGTAGTTTAGCGCCTCCCAATACAAAATTCACACCGAAAAGTAAACTCAATTACAGCATTTATTTTATCTCTTTAGGACCTGCCAAAGTAGAGATCCCAAATGGTACTATTTCAATGACTCTAAAGAAACTCCCAACGTGGGAGTGGTCAAATGTGAGCGTGGTCATATAATGCATCGATAAACCTCTCCAGAACATTGTTTTATTTTACATTACATTATATATATATATATATATATATATATATATATATATATATATATATATACAGAAACATTTCCAATGAGTAAAATTTGCACATACACTAATAAGGTGATGTTCAAAATTTCAGCGTTTCATCATAAAATGTCCTAAAGATATGAAAACACAAACCACTTTTCGATGCATCGACATGGTTTCTGAGAGAGGAAAAATCATGTCGGCAGATCGCGTTTCAGAGGTCATACACAAATTACGAAAGAAAACAATGATTACATAAATAAATAATAATTTTGCTATTTATTGGCATAAATGTATCTACACTGTGTGGAAATAATAACTTTACACAAAGATTACAAAGCTTGTTGAAAATTTTTTCCATCCATGTCAAAGACCCATTAAAGGTATGAGGCAGGGCAGACATAATTTGCCTATGATGCATTTCTGCGTAGCGTCATTTGCACTCTTGCTGTAAGCATTTACATTTTAATTTGTGATTAATCCCTCACCAACTTTGTTTAAACATATATCTGGAACTCTTTATGAAACGGTGAAATTTTGTACATCACCTTATTAGTGTATGGGGTACCTTTTACTCATTGGAAATATTTTTGTACCAGAGCCTGTAAAAATTAAAATTTTGTATTTCTTCAATTTTAATCCCCTGAAAATTTTTATCGATTTTATAATAAATATATATATATATATATATATATATATATATATAATATATATATATATATATATATATATATATATATATATATAAAAAATATATATATATATATATATAAATATATATATATATATATATATATATATATATATATATATATATATATATATATACAGGGTCTTTCAAAAGTCCGCATAAATTTTAAAAATTCATTAAAAATCGAAGAATCATC
Organism: Amaurobius ferox; assembly: GCA_951213105.1. Taxonomy (NCBI): domain Eukaryota; kingdom Metazoa; phylum Arthropoda; class Arachnida; order Araneae; family Amaurobiidae; genus Amaurobius; species Amaurobius ferox. Next base: position 101,767,104 of record OX578147.1, on the reverse strand, counting down.
GCATTGAGATGCTGTTTGTACCATAACTATTGGCAGGACGGAGGTTTCTTTTTGACATGAAAAAAATTTGTAGTATAAAAAATCCCCTATAGGTGGCGCTGAACTCATTGGAAAGACAAAAAAAAATAACTTACTCTACGCTCAGTACCTTTAATGTAGCGAATTGCTCATGCAGTAGAGGCAAATGATGCTGTGCGTTTACTGTGCAAGTTTTTCAATTAGTACCTGAGCTAAACTCCTCGAAGACAAAGGGTTCCAGAATGTAAGAGCCAGTGAAGCCACACCAAACTGTCACTCGTGATGAATGAAGTGGCTGCTCTATGTACTCACGTGGGTTAGAAGTCGACCATATACGACAGTTGTGTGTGTTCACATTTCCATGCAGTAAAAAGTGGGCTTCGTCTGTCCCCAAAACATTAAACAACCACTGTTGCTCCTGTGCGATTTTTGACGTAGCCCAATTGGCAAAAGTTTCTCGCTGTGCGGTATCTACAGGTAGAAACTGGTGGAGTGATTGTAATTTGTAAGGATACAGATTTAAGATACCGTGAAGGATACGCCATACCGAGGATGCAGGAATATCCAATCGCCTTGCAGCTTCAGAAGCGCTGTTAGTCCCAGTCCCTGTTTCAGTTGCTAGGTTTTCAATTTCAGATGCCACATCACTGGCACAGGAGTCGGTTAACGATGATCTTCCGCTTCGTGGACGATCCTCCATACATCCCGTTTCTTCAAATCGTGTGACCAGCTTTAGTAACCCAGAACAGGTGATAAGACCTTTCTCTTGCTTTAGATTTTTCCTAAATCGAAATTTTTGCAAAGCATCTGATGCTGATTCTCCGCTCACGTAATACAGCTTCACTAACAAGGCTTTCTCGATTAAAGTTAACATTATCGCAAAAACTTCTTCTTTGCATTGTTTACTGATGAATCAAATGAAGAATTAACAGAGCACTACAGCTCTTTTATGACAGCCTCATTTTCATACTTCAGGAAGATGTATTCGGGTAAGCGCCATCTATAGGCGATTTATTAAACTACAAAATTTTTTCAGGTCAAAAAAAAAACCCGTCCTGATGATACTTATGGTACAAACCGCATCTCAATGCGATGATTTTTCGATTTTTAATGAATTTTTAAAATTTATACAGACTTTTGAAAGACCATGTATATATAAGAGAATATACAAAAGTAATTTATCATATTACAAATATAAACAAGTAACCAAGCAAAAAAGGCGCAATGCTGCTCACGAATGGCTGGTATATATAAGAATGTCAAAAGAACAAGATAAGAATGTGCCAACAGGTAAAATCGATAAATCCATAGGTAAAATCAAAAATCAATCAGTATTAGCTAACTTACCTCACAAGAAAATTACAAGATGCACAAGAGGAAATAGATCTTCTAAAGTAACCTTTAACAACACACTGGATCGTTTGGAAACTTTTATTGAACAAATTACTTCTTTTAATGAAATCAAGACCAGATTAAAATCCTTGTATTTGAAATTCGTAAAAGATACATTAAACAAATTTGGAGTATATGAAAAACGAAACCTTTTATGGATGTACATCAGGACAATCAGACCGTTACATCTACTAATTACGCTATCCTACTGGATTTGATAAAACTGAGAGCAGATAGGTTTCACATTAATTTGGGCATAGAAGAACATACCACAACTATAAAGGAATACTTTATAACCACCTTTAAAAACAAAGGTTACAACGATATACCATTTGGAAGAATTTTAAAGAAACATGCGCAACTTCTTCCCATCTCGAATACAGTAGTCTCTATCCAACACCGATATTTAAAGGCTAACGGTCGCAGAATATTAAATTATAATCACATTGGTAAAAATATGAACCTTTATGCCAACTTATCTTACAATTGCACTTCAAGCAGTTTTGTTAATAACGATCACGGCCACATTATCACCGGAGACTTGGATCGAACAAAAGATGATGATTTTAAAGCCTCTTTAAAACTGTGAACTCCATACAGAACCCAAGAAAATTACAATATTGACAAGTTTTTTAATAAAGAACTTAACGATTTTATATATAAACTTGCTATAAAATATAGTATGCCATTAACTACCTTCAACGAATGGCGTTATCACATTTTATAAGATTTTAATCTTTACTATCGTTTTTCAAATAAGACTTATGATTTATATAAATTAAACAAAAACACACTGGATCAAGTTGTCAAGGATTTTGCTATAACGTATACAGATAAAGTAATGTCCAATTATACATTTACATGTATTAAATATTATATTGAGCTCTTGGATAGTAATTACAATAATACAAATATGTATACCCTATTAAAAATGCCTAAAAGTTAAATTGAAAGTAAAATATGTGCTATGTGTAAACGTATCGGAATAAAATCAATCATATCCGATTTCCATACCTGATGATGATTCCCAAACTGCACAAGACTCTTATTAAGTGCTGCCCTGTAACAGTGGGATTTAGAACATATTTGATCATTGCTAATACAAGGCTATTATTATTTTTAAAATATATTATGTCACAGATATTGAAGAATGGATCAATCATGGTAAAAAACAATTATAATGTAATAAATAGATTACGCAATATGTCCGAACAAAGCTTTGACTCTTTACAAAAGCTTTGATTTCAAAGATCTATTCAATAATATAAAACTGGACCAGCTATTTGATATTATGATTGCTATTTATAACACCTACAATATGCAAAGATACATAGCAATGCACGACTATAAAACCATATTTAATATAGTCTTGTATGAAAATATTCTATATAACGGAATGGATTTCTATCAACAGAAAACAGTTTTCCTATGGGAGGAGGATGCTCTTCTATGTTGGCGGACCTCTAAATAAACAAATATGAAGTGGGTACCCATATTCTGAACGACATTCCTTACTTTAGATTGGTGGATGATATCCTAATTGGTCAATCAAAAACCAAGGGCGATTTTGACTTCAGTTTCTACCCATCCAACTTAGAACTTATTGAAACTAATATGATTCATGATAACGAGATCAATTATCTTGATATTTGTATCAATTTTAGTGAAAATGAAGTAAAACGTACAAGGTTATATGACAATTAAAACTCATTCGATATCAACGTTAATTACATTGCTGACTAGAACTTAAGCGCAACCATTTTTCGCAATATCATCAAAAATAATTTTCTTCGAAACTTGCGAATGCATACTTACCAACGTGATACTTACCAACTGTGAGAGAAAATTCATCCAGGAGGCTATACGACAGCATTACCCCGTGCGCTACATCAAACACTAATATAATGCAATTCACGGTAAAGTAATAAACGCATTTTACAAAGATGTTTGTAGCATCGATATTACATAAAATTTATAATGGCTATAACCGGGAACAAGGGGTCACAACCTCCCTTGGCCACGTAATATTTTACCTGTTGGCACTTTCCCATCTCGTTCTTTTGACATTCTTATATATATATATATATATATATATATATATATATATATATATATATATATATACATACATATATATATATGTATGTATATACATATATATACATACATATACCTATTACATGATGTCTTACTATCAAAAATTAGCGACTGGCAACTGGATGCTCTCTGACATCCAAGCTCGGTATTCGAAAACTTGTTGGGGTTTTCCTAGATCGTTATCCAGCTACCAACAATATCCTTTTACTTCTATGACTATTCCATCTCCATTCGGTACATCCAGCCAGTATTCTTTGTTCACTTCATATAACTTCCAATCGTACAGCCATGCTACACTAAATAAAACACTTAAATTTAAATCTTGTAATTCTAATAGATGTAAAACTTGTCCGTTTGCTAATAGTTATCAGATCAATTGTAGCAATAATCTTGTCTTCTGTAAAACATATAATTGCATCTACCAAATTAAATGTAAAAAATGTAATATGTCATATATAGGTCAAACCAGCAACCCTCTGCACCTCCGAATTAACGTACACAGGAATCACATAAAAAAATTTTCAAATAATGCAACTACCCTTAATGAATCAAAATATGAATACGAACATTTTTCTAAACATGGGTTCGACAACATTGAAATTAGTATTCTGTGTATTCAAAAAAATTATTATGACAGATTGTTTCTTGAAAATGAATTCATTTGTGCACACAAAACTATTTTTCCATATGGACTCAATCAAATATTTAATCATCATAATATAGTTAAAAAGTCCTTTAATTATCCTAATGAAGACCATAATATATATAATTCCTTAAACAATCATAAAAGTAAATCAAAAAGAACTAAAAGAGCAAGTAAATATAATAAAAAATTGCCCTCAATATCTGAACTAAAAAATGCCATCCTTCAGCAACATGCAAATTTTAAAATTACTTTTGATTGGAAACAATGTAAAAACTGGATTTTCGCAATTAAAAAACAGCAATTAAATATGGTATATAACATTTTTCTAAGTACTGCATTTGATAACATTCATTTTGAACATTTATTCTATGATTTGCTCATAACCAGAAGTAAAAATCTTAATGTTTATTTATATGTCACAGACTTAAACTTTAATGACGAATCAAAACAATATACTAAAATAAACGAATATTGTACCTTGAATTTCACTAATTCTGTCTTAAATAATCTGAAGATAAATAATTTTTTAAAATCGGTTTCCAATTACTTTCCAGTCAAACATGTAAATCCTAAAATTGCTTATAAATATGATAAACCGCTAGGACGTTATATTTTCAATTATAATCAAATTGCCAAATCAATAGATATTAATCAAAACTATGAATTGGATAAAGAGTCATATTGCCACTGTCATTTAGAAAAATACAAAGACTTCGTAGATAAACACCATGGGCATGTTATAACGGGAAATCTAAATATTATTAATTATGATGCACTAAGATCACTGATGTCACTGGGTACTAAGTACCGTTTACCTACTAAATTTAAACATAAATTAATATGTAAAGGTTTATTTCTTGACTTAAATAAATTAATCTATAAAATCAGTTATAAATATCAAATCCCTGTAGAAGCATTTAAACCCTGGAGAGTCTTAATAGAGCAATACTTAAATCATTATATATATAATCAGAAAATTATTAATACATATAAACTTAATTCAATTAAAAATTATATTAAAGAAATACAAAATGATTTTGTCATTACATATGTTGATAAAGCAAGTGGTAACTACTCAATTATTTGTAAATATTATTATAAAAATACCTTTCAGTCACACTTACTTTATAATCAAATCTATAATTTACATAAAACTAACCTTAAAATCTTATACAATAGAATATCAGCCAAATATAAGCAAATCCATCTAAAAAATAGTTGTAATAACATTCCATATATTGTTTTAGTACCCAAGTTTCATAAATCCCCTGTTGCTTTTCGAACCATTACCAGTGGGCATAATTCTTACATTACTAATGCTGGAAAATTATTATTAAAGATATTACATGAAGTATTCTTGTCAGATGAAATCTCAAATAATTGTCATATTGTAAAAAACAGTTTTGAATTAGTTAAGAAATTGAAAACTCTTACTAATATTGATAGTATTTATACCTTTGTCTTCAAAGATTTGTTTAATAATATAAATATAGATGATCTGTATAGAATTATTTTAGGAATTTTTGAAAAATATAATATCAACCAAAAATATTCAAATTTTCTTTTTAAAAAATTACTTAACTTCACACTTTATGAGAATTATATTCAACATGGTGGTACTTTTTTTAAACAACAGGTTGGTATCCCACAAGGGGGGGGGGTGCCTCATCATTGTTAGCTAATCTGTATTTATTCTTCTATGAAAAAAACATTAATCCAAGCGTGCATAATATGCACATGTTTAGATATTTAGATGACATTTTATGTGTATCCCCTAATAATATCCCTATAGTATTAAACTTTTATCCAAAAAATTTACAATTAAATGCAAGTAATAATGACTCTAATGTTGCAAACTTTTTAGATTTAAATTTAAATTTACAAAATTGTAATATGGTTATAAACTTGTATGATAAAAGACAGGATTTTAAATTTAATACATCAAAAATTCAACATTTTGACTCTTGTTTGCATATATCTGTATTTAGAAATATTATAATAAACCAGGCTCTTAGAATCAATAAAATTTGTGATGAATATTATAGATTAGCGCATTTTATGGAATTATTGACTACAGCGACTAAAAATGCATATCCCCCCAAGTTTGTTATTAAAATTATCAACTCAGTGTATCAACTTTCACTCGATAACATCCTGGAAAACATTCCCAATTATAGTGACTGACATACAGTACAAAAAAAAAAATTATATATAATTATTTATTAATTATATAAATAAATAAAAATGAAAAATAATAAACTAAGTCAAAAACACTAGAAAAATCAAAAATCGGAAAATAAGATGCATTAACATTAATGTTTTGAATTTTATTTTCGCAAAAAAATGTAACTTTTGTCAGTATTGAAACTACGTTTTGAGCGTCCTTATAATGATGTATAGTGGCATTCTCGTTTATCCAGTTTTCCTCTGAATTACTTGTTTAGTAGGAATTTTCGTCTTTGATTCATATTCATATTCAGGATTGCATATTTGGGAAGTTAATATTCTGAATTGCTTTTCCGGTTTGCAGCTTAGACTCACTGGACGGGTCTGGGAGTATTACCGTGAACGTTCGTACTGCCTCCCTGGTAGAATTTCGACTTGTTCATTCCGGTGCTTCTAGATTAAGCTGTTGAGGTTGATCACGATACACGTGGTGGAAGAAGAAGGGTTCATGCCGCATGGTAATACAAATTTTCTAATTGTATCCTATTTTCATTTTTTCAATTTTTGTTGCCTGTAGTCTGAGTTTAAGCATTTATAGTCATGTGCTATTGCTTAATCTGAAACAGGCATTCGTTTGGGTTAATTAGAATTAAATACTCAGACCTGAAGATGAATTTAGTTCTGATTAATCATCGAATTTGGGACGGTGCTGTTCTTTTCTCTTATCGGCATTGTGGCCGTGAATTTGCTTCTATGGTGATGTTAATATTACTTGAATTGTTTTTTTATTTTTTTTATTTTTTATTTTTATTTTTACATAATTCTTATTATTACATATTTCAAATATATATATATATATATATATATATATATATATATATATATATATATATATATATATATATTATTTTGCAATTTTTAAGAGCAGAGATCTAGTAAAATGCACTAAGTGACATAATGAATTAAGACGCATCAAAACCGATAATTGCATATAATAAACTGCATGTGCTGCTCACATTCCCTTCAATATATAGCAATGTACCAGTATAAGGAGTCCGTTTGTCTGTATATGTATCTGTGCAGTGTATATATCCACGTTAGTTCAAACTAAGCAACTAAATATTACAAAATGTAATAAGTAAGTCACTTTGTTTTTTACTCTGGTCCTGGTTATATTTTGATCGGATTCGTAAAACGATATTTTAAATTTTTTGTGAAGTAGCTGGCAAAATTACTCACACAAATACGGTCAAAATCCCGAAATAAAAGAATAAATATACTGAAATGCATTAATTAAAGGCTTATTTCGTTCATAATTTTTGACGACGAGACCAATCAGACAAACCCTATAATTTTAAACTGCACCATATTCGAGATATTTATTACTTTTTTTTTCGTGGGGGGGGGGGGGATTTTAGAGAGCTGGAATGCTTTGAAACTTATCAAGTTGTCAAATGAAAATGAAGATTCATTTAAACTGAATTTGATATAATTTCAAATAAGTTCAAATTCGTGGCATTTTATGGGGCAATTAAACGGAATTTAATGGACTACATGAAAGTAGAAATGCATTTTAGTCTGTATGGAAATTTATGTCCTATCCATATCAGATTTTAAACATATTAATTATTAGTAGAAAAGTTTAAAAATAGAAATTTCTGTATGAAACATATTATAACATAGTGTTAGTAAATGCCACAATATTAGTGCCTAAATACCGCAAATCACAAAAATAAAGTAGTCTAAAACAGCACAATAGCAGAATAATAAGGACGTCATGCTTATTATACAAAGTTTTCTGTGAAGTAGCTGGCAAAATTACGGCAAAGTTGGCAAAGCTGGCAAAGTTTTCTAGACTTTTTGCCTTTTTAAAATCAGTTTAAGCCAATTTTTGATTGCTTCTATTATCAGCGTGCAGTAATTTAAATTAATAAATAATTTTGAGACGTCCAACTACTATCGTATTTGTTAATTCTAAAAGAGTTGAACATGGCCAAGCATATTTTTCTCAAACACAACCGAAACAACCTGGATGTTTAGTTTAAAGCAAGTCAATACTTTGTGAAATAATATGATAAGTAATATGTGTAGTGCAGTTTTCTTCATTTAACTGATGTTGTCTATCTTCAGAGCACTTGAAAGCAGAAAATTATTTTAACTCAGGATAAAATTATCGGTAAAGTCATCAAGCTATCGTTAATCTTTGCAAATGTTTCTGACGCAGATATTATTTAAAGAAGTATTTGCTTTCAGCACCGGCTTTACAGATTAACATGTTTAGAAATTGCTGCACTAGTTTATTTCTAGTACTTTGAATGAATTGAACTTGATTATGAGAAAAATCTTTTGAGGTAAGCAATTCATTTATATTTAAAAAATATTTATGCTAATAGAAATAATATTTTTATATGTTAATAAACTATATTTATAGTTCAATAGTAATTTAAGATTAATTAGGAAGCATTTTAAAACATTAATATATGTTTAAGATGATGTGTAAAAAATTCAAACATTTGCTAAACGTAAATGATGACTTTAAACAAATTTTATATTTATGTGTAGAAAAATGATACTTTAACCTATAGTCAATAGGAGTGTTGATTAAGAGAAGGTATTGTGTTTTAGTATCAAAGAAATATGAGGTTGTTTAAAATGTATTAATAATGATTCAATGAAATTAAAATTAACATTGAAAATATCCATTTAGGTTCGTGAAAAGCCAATTGAACTGTTTTTAATTTAACTAGGTTCGTAGTTATTAAAAATATTTCAAACATTTATTTTATTCTAGTGATTATTTAACCCTAATATATTTTAAACTGAATAAAATAGTTTAAATAAAAAATTAAACATAAATAGATTCATTAAAAATTTAAATAGATAAATTACATATAATACACTAAGATAAATTTTATACACTTCAACGATAAATACAAGGCAATGCAGGAGCCATTAAAAATGATGCCTTAATCCATTTAAACGTTAAACCGTAAAATATGAAATGATTCGAAATAAAATGTTGTTATATTTTGCTTAATACAACATAAAACAACACCCGGCCGTCCAAACAGTTACCTTACACCTTTCTGGTCGGTCGGACGGTCTGGGTCTCAACATAAAACAACACGGAATTTTTAATTAATCAACAATTATTTTATCAGATATTATATGCTAATCAGTGCATAAATAACTATATATATTCGTCTTTTAATTATTTAAAGCAAAATACAAAAATCACTTTATAGTCAGCATGCTTTTGTTCTTGTTTTGCTGATAATTCCGCTTGTCCTAGTCCTAAGCTGGACCAAGTCCGTGAGCCCATGAATCCCCAAAACATCCAAAACCAACCACGGATCAGAGATAAGATTATCCCGGTATAGTTCCAGACACTCAAGAAGATGCTGGGGAAAAGCCACTACAAGACAGCTCTCAGTGGAGATGTGAAAATATTTACAATCTCGATCGAAAGTAAGACATTTTAAATGTCCACTAATGAACATAAAAATATTTGCTTGTTGGACTCTGCCATCACTGAAGGCAAGTACCAGGACAACTACTTTGGTACGAACTATGGACTGATGGGGACTTACTAGTGTTTCTATCAATGATATGCCTTCTAGATAAAAATTCCAGGAAAGTCAATTAAGCACTGGAGGTCAAGAGTAGCACCCTCCCTGGCCAAGCTATCGGTCACTTAATTTCCGCAGTAGCCTACATTCGAAACCCATTGGAAGTGAATATCATGATACAAAGCTGTTTAAGTTTAAGCATCACAGCAATGGGCTCAATCCTCGACTCTAGTCCAATTACTCAGATGCTGGATGAAACTGCGACTATCGCTTAAAATTCGAATATCCTCAAAATCATGCTCAAGGTATAGTCAGCATAGAATAACAAATACCTGCAGTATTGACAAGAATACTTACTATGTGCCACATAACTGTCTTTGAAATTTTTTTTGAGCAATTACATGCTGGCCAGCTCATAATAGCAGTAATCAGTTTGCGAACAATCCGTATAAGTGATTTCTTTGAGTATAAAAGTGCAACAATTAAAGCTCACACTATCACGTATCGCTGATAATGTGTATTAAAAATACCACCATGTAACTCATAAAGTAACTTATTGAAAAAATATGATGTGGACAACACATGACTTTCGTTTTATAATGAAATGAATTTATTTCATTCACAGTAAAAATATATGATGAATAAGATCCAAGGCACAACGTTGTAACGATGAATGGTACATTTGGTGATTTTACGCATGGCGACATGTAATACACTTTCAAAGAATCCGATAAACCTATAATTCACGCAACTCTAAGTCGATAATTATCAATATTAATGTCATATAGTAAAATATTTTTATAATAAATGTGGGTCTATACTTACAAATAGAACCACTCTGCGTATCTAGGGTATAACGTTTGTTTATTTAACACTCCCTTACGCTAATAAAAATTGGAAAGCAACTTTTAAAACATCCATATCGAAATATTTAACGATGTCCACCATATCGATGAACATCCATTTTGAAACATTCAACGATCACGGCAGCTTGCAATTCTTTTTACTGCGTATACAACTAACGTTGTATAGAACGAAACAAGATCAATCATGAATAAAGCATTGATTATGAAACAATTTCCAACTGAAACGCAATTTTATTTAAACATCTCTAAAATACGATAGATTCAGCGGGTATGTGTATTAAAATATTACAGTACTACAACAATTTATTTTACTTGCAAACTTAAAACCATGGAGTTAAGTGTAATTTTTAACTCCATGCTTAAAACTTCATCACAAAAAGCAATGCTTAAAAATCTTCTGCTTCTCTATGGAAAATCAATGACTATTTCATTCATATCCCCTATATTCCAAACTCCTAACCTAAATAATTTTTCTTCAAAAAAATTCAGTAATTCTTATACAACCCACCATACAGCTTGATTTGTTTTCATTTTGCATACGGTAAAATTAGGCTTCGTTGTAAAAATAATCAAAGTTTGATGATTATTTAAACTCAAAAATATTGTAATTGCGTTGGCGCAGAATATAGATGCACAGAAAATACGCAAAAATAGAGCGGTTTTAGGACGGGTGTAACACTAAATATAAATTTCAAGGAACTTTAAAAATCACGATTTTACATTGGCAGAAAATATTAATTCTATATTTTATTTTAATGTGGGTCACATGATCATTTCATATAGTGTAATTGTTATTATAATTTTTATTTTATAAAATACCAAAAATTATTTGCTCAATTTTTTTATATCGTTTATGAGATAATTTGAAGCCTAGCATTCTCAAAGCATTTTCCTAGCATTTTAAAAGCAATTTATGAATTTTAACTTTGTTGAAACATGTTCAAAAAATTAGGTCCTTCAGAGATGACAGAGATCGATGCTTTTCACATTTTCAAGCCGGATTGAAATCAAAACTAATTGGGTGATATTATTCATTTACATTCCCATATCTCCTACAGACCGTTTAAACAATATAAAAGAAAATCATTTTGATGACAGTTATACTGACGAACAGACAGACAGACAGATTTAACAACGTCATAAACATTTTTCAACTATGTTGGAAGGTGTTAAAAACCAAAATAAAAAGGGATGCCTTGCGGTATGAGACCTTAACTTGCGACATTCATCACTCTTGACATTAAAAAATAAAAATGTAAAAAATATGACCGAGGGGAATTTCTAGTCATACATAAATATATATATATATATACAGAGGGATTATAATTAATGTTCCCGGTTTGAAAATGGTCTCAAATAAAAAGCACTGGTCAGAAGGATTTGAAATTTTGCGTGACACTCGTAGAGCAATGTAATTTTGTTTGGTGAAGAAAAAAACAGTTGTTCAAAAGTCGCTGCTAGGAGAATAATTGGCGCTTTACTACACTAGAATGCAATACAAAGGTAATAAACATTGACTTACTCATTGGCTAATGACGTAATAATTGTTCAATATGCTGTCTTTCGAATACTGAATAAAAAGTCGGTCATCATCATATACATGCAAGTAATGAAAAAAAAATCATCCATTGAAACAATGTTAAATTCTAAGCAAACGTAAGCCGTATATTTTTTCACAAAAAGTGGATTTAACTTGTTTTGCATAATTGCTCTTCAAATGCTGCTGCAAATTTGCATAAGGCAGTGACACGTTTCAATAAACGTTTGCTATAAAAAAAAGAGCGAAACTTGTTTCTCATAACTTAATGAAAAATCTCTACTGTTCTGTCTCAATGACTCTATCATTAAAAGATCGTGCTCTTCTTTTCAAATTGTTTTATGAGAATAACAGCTCTTGTTTAGTAGCTTTTAGAAAGTTCAGAATGTTGGAAAAGTTAAGATCTGGTCCTCTGTGTAGTAAAAGCTTGCGCAAAATTATTTTAAAATTTTAAGAGACTGGCTCTTTGGACATCAAACCTGGCAGGGGACGGAAATCAGTCGATGGAGAGATAGTGGAAGACGTAGCTACAGCGTTAGAAGAAGAGCGTAATGCTAATGCATCTACGAGTGCACGTGAACTTGTCCGATCATTAGACGTACCCTCCAATACGGTGCAAAAAATTTTGAAACATATTTTGAAATGTTATCCTTACAAACTGAGCCATGTTCAACAGTTGCTACCTGCGGACAATGTTGCATGTGAAACGATCGCACGTCAAATTCTGGATACATCTCGGATACATGTGGGAACGATGAATGGCCCTGGAACGTTCTATGGTCTGACGAAGCACACTTCCATCTCCACGGAACTGTTAATACGCAAAATTGCGGAATCTGGGCAACCGAAAATCACAGGAACTACGCCAGATACCTCTTCATTCCCCCAAAGTCACCGTGTGGTGCGGATTTACAGCAGCGTTTATTATCGGGCCTTTCTGTTTTGAGGAAGTTGGTCCTCATGGCCCCGTCACCTGTTTTGTTAATGGCCATTAATATGATCGTCTTTTGAAAAGTCACGTTATACCCACAATGCAAGAGCGTCAGTGTAACGATAACATTTTTTTCATGCAGGATGGGGCTCCACCTCATATCGCAAAACCAGTGAAGCGGCTACTACGCAGTCATTTTGGAGATGACAGAATCATTTTCCTGTAAGATGGTCTGCACGTTCCCCTGACCTCAATCCATGTGATTTTTGACTTTGGGGGCATCTGAAGAATGTGGTGTTTAATGGGCACATTACCAATTTAGCGGAACTTAAACAAGCATCACGTATCACATCCACAACATCTCTAGAGAAACACTCAAAATTTTTGTTGAACAAGTTATTTTGCATATTCAACGTGGTTCAGAATGCGAAGGACAGCATATTCAACATTTATTACTTCATTAGCCACTGAGTAAGGCAACGTTTATTACTTTTGCATTGCATTCTAGTGTAGTAAAGCGCCAGTTATACTCCTAGTGGCGATTTTTTGAACTACTGTTTTTTTCTTCAGCAAAAAAAATTACATTGCTCCACGAGTGTTCATGCAAAATTTCAAATCATTCTGACCAGTGCTTTTTATCTCAGACCATTATCAAACCGGGAAATTTTATTATAATCACCCTGTGTATATATATATATATATATATATATTTACACTGTTGGCCACTAAAATTGCTACACCATGAAGACGTGCAACAAACATCAAATTTGCATGAAAGGTACTACATGCTGGGATATGCAAATGATTAGCATTGTGATAAGGCTTTCACACCTCTGTGTTAAAATTGTATATTAAAGTATTGTTTTATTTCTGTGTGATTGAAAGTGTCAATTTCGAAATGTAAATGTCTTTTCTACATGTTTTCAATTACATTGACTTTTAAGGGAAGTGAACTCTAAAATCGCAAAAGTGTTTATGTTCCAGAAAAATAGTAATAGTTTTGTATTTTCGCTTCTCAGTCGCTAGTTGGGAACTTGCAGGTTTTGCGCACGCGCGCGTTTGAAAAAGGATTTTGGAAGCAGTGTGGAAGGAGTCGTGGAGAAATGTAGACGTGTGTGTTTGATTCGCGTATGATCGCGAATTTTAAGAAAAGGTGGATTAATTTTGAAAGTGGAAGGATGTGATTAAAATATGTAACATAGTTCGACAAGTTGTGCGTAGAGTCGTTTGGCTCGGTTCAGAGATGAGTCACTCGTGTTTTTAAATGAATCAGCCTGGTAGTAATGGAATAATGAGTCTTGTGAAAAGAGAAAATGGTTCTTTCACTGGTCGGCTTGAATCGCTAATAGGGCTAGAGGGAAAGCTCATTTTACAGCGATTTGTATTTGCCTGACTCCTCCTTGTGTCCTAAGGTACGAATCAACCAATCTCCGTAACCAACCAAGATGTCGAATTCCGCCAGCATGATGTTGTGTAGTCAAGTTTCCCGACCATTATGGATTTTGTTCTGCGCAAGAATCTCGATGAGTTTATGCCGAGAGTCCATCCTGATATCCTTTCCCATGGTACAGAATTGTAAATGTTATATTTAAAAGAGACGAGGTAAAGTTTTATATATATTTAGTCTTCCACCTAACGAATAGAGTGTTAATTGTAAAATCCTCGTGAGTATCGAGTCATTGATGATGTTATATGAAAATGTCGTATATGTTCAAAGTATACAAATGTGATATATAAATGTCAAGTATAATATGAGGAATATTGTGTTTATTTTATGTATCAGAAAATATGTGTATTCTCTTGGTTCCTCTTCCTCCAGGGGTGTTCTTAATGGTCACCCTACCGAGTGTAACTCTGAGTTGTTGCGAGAAATGCTTGTACTCCACTGTTTTCGATCAACTGCCTTGTTATTTCATGTTTAATAAATGTGTTTGATTTCAAAACTTTGTCTTCTCTGTCGAGTATGCCAAAACGTTCGCGACAGAATTGGTGCCGTTACTTTTCTCGGTGAGTGGGGAAGAGCTGAGAGAATTAAAAATTTTTAAAAATTTTCTTAAGAATTGAAATTTTGAAGGTTAAAAATTACCGTTGTGCTAAAATGAGTGTTTTCTTAAGTAAACAGAGTTCCATGTTCTGTTTTCGGTATTCTCAAAAACGAGTGTTCTTGGAATTTGATATGTGCCATTTGATAAAAAAAATTGATTTGTTTGCATATTTATGTCATTTGATTTGATAAAAACTGGTTTTATTGTAAATACTGTTTAAGAACATTGCAATTGCATATTGTGTTAAACTATACGAGTATATTTGATTGTTATGCAAAATGGCTCCAATTACTAGAAACAAAAAAGTAAATGTCGGTAAGATGAGTAAAAATTCAAGTAAAAAATTAAATTCCTCCTTGAATTTGTCGCTTGAGATTGCTACTGAGTCGGATACTGTTAATTCTAGAAGTAAAGTTAAAAATGTTAGCCACAAAGCTAAATCTAATGAGGAAAATATATCAGATAAATCGCCGGTATGTCTGAATTCTTCTTCTGGCACTTTGCCAAATCAAAACAGTGCTTCATCGGTAAATGATAACATGTTAAAATCATTCCATATTTTCACACCTAAGTTCGCACATCATATTCCAAAATTCTCGGGAAATTCAGAGCTTTCGTTGTCACAGTTTTTGGAAAAGTTAAATTTAGTAGCCACTCATGCAAACTGGAGTGAGTGTGACAAATTAGTTTGTTTGAGATTGAATTTAGAGGGGGAAGCAAATAGATTGATTGAAGAGAATCCAAAGCACAGAAATTGTAAAAATTTGCAGGAAATTATTCACATTTTGAAAGATCATTTTGAAGTGACCGAAAATGTTACTAAAAACATAATTTCACTCGTGAACTTTACACAGAGACCAAATGAGTCGGTTAAACAGTTTTCGATGAGAATCGAAGCTGCTTCATTTAAGGTTGTTCCGGAAGATGTAGATTCCGAAAGTGAGAATAAAATCAGGCAAACACTTTTAAAAACTTCATTTATTAATGGTTTATATCCGGAACTAAAAAGATTGGTGTTGTCACAAAACCCTAGAGATTTTTATTCGGCTAGAAAACTTGCAATTCTTGAGGAATCTATTTTAAATGAAAATAATGCTATGTACTTGACTAATCCGGTACTTACAAAAAAAGGTGTTCTCACACCAGAAAAATATGTTCTCACACCAGATCGAAGTGAAAGTATGTCAGATTTAAAAAGAAAAGTGTTAGAACAGGAAAGGGACATTGAATTTCTTAGGGGTAAAATAGAAAAATTTAAGTTTAATTCAGATAAAGTTAACGAAAAGCGTTCACCGCGTCCAAAGTGTGACAAATGTGGTAAATTAGGTCACGTTCAAGAACAGTGTTGGAAAAAGGTTTTTCAAAAAAGAGATGTGTACGGTATAAAATGTAGGAAAATTTATACCAGTCCTGGAACTAGGTATCACCAGGGTGAAAGACACAGAGGGCAAATGTCTGCAAATGAGTGGAAGTATAGAAAGCAAGGAACGCAAAATTATAAAAATAAGGAGTCATATAAATCTTTGCAAAATTCCAAAAATCATTCTTCTGGGAATCAGAGTAGATATCCCATGCACAATTATAATAATAGAAAAACTTTTGATAGGCAAACATCACATTTTGAGGAAAATAATATTTGTCATAATATTACAAATTCTTTGTCATCTTCTTCTATTATAAAAGGAAAATTAGTGAGCAGTGAAGTGTCAATATTGATTGATACGGGTAGTTCAATTAATTTAGTGTATGAGGAAGCTTTAAATACTGTACCCATTGCACATATGTTGCTAACATACAAACCAACAATTTTGCGTAGCTTTAGTTCACAAGATACTAAAGTTGAATGTTTAGCCACTATTTCACTAAATTTGGGAAAAGAAAGATTCCCTACCGAATTTTTTGTGTTAAAATCACCAGCTCCTATTTCATATAATGTAATCCTTGGTAACAAGTTTTTACATAAACATAATGCTATTATAGATTATAATCACTTCTGTTTTAAGTTTTCAAACTCTTCCATTCCTTTTGTTGGTTATCAATGTACGAATAATTTACTTTCGATTTCAAATCATGAACCGGCAAATGAGTCGGAAAGTGCAGACTCAAACCTAAGTAGTGTCGCAAAGCGTATTGCTGTGCCTGACTCGCAGATGAGTAGTGGAAAAAATGTTCGTGTGGTAGAGGACTGTAAACCGAAAGAGTTCCATACGAATGCATGTGCCAAATGCAAAGCAGATCTAGCACCGGTAGTGAATGAGTCTCAGGTCATTCGGGAAGAGTATGTGAGCAGAAATTTTTCGGAAAATAATGTAGTGCCACATTTGGGTAGTGAAGAGGTACATATTAACGATTTGGAAAATGGAAGCAAATCTTTTAGAGATTTGGTAGTAAATGCACAGAATGTTACTTTGCATATGGGGGAAAAGCAAAATCATGTTAGAGGTGGTACTGAAGAAGTGGCACAGCATAAGAACTTAAACATTAAAACTGTTAATAACTTATGTAGAGTAAAAGAAACTCTAAATACAAAAATTAAAGAGCCAATTATTGTGAAAAATTCACAAAAATGTATAATTCCTCCTTTATCTGAATCATTTATTAAAATCAAACTTTCAGAAGGGTTTCCGGAAAATTCCACCTTGCTTCTGGAATCAGAGAAAAATGACCACATCTTCATTGCTAGAGCTGTATATAGAGCTCCTAAGGATGGAATTATTTGGGTTCGTGTTGCTAACCCAGAGGAAAAACCTTATCATTTGAATAAGGGTAGAAAAGTGGCTCATGTTCAGGAAATTCAGGTGTCTGAGGAGGTTGAAGTTAATGTAGTGAGTGAGGGAGAGTTGGACTCCAGTGAACCTTTGGAGCCTTTTGAAAGTTGGGGAGGAGATTTTGACCTGAGTCATCTCCAAAAAGATCAAAAACATAAATTATCAACCTTGTTGAATAAATATAGACAAGTTTTTGCAAAGAATGTTGCTGAGTTGTCTGGTTGTAAAACCATATTACATGAGATAAATTTGGAAACATCTGTTCCTGTTTATCAGAAACCATACAAAGTTCCACATCATTTACAAGGGGAACTCAATAGACAAGTCACAGAATTATTAGAAGCTAAAATAATTAAACCTAGTTTTTCACCTTACAATACGCCAGTACTGTTTGTAAGGAAACCGGATGGTTCTTATAGATTATGTTGTGATTTTCGCAAGTTAAACAAACTTACTATTACAGAAAATTTTCCAATTCCTAACATTAGTGAATTGATTGATAATTTAGCAGGTGCTACATTTTTCTCAACTTTGGACTTAACTTCAGGATTCTACCAATTGCATTTGAATCCACAGGATTCACACAAAACAGCTTTTTCCACGCCCACCGGTCACTACGAATGGTGTAGAACCCCTTTTGGTCTAAAAAACGCACCAGCGTCTTTTCAGAGATTAATGTCTCTTGTACTGGCAGGGTTATCAGGAATATACATAGATGATGTTATCATCTCATCAAAAACTTTTGAAGAACACATGATGAAATTAGAAGAAGTTTTTATTAAATTATCTCAACATGGTCTTAGGTTAAAGCCATCAAAATGCTTCTTTTTCAGAAAGACAATAAAGTACTTAGGTTTCAGAGTGTCTGAGGGAAAAGTTCAGCCAGACCCTCATAACATTGATTTAGTGCAAAAATTTAAAGTACCCACCTGTGTCAAGAATATCAGACAATTTTTGGGTTTGACAGGCTTTTATAGGAAGTTTGTACCAGATTATGCAAAGATTACTCTTCCACTAACTAATCTTTTAAAATCAAAGCAGAAAAAGTTTGTGTGGAGTCAGGAGGCTCAGGAAGCTTTTGAAATACTTAAGAACAAGCTTATTCAAGAACCAATTTTAAAATTACCAAATTTTAATTTGCCCTTTACTTTGCATACAGATGCCTCTAATTACGCTTTGGGATCAGTTCTTTCGCAATTGGATGAAAATGGGTTATCTCACCCAGTTTCCTTTGCTAGTCGAAAATTACAAGGTGCTGAAGTGAATTACAGTGTAGTCGAGAAAGAAGCTTTGGCTGTGGTTTGGGCTTAACGCATCCTATATTCTGCATAAAAGGTAATATTGCACAGCGAATTTCTCCTTCGGAAATCGCATTTGAACGTTGGTTGTTTGTGTGAAGGTCGTGTTATGCCTCATGGAAAAAGGAGAAACTCCTACCAACACATATCGAAATTCGAACGCAACAGAATCGTGGCCTATTGGGACTGCGGTTTACCGTTCCACGACATTGCTGCTCGCGTTGGCCGACATCCCATGACTGTGAGGAGCATATGGAATCAATGGATCAAGGAGGGTCATACTGAACGCCATACATTATATCAGCGGCCCAGGGCCACTAACGCCGGAGATTAAAGACACGTTGTCCTCTCGATCTTGCAGAATTGTGCAGTCACGTCACATACCCTGAGTCAGGAACTTGGCTCCTTTGCAGGACGACAAATAACCTCATGGACAGTGCGACGACGTCTGCAGCACAACGGACGACCATTGCTGCGGCTTCCCTTGACGCTGCAGCAGACACAGGCCCGCCTAAAGTGGTGCGAAAAACGACGACACTGGACCCAGGAATTGCAACCCGTCGTATTTTCAGAAGAATCCCGGTTCTGCGTACAGCATCATGATGGACGTATCCGAGTGTGGTTGCACGGAGGAGAACGAACGTCGCCGGTTTATATTTGTCATCGTCATACGGGCTCAGCACCTGGCGTGATGGTATGGCGTGCCATTGGGTACACATCCAGGCCAACTCTTGTGCGCATAACCGGTAATGTGGACATCCACCGTTCCATCTCTGACAGTTTATGGCCCGTGGCCTTCGATGATCGTTCAACAAGATAATGCGCGACCGCATATTGCCTGTGCTGTCCTGACCTTCCTCGATACAGAGGTTGTTCGACTGTTGCCCTGGCCAACACGTTCTCCAGATCTGTCATCCATTGAGAACATATGGTCATGGGTTGCTGAGAGACTGATACACTACCGCTCGCCAGCCACTGCGATTGTTGAACTCTGGCAGAGTGTTGAAGACGAATGGAATGGCGTACCCGTATCTGTCATCCAAGTTCATTTCACCTCGATGCCCAGTTGGATTACAGCCGTTATTGCTGCCAGAGGTGGCAGATCTGTGTACTGAATTCTGCATGATGTGTACTCCAAATCACCTTAAAATTTAATCATGTCTTCTTCCCATTATACTGTATATGTGCAATAAATAAGATAGCAAATATGTTTATGCGTTAAAAAACAAGTATTACGTACAAAGATGAAAAAAAATTACTTCTCTAAGTTATATGATGACGTCACATTTCAGTCATTTACAAAATGATGTTTAAAGGCAAACAAACCAGACAAAACTTACATTATTATGGTATGTGACCACCCCGGACCTTTACACAATCTTTACAACAATTTCACATACTTTCAATGAGGTGATCAACCATCGCAGATGCGAGTAATGGCTATTCCTCTAATAGAGCAGTTTCCAACTCTCTGAAACTGTCTGGAGGAGGTAAAAGTGCAGGGACAGCACGCCGGAGAGCATCCCAAAGGTTTCCAAGGGATTAAGGTCGGGGGAATATGCCGGCCACAACAAACTAGAAATGTCCTCACTTTTCAGGTATTCGTCAACGATATCATAAAAAATAATCCTACAAATGTTATAAATACTTCGTATCAGCATTTAAATGCACCTCCTCAAACCCTTAAGAATACTTGCATCTTCAACGGCTGCCTAATTACATCCAGACAGTCAATCGTGATTGGCTGTAGCCTGTAGCCTGTAGCATACTGCCATTTGCATACCGCTATCTACATCCACGGCGATTTTCAGCCACTCAAATTCAAATACGCTTTCTAAAAATAAAAATTTGCATTGAGTATATTTTTCTAAAGAAATCAATATTTTATTTAAATAATTTCTTTCCATATTCTGCATTAACAAACATTTATTTTCCCGACATACCTGAAATCAAGAATTGTTTTGATAGACTAAAATGATCGTAGAAATCATCAAGTTATAGCAAATCGTTCAAAGTGTTTCAGAAAGGAGATAGCACATACAAAAGTCGCTCTTTTCATGGTCACATTCCAGATTAAAGTATTGAGAAAATGTATTGAAAGCTTTCTTTTGGAATTTTGAACAAGCTGAAACTTTATTACGTTATTATGGGAAAAGCAATTAATGCATTTTCGAAAGGTAATCAATCATTATACTTTAAACGGGTGTCCATGCTGAGTACATACGTTTTTTAAAAGTTGTTTCAAATCTAAGATATGTTGTTGAAAATGTTAAACTATAATTATTTATATTTAAACGCAAATTTAATAAATTTCTATATAATATGCACTGAACTTACTGACACATTGTGTGATTAGGTGAGATATAAAAAAATTTGACGTGTGCAGCACATGATTTCTCTTATGCCATTATTTCACTTCTTTCAATGCGAAGTAACGTTGGACAAGATCCAAAGTGCAATGGTTTTAACGTTGAAAAGTGCACTAATATTTTAGAGCTTTCCTGGATGACAACATATACAATTATTTTAAAATAGTAAATAAATTTATATTTTGTACAAATATAACTTGACAATTGGAAATATAGCTAGCATCAACCAAGCAATGCACTCCGTTATATTAAAATATGTTAATTATGACGTCATCAATTTAATGTCATTTTTTAAACTTTGGCGCCATTTTCGTAAATTTGGAACTAAAAAATCGCCAAGTTGATGATGTTCAGCAAGTTCCTGCAAAACTGGAGTAGCGGGTACCCAGTCATTTTTATCAGCAGACAGCAGACGCAGAAGGCACCAGTCATTTTCGTCAATTTGGCAATAAATAGCAGCCAAGTTGCTGATATTCTGCAAGTTTCTGCAAAACTGGAGCAGCAGAGTATCCAGCCTTAAGGTATGGGTACCCTGCAGAACGATCCAAACCCTCCTTCAAATTATTCATAAGAATTTTAAAGTGGCAGTACATTAGCCCATTTCAGTTGTAATCAATTTAAAAAATTGTCTACGACTGAAAGGTATAAATGGATTATGTGTGTGGGGGAATTGGGATCATTCGACACAGTACCTAGATCGGAATATACAGCTTCTGCTCTGTAGGAACTTGGCACAAACTAATTTAAGATTTTATAACGTTTTTGGAATGAGATCTTAACTTTCGTACTTGGTGGAGCTTTCTAACATGGAATTGCGCTTTAGTGAGATTTAAATTGTTTGTCCCATATTGTATGGAATGTATGTATGATTGAAATCGCTCATATCTATTTGGCACGTAAACATTCTGTCTACTAATCTACTGAGACACGAACCATCATTTCATTCATGATATTCTTTGGTTCTTCTGTAATTAAAGCCGACCATAAAGACATTCTTGAATAATCGAAAATTTCCCACAATTGACATTTAACACAAATTATGAGCATTTATGAAAAGGAATATTACAATATGTAAATTTGTTTATTAATTCTAATATTATAACGCTATACAAAATAAATTTAACACAATGGCAGCTATTCAAAATAATTCTGAAACTACAACGATATTAAACGTAATTACAATGCTATAACGCTATTTAAATATTTCCAACGCTATAATTATAATATTACTTCCAACATTATAACGTTTTTTAAAATATATGTTTCTTACAATTTAAAAATATGTACTTGTCTGAAAAATAGAACAATACTTGCTTTAAATAACAATACATACTGTACGATTATTTACGTAACAATACATACCGTACGTTCCATAGCAGAAAATTCGTTTCACACAGCACGAAATTATCGCTGAAGTCATCAAACTATCGTTAATCATTGTAAATGCTTTTGAGATAGATCGTATTTGCAAAAGTCGATTCTTTCCATTTACCTAAATTAACGTATTAAGAAAATCTTTGGAATATTCTCATATTCTAAATACATGGGAACATCAAAACGTTGTTATATGAGAAGAAATTAATGTAATTTCACAATATAATCAATAATTATATTTCAAATGGATTTTCATATTTATAGGAGGGTTACTTTAAATTTCTATTCTTGTATGATATATTTCAGAAGAGCTCATACACGAAGTTATATGCTAAAAATTAATTTGAACTTTAGTGATGGTATTTTACAATGACAATTTTATTTTTAAATATAGATTTAAGTATCCTGAAATAATGTGAGGAACTTATGCCCCTACTAGGATTCAATACATGGATCTCTATCTGGGCAGTTGCTGCTCTATGCATTGATCATTTGCGACGATAAAAAATATATATTCATGACAGTAGTGAACTGGAAAACATATTCCAACTAGGATTTCATCTATGAATTTTGTCTGGACAGCTGATACTCTATCCAATGATCAGTGGGGACAATAGAATATATATATTTATATCAGAAGTGGACTGGCTACATATTATCGTTCTATAGGTTTCCGATCAAAATGCAAATTTTGATCCACTTTTTCACGTTTTGCGACACACCTGATAGTACCTTTACTGCTGACCTTCTATCCCATTTGTTTAATCGAAACCATTTCATTAATCGAAATAATTTCTCTCGAATTCAGCAAACCTAAAACTTTAATTAGATCATAATATATAAAGACTGAAAATGTATCAATTGGATTTTATGATAATAATGATACAAAATAATGAATATAATGATAATAATGATACAAAATAATGAATATAATGATAATAATGATACAAAATAATGAATATAATGATAATAATGATACCAACTCTAAAACAAGATAAATGAGACTTTGCACTGGAACAAAGAAAACAACGGGTCTATTGAAAAACAATAGTATAACATGACCCAGAGTGGTTATATTACTGTTGTTAGAATGGTAAGTTTATTGCTGTTTGTAAAAATTCAGGAAAACCTATGGGGAAGGGGAAATAATAGTATAAAGAAACTGCGAACTAAGTGATTATGATGAAAAGAGGGATACAACCGGTATAAGAAGTGTAGATAAATTTAAATTTTTCTCTAATTTAACACCCCTAACATTTTATTAGAACACAGCAGAGGAAGACTGAAAAAGTATAAACCGGGTTGGAAGGTAGTAATGAGCTTTCTGCTGATAAATCAGATGGAACAGTAGAACAAAAAATAACATCGTGTCTGTTGGAAAGCAATAGTATCACGTGATCCAGAATGGCTATTGCTGTTAGACAAAAATTCGAAATATTAAAGAAAAACATGTGAGGAAGGGATAAGAATAGTATAAAGAAACTACGAACTATATGACTATGATGGCAAGAGGAAAACCAACGAAACCATAAGTGTGGATAAACTTCAGAACTGATGTGAATATTACAAATTTTAAAGGAAAACAACAAGTTCTGAAAAGATATATATGCATTTCAGAAAATAATTTCAAATTTATCTAGATTGAATAATTTCAAAATTCCAGCAAATAAAATATCGAGGAATTAAGAATATTCTTAAATTTAACTGTCAAATAATACTCATTCCGAGAGAACTAAAAATGACGAAATACATTTTTCACCAAACAAAAATATGGCTCCTAATCTGGCAGAAATCAATATTTCATTTAAATATCGTACTGATCTGTATATGCCATGTATTTTTCTTTCCCCAATATTATCTATCTTCAGAACATTTGAAGGAAAAGTTATTTTCACACAAAATGAAATTATCGCCAAAGTCATTAAACTATCGTAAATCGTTGTAAAGGATTTTGAGGTAGATAGTATTCGCAAAAGTCACTTCTTCCAGTACCAGTTTCCCATATTAAAGTATTGAGAAAATTCTGCGAAAGAAAATTCTCAGTACTCTCAATTCATGGGAATTCAAAATGTTGTTATGGTAAAAGTGATTAATGTATTTTCACAAGTTAATCGATAATTATATTTTAAATGTGTTTCATGTTTATATTTGGATGAAAAATTTAAACAGTTATTCTTATAATATAAGATGCATCTGCAGTCAAAAATCAGAAAATTAAGCTCTAAAAATATTGAATTTGGGATTTTCATATGTATAATGGTTTGTGTATTTAAAAACTATCTAACACTGCTAAAGTATAAGTATTTGCAAAGGAAATCATTAAATGAACTTGAGTTACTTCATGCAAGCTATTTTTTTTATCTACACAGAACATATAAAAGGAAAATATTCTGAACAGAAGAATTTATCTCCTGAATTTTGATATATTGTCTTTTTTTTATCTTTTATGAGTACAAATCGACTATATTTTCTGTAATGTATGTGTAAATCTGTGAGTCTGTTGGCAGGTATTCTCTCGAATAAAGTTAACTATTTAAATAAATTCAAAAAGTCGATACTTTCTAAAAAGTATTTCGCTGAAAGTCGCCAATGATATGGACATGATTTCTAAAAACCGTATTGCAAACATATGTATGATATTATTTATACAGAATAATCATACATTTGTTTATAACATGATTGATATATATTATTTCCTCTATAACTCGCTAATATATATAATTATCTACAGTCTCATATAATTCTCTAATGTATTTTACGTGTTCCTGAATGAATTTTCGAGCGCTCTAGAACTCCCCAGTTGACCTGGAAACCTGAATCATTGCACACTTATGATATCGAGTGTAGTTCAGATCCTAATGGAGCTTAATTTTCGTTCGATCCAAAGAACTAGAATCACTAGAGGTAACCTTTCCTTTCTTTAGCCACCTTAAAAGCATGACCAGTATGTCCCCCTTCGGTTCTACAAATGAGCGTCAGGTTTTGCACGATCGGACTAGAACGGCGCATTATAGTAATTCCAGGAAAATGTAGAAGAGTGCCATTATGGTAGTTTGTTCATTGTTATGCCCAACTTCCTTTTTTAAAAGTCTTAATCTGCGTGTTTTTAAATCTCTGAAATATATAGGTTCAAAATGCGTGGATTCAGATTCTGCAACACTTTCTCTTCTTACGTATTTATTTACAAATTTTGTTACGACTGTTTTAGCTTTCTTTTTCAAATAGGCATTGCAAATTATTTATAATTAATGTTTCAGTTTTTTTATCCTAAAATATAAATTATATCTATGGATAACCTTTTGTTAATTTTGTTAACGAGATATAGGTAATATTTGAGCAAATCGTTACAGTAAACAGACTTCTATTAATTGCTAAGCATTTTCTATTTTAAAAGTATATTAAATCCCAGCTCCTGTGCAGTACATATATTAGTACTCATGCCATCAAAAGTTAAAGAAATGGAATCAACCCCTGCCTCATGTACTAGTTATTATGAAGTTATTTTAGTTTTACAATACTTCTACTTTTAAAAAATGTAAGAGGGCATCTCTAATACTGATCTATTCTATGTAATGAGAAGCAGTACTGTACCTTTAACTATAAAAAAATTAAGGGATTCCTTTCAGTTATTTTATATAATGTTTCCGCACATGAAATTTCATGACGAAACATATCTGCGCTCGTAAATTATCTTGCCCACATTTCACAGGCAAATGCATATTCGTATTACGCACTAACAGAGTCAAATACTTATATGCACACACACAGGTACATATTCGTATTCGCAGGTACACAAGCACATATACTTATACGCACACACATAGACAAACACATATGCATATATGCACACACATAAACAACCACACCTACATATACGCACACACAGACAAACACATACATACACGCACACACACAAACACACATACACATATGCACACAATACATATATCTTGCGGAGAATATCTGAACTTTGTTCATGAGGTCTTAAAACACACTTTTCCTATCCCTCATTTTTCTTTTTTTTTTTTGCCGATTCACACCAAATGAAACATTAAAAAAACCTTGATATGAATTAATCAATAATTACCTTAACAGCAATGATCTATGGCTAAACTACGAATTTAAAACAATTGTATATATATAGTAACATCAAAATGCGAGGAAAGTTGTTAGAACAAGAACGTTCCACATACTTCTTGTTTCATAATACGCTGTACAGTATGCGAAATGACTTTATTTACTTATGCCTTTAGTTATCAATTACCAATAATACCATTATTTCAATCATAGTTCAAATAATCATTTTCCCGTTCTTAAACTCAACTGTCCCACCATTGCTTACCAAAATGAATAATGCTATAAAAATTTGAAACTTCTAATATTTTGTGTTTTAATCTTGGAATTTATACAAACAAATGCCAGTTCCTTCAATTATTTAACATTATGTATCCACATATGAAGTATCATGCCGGTACGTACATGCGTTCTTAAGTTATCTTACCCAAACTTTACATGCAAATACATATACAAATACGCACTCACACATTTGCATTTACGCATGCACACAAGAACACACACAGATATACGCACACATACAAGACCACATACATATAAGCACACATACAAGAACACATATATATAAGCACACACACAAGAAAAACATGCATATAAGCACACACACAAGAACACATACATATAAGCACGCACACGAACAATCACACGCGCATATATGCACACACACATATATACATACATATGCACACAACTCAAACATCTTGCGGAGAGTGTTTTAATTGTGTTAATGAGGTCTTAAAACATACTTTTCCTACTACTTATTTTT
The DNA here is from genome assembly GCA_951213105.1 of Amaurobius ferox. Lineage (NCBI taxonomy): Eukaryota > Metazoa > Arthropoda > Arachnida > Araneae > Amaurobiidae > Amaurobius > Amaurobius ferox. The sequence continues at coordinate 101,739,188 of OX578147.1, read as the reverse complement.
CTTTCTATTTTCGATTCAGACCAAATAAAAACATATTAAAATAACTTGATATGAGTTATTTTATGACTTTGACGGCAACGCAATATGTCTAATCTACGATTTGAAACTATAATTTGTCTCCATAGAGACGTCAAAATGCGAGGAAAGTCAGCGACGTACTGCATACCAACTTCTTTTATAATAAAATCTATACAATATGCCAAATGCAATGCATTTATTAACTTAGCATGCTTTTATTTATAAATTTTATTTGCAATTTGTTCGATATCAATCAGTTACATTTACCAGTACATATGTCAAAGTACTCATGTACATTTATTGTACTACATTTTTCAATATATTGTATTGCCTAATTACAAGTGTATTATTTCACACGGTTAACTATTGTCAAATGTTCTATATAAGTATATCAGTGTTTATTACAAATGAGAAAAAGTACTTAAAGATATTGTTTTTTTATAAAATTGTTCTCATTATATTCAAAATTCCGTTATACCAAAAGTTTGTTATCAGAAAATCTCAACATGTTATTATCGTTCACATACACGTAATATTTATAGACAAATAAATCAGAACGTAAGATAATTAAAATATATCATTTTTATCTGTAAAATGATGTAAAAGGGTATTTTTAACCCCGCGGGATACCGAAATTTAAAAAAATAATAATTTCTGATATCCCGGGATGTAAAAAATATCCCGGATTGCAATCTTAAAATTATATCTTAGGAAGCACAAACTATTTTTTGCACGCATCCAAAGCGCGCGGTCTCGCAGTTTCGTATTCCAAAAACCGCCAAATATGTAGTCTCTGTATATATGTCTAAAACGCAGTTTAAGATGTTTTAATGAATATTTTGTATAATTACATTGATGGAATAATTTCTTCACAAAGCTCAGCAATATCTCCTACAATTTTTTTATCCTCCAAAGCTTAAGGGGAGCAGAAATAATCAAAAATATATATTTTTTTCTTTCAAGGACGCTTTGCCATTCACCTTCTCCCATTGAACTACAGGAGAAACGGAACGCTCTGGGCGGGAAGAGTCCCTGAAGTCACATGACAACCATTTTGGTCTTTCGTTAGGGTTGCCGAGTTTTTCAATACTTGATTTCTCCTCGAAGGTTCAATCCATTAGTAGTGAAGAAACGCCGACTTTGAACGGAATCGTAAAATTATTTCAGACCTTCAAAACGCTACTCGTGACTTAGACAAGATAAAATAAAAGATAATTTAAAGTAGCCAGATTATTTATTTCATTCCATGGCAGAGTTAATGGAAAGTTTTCGGAACATATTTTTGGCGCTTATTGGTAAACTAGAATGCTGAAATTGTGCATATTTATAGTATCGTCTATCGTATAGAACCTAGCTTAGTTGGATTTTCAATCCTCTCATTGAGCTGAAAATTATGGGTTTCTTTAAAATGGCTTTCCAAACACTCAAGCAGCCCTCTATTGGCTGTTGATATGCTGATATCATGCTTTTTGACCTATTTTTCATCTTTCTGGGTCTCAGTTATTTTCATTTGGATTTGGCTAGAATTGGAGTTGTTTAGGGACGGAGTTGTTTAGAATTTTGATTTGTTTAGGGGATTCGGAAACACAAAAAACATTCTTTAGAATGTTTTTTGTGTTTTAGAGCACGCTAACCCTGTGTCTCATCTCTCATTTCGAATTGTCTAGTTTGTTCTTCATTCTGCTTTCTTATTGGCTGCCTTATGAGGACTCTTAATCCAGGACTTGGGTATATAAATACCTGTCTTTGTTCCATTTGCGCCGGTTTCGTTTCTGCGAGTTTGTAGGTTCTTTTGTACTGACGAAGGAGAAACAGCGCATCCTCTAAAAATATGTACGGTGCATTATTATTTTATTTGTGCCTCATTACGTTGGTCTAGATATCTTTCTGACTTTAGTGGGTTTTGATTTATTTTTATGGGGCTTTAATAAATATTGTATTATAATAAGAATTTTAGAATAAATAAACATTTCTTGGCTGAGATTACGGCTGAGATTTTATCAAATTTTCATTACTTGGTGGATTTTCACAGCTTTTATTCAGCACGGGTTTTCTTTTGTTTAGGTATATAACATTAGCATACAAATTAAATTCCCTGTAATTACATAACATATATGAAGAACAATTAGATGTTTTTCTAATAAATTTAAGTAGGATCAAGAAACAGAATATCTGTTAGCAATTAATATAACGTTAAGAATTAAAGTCGTTAATTAATTTATGAAACCAAATAATCATTTGACACAGTTAAAAGAAATTATATATGTATAAGCACATACCCTTAAGGAAAACAAAGATATTATTCAGATATAGCGAATATGAATACATTCATGTAGCTGTAAGTAAATAATATGAGCAAATTAATTTAAATAAAATGAATTATTTTGTTTTAAGAAATTGTAAATATTTTTGATTGAATAAGGTGTTTCTTTTCATCGTGCATATCTAATTAATTATACATACACAATTTCTTTAAATTATCTTAGATAAACCCCTAAGGAGGTGATAAACATAAAATCCTATTCATAAGAAAACTGAAAAGTTAATTATTTGCAATTGGGTTAAGGGAATACTTCCTATCAATTTGTTGCAAACGGTGATATCAAATTTTAATAATGATATGCAAAATAATTTAAAACAAATAATTCATTAACTCAATTAATTTATTATTCAACATGTGAAAACTTTTTTCTTTTATTTTAGTTAACAAGTTTATATTAGTCAAATAGCATAGTGAACGAATGAAAAATCGACAGATATAGCTGACATAAGACCAAATAGTGGTTATATAAAATATGCACCAAGTTGTCTCGTAGAAGAAAGAAATTTAGCTGATTTGTAAAAAGAAAAAAAATTATTGTTAGCTAAATATTTGAACAAAGAATAGTTCTTTTAGCGATGTTTGCAGATTTGGGTTTAGGCTGAATTGTATTTTTTATATCCTATAGTTCTCTTCTTATATATATACATGAGAACTACATTTAAATTCGAAGAGCAGTTTATAGTGAATCCCTCATGACTCTGAGAATGTATGTCCACGAAAATTTTTCCACCAATATCTCATCCATTTAAACCAACCCTTATGTATCTGAGAATCAAAAATTGAATCGGCTGATAGAAGAGTTTTGCACAGGTAGGCTTAGTTTCGTAAAAATGTCCACTTTGGATAAAGTAGAGTGTTTGCAATTTTATAAAATCGTTTGTGAATTAGTTTTGTTTTAAGCTTTTACTTTTTCTAATAAAAAGTAATGGAATTTTCCTAACTCTTTCTTTTTAGTAAAAAACAATACTGAAATTGTTTTTTAATTGTGTATATCTTCGACTAAGTAGTATATATATTCGTCCATCAGTACTACCATAAATTCACAAGTTATAGATTAAACTGGCGACAAACCTGGACTGTTTTATGACGATTGTAATTTACACTAGTATTCGCATCATTATAAAGACTCATGAAAAATAACTTTATATGTAAATTTCTTAAGGCATACGCTGCTCAAATTTTCCTTACCTTTTGCATAAAGTGCGTTCTACTTATTGGGTTTCACTAAGGCAGGCACATAAACTCGTCTGCCATAAAATATTATACTAAACTGACAGAGAAAAACAATGTAGAGAAAACACAAAAAAAATGGGCAAGAATAAATGCATTAAAGAAGGAAAATATAGCACAAAAAATGTTAATTAGTATTAAGCCAACGTAATTGTTCTACTGAAATACGCAAAAGCTGCTTTCTTTGATTTAAAGAGCGTTAAATTTTAATTGATATCTATTTACTATTAAGATGCTACGCTGAAGATAAAGTTTTAAGTTGAAGAACAGAAAAATATATTATATACAGGGTGTCCCAAATAAATTGAAACGCGCTTTAATTCTTTATTGTTGGAGATAAGTTGGGCACTGTAAATTGCAAAAATGTTGAAAGTAAGGTGGAAAATAAGACTACGTTAATGAAATAGTCCTCCTATTAATTTTCAGAAAGTTTAACTTTTTAAATTTTTAAACGACCCTCTTGGATAAATTTAGTCAATAAGAAATTTTTTATTTTTAATGCAACAAGATCACTAAAAAATCCGCATACCTGTATCTTTAAAATTGAGCGAGTTTTATTTAATTGGAAATTGAACATTGTGAATGGGGACCATATATCAAATTAGAAATGTAAATTTGTGACATTTCGCAAAAAAAAGATAAAACTGGATGATAATACATAGGGAACATAGGAGACGTAGTGAATACCACTGCTTTATATGATCTCTGTCTGTGTAAAGCTTTATTTAGATGCATTTGTGATAAAAATGTTTGACACATATTAACGTATTTTTGATCAAAACAATTTCCATCGTCAATTTTTTATGATCCCTATTTTCACTGATGAAACCGCCTTTCACATGGTACGGAAAAGTGGCATAAGTCATATTATCTCATTTACCATAATTCAGTTGATTTTAAAGATACAAATATGCGGTTTTTTATGATATTTTTGCATTAAAAATAAAAAAGTTCTGATTGACCAAATTTGTCTAATGGGGTCGTATAAAAATTTAAAAAGTGCAACTTTTTGAAAATTAATGGGAGGATTATTTCAATAACATAGTCTTATTTCCTATCTTATTTTCAACATTTTTGCAATTTATATTGCCCACATATCTCCAACAGGTAAAGAATTAAAGCGCGTTTCCATCTTTTCGGACATCATGTATATAAAATTGAAGTATATCAGCCAGCCTTTTCTATATACAAATCCACAGTTTTGATGTTGTTTTGTATATTCTATCTATACTTCACTGCACGTAATTCCATCAATATTTCGAGTTTTTAAAATCTGGATTTGTCCAGGTATTAATAAAAATTACAAAGTTAAATCTTGCATAGAGGCATATAAAGATGCCTATTTCTAAGAAAATTACATTTATTCAAGATAAACGTAAATCTAATGTGTTTATATTGCAGGTGGATTTCACTCCCTTTATATAATTACAAAAATGCTATAAGGTTCATTTTATAAATTGCATTAGATATTTTCTGTGTTACTATGTCAGTTAGAGCCTTATTAGTGATGTTTTCGATTTTGAGGTCAATACTTTAATTTTGCCCAAACATTTATTTATTTATACATTGCATTTTAATGATTTAAATGATTGTTACAAGGGGGTTAAAACTAGAACTGGTATAATGTTTGCTACCTTCTTCTTTCGGCGTATGTTTACCAAATTTCCCATCTATTAGTTTTTGAAGATATTCTAAATCATCAGTAATATCGAGTGTTTCTACATATCTTTATATATATATAATTGTAAGTACGCCTATCACTTTGTATGTATTTTTTGTTTGTCTCGTATGCAATACCACAGTATTTAATGGATGCTTGAATTTGTTTTGGTTATTCTATTTCCCCGTCCATGTTTCGAAATCATGGAATTTATAAAGCAAATATGAAATTGAAATATTCTAAATTTAATAAATAAATTCTGAACCCGATTCGTTTTACCTTAACCAACACCAAGCCAAATAAGTTAACTTACTCTCTAGAAGAGTATTTATAGATTATCTATAACAGTTATGAATGCTGAAACAAAAATGAACAAATGTGGTACCTTTAAAAAGCAAAGAATTTTATACGAAACATTAACTCCATATTAAATTGATCTAATTTTTATTTTGTTTTTCAGTTTTCAACACATTTACGACACGATAAAGGACTTCAAAGCGTTAGCCAAATATTTCAAAAATCTTCTTTAAATTGAAGTATCCTTTCTCGCTTAAATTTTCAGAATTTGGATACTTGAAATACATCATAGTTAGATAAATGTGTTTAGGAGCGTAAATGCGCATTTATTCTGAAATTTTCAAAAACAAAATGGAAATCTCATTTAAATATACTTTGAACTGAATTCTAATTTAAAAGTAATTCCTTTCATGTGGTGACATGTGATATGAAATTTATTTTGAATAAACCGCATAACGTTCTGAAGAAATGCCAAAGCAAAGATGCACTTTTAAGTTTACGAGAACAAGTTGAAAAAGCTTTGAGTAATTTCATAGCCCCAAACGGATTAAGAAATTCAAACGATATTTTTGAATTGTTAATATATATATATAAATATATATATATATATATATATATATATATATATATATATATATATGTGTGTGTGTGTGTGTGTGTGTGTAAATATAAAGGATAGATTTTTAAAGAAACATATTGAAATGAATTTTAGTGTACTTGCGCACAGCAGCATAAAACACTAATAATATATAAAGGGTTAATGTGTAAAAATAAAAATGAAGAAGGAATGCAACGTAATGTGCTTACACAATGGCGGTAAAGGGTAGTGACCTTACTCCCCAGTTATCAACATGCATGTCTTAAATGCCGCGGCACTGCACTCCTGGACGCCAACACTGACTGTAGCCGACCTCCGAAGTGATAATCAAAATTATCACAAGACCTTTTATAAAGGAAAGTGATATTAAAAAGTATTGGTCCAAGCCTCAGAGACAGCTAACTTCATGCCTATGCTTCCTCTTTATAACATCAAATTTATCATATGTAGCAGTTTAGATGTTTGTGATGTCATTACTCACAAAGACGTATAATCAATGTTCATAATGACCTCAAATATTCACACAAACTTAACCCATATTTTTCATTTTTTCCGTAGTAATTTTTGATGTAATGGATCATAAATTGCATTGGATATCTTTGCCTGAATGCCAGGCATGACTGTATGCAGCTGTATATATATATATATATATATATATATATATATATATATATATATATATATATATATATATATATATATATATATATAAATATAATCCTCACTTTGAGACATCAAACTTAGCACACCATATAAAAATTTTCTAATTAAATCTAAATCTAGTATTTCCATTCCTTTGAAGTGCTTTCAGTCGTCAATGAAAAACTTCCTGAAGGCCGCCGTCTAATATCCATGAATTACGAACATTAAAAATGATCACAATCTATTCAAGCTACATTCTACCAATAAAAGTCCGAGCATAAGGGTTTTATCTCGTGGAACTCTGAAGTATTCTCAAGATGTCATTTTGATTACTGAATAATGCAATATGATTCAAAAACTGAAATCCTGTGTAAAATGTAGGACCAAAGCATCTGTGTCGTTCCAATCATACTAATGCGCAGATATGGAAAAATGGCACATACTAAATATCTAATCCTAAATTTTGGTATACCAGACTTCAACCATCATATAAAAACTTTATAATTAAAGACAAATCTGACAATCCCAGTCCTTTGGGGAGATTTCAGTCCTTAATAAGTTATTCCTGTCTTTGATCCATGAATTATACAAATAGAAGTTTTCTAAGAGAATATCTCTAACATGTATCCAAATACGCCAAGTAATAATACTTATATACCTCTTTACGATCTTATCCAAAGGCCTATTTCAAGATCCACACAATAGATCAAGTAGCAACGTGGAATTATCTGAAAGACAGAAACCTTCTTCTGTTCATTCTCCTAAAGATGACCTTAGTTGAAATGTTGCTATTTAAATAAAAGGACTAATATTATAAGTCAGCAGAAATTATCTTCATGAGACAAATACTATACTTCAACATCTTTACGGCACCTTCGTTATTTTTATAAAATTTCGCCTGGAAAAATATTGAAACAGCATCTAAAATAAGCCGATAACTAAGATAAGTGTCACAAAATACTGATCTGCACAACTATCATAATGCAGATATTGCCACACCTGTAAAACATAATACCAAATCAATGAAAACAATTTTTAGAACTGCTGTTAGCTTTTTTCAGTTAGAAAAATGCTCGCATAATTCCATCAAATAAAAATCAATTTCATCTGTTGTACTTGGTGTTACATTTTTAGTTGATTTGGAAGCTCCCATGTAGTTTACTTGAAAAATCCTGATTATATGCGTAATAAAACAATTATTACCGCATAATTGAAAAGAAAGAAAGAGCACTTAAAAATAAGAGAAATCTAGAGTGGTGTATGAAAATCTCCAAATAACTAAAACGGAAAATTTTGAAGAAGATGTAATTTACCTGAGGCGACTACTCAATGCGACTGTAAAAAATTGGAAAAAATATATTTCTACATAAAGCATTTCTACATAAAGCATTTTACTTTCTGTCATCATAGGATATATCTCTAAAAGAAATTTAATAATTCGTATGAATATCGGTAGAACAAGTTAAAGATCAAGCATGCTCTTCAGTTGCAAATATCATGTACGGTCTTGAGCACAGAATATCCCATATTTGAAAGAGGGGCCCAAGAAAACTTGTTATAAGCTGTGTATGACAGTGTAAGACAGTATGTCTTCTTTTGTGTTGGGTACTTGTATTGTCTTTTTGCCTGGAAGAAAAGGCCTTTTCTGCCTCATAAATTGCTTAATACATGTTATAAACTGCATCATTCTGCAATTATAGAATTTTTTTTAATTGCATATAAGTGAGAATATTTTGAAGCACTTATGGTTGTCCTAAATTTCCATGATCTCTTTTACATACGTTTGACATTTTAGAAGCTGTCCGAATTAAAATCGCTAGGATTTCAGTATACAGAAAATATGAATAGTCATGTCAAATTTCATTAGAAAAAGGGCATTTATTCTTGAGATAGCGTGTTCCCAAACACTCCCAAACGCATACACTAACATACAAACACACACATGCATACAGATACATTATCTAAGATAATTTCAATTTGATTTTAACCACATTCATAACGTATAAACCCGTTCAAACATCGAACTTAAATATTCAACCTTACACTTTACCCTTTGAATGCATTATAATATGTATGTAGTAAAAGTAAACACTACTAGTTAATTGTTTCAATTTACAGGATATTAAAAATAGGATGCATTTCGGTCTAAAATCCTTATTAATGTGTATGTTTCCAAAGAATATGTGACCTATAAAGATTTATAAATTACCTTTTTTACCCTTTATAATATCTTATAATTTAATTGTTTCTAAAAATCTATAAAGTGAACTCTTTTTTAATAATATTTTTTTTAAATTTACAAATTAAACCCACACCGAAGAATTATTCTGTGATATTGTGCGTTATTGTGTCATTAATCATAGTTCTTACTGATTACACGCGTTTAGATCAGTTTTCTAATATAATCCTCTTCCCTTAAATTTAGGAACTTCTGTACGAGCAATTAAAAATTAATATAACAGCAGAATTAAATTAGATAAAAATATAATATATCTTAATTGGATAAGTAAACAGAAAACGTTGTTGTTAATTTATTCTTACTCTCCATAAAATGCATAGTCCATGCAAAATATGATTAGTGGAATGTGATCAAAAATACAACTTTCAAATGCTTGCAAATGTAAGTATTTTGAGCGATTAAGCAAATACACTCATTTAAATAATATCGGTAGGTCTGCCTGTTATATAGTCATTAGAACGGATGTCTATAGAATACACATTTAGTGATTCAGATGTATTCTATAGACATCCGTCTATAGAATATATTTCATTTATACAATGTCCTTCTAACAAAATGAAATTACATTATAACAATTCCATAGGTAAACCTTAGAAATTTGTTGATTTTTTAAAAGTCAGATCAAAATCCTATACTGTTTTTAGCCGATTTTTGAAACTGAATAAATGTAGTACGGGTATATCTTCTGTGGGAACTTAAAAATAAATAGAAGACCAGTAAAATAATTAATATTTAATAAAATGCTAAATGGATCAAACCATTTAAAATTCAACAATAAAACATTTATTAACAACATAAATCTTAATTAAACTGAATTACACTATTTAATTATATTATTTCAGCGGAGGGGACATGTGTGACCAAAACGGAAAATCCTAAATATTGGTTATGACCGGATATCATTTTCAATGGGCACATACCTTCAAGTCTGCCCTGGGCTTTGATTATACATTAAATGCTTGCATCAGTTATTTGTACTGGCCATAACTCTTTGGTGTGTGGCTCCTTCTCGTACTCTGATTGCACTCACACATTAATATATCTCCATTATTTTGAAACCTCTACGGGACACTCTACAAGTCTGAATTCACCAAATCCAGTCATGGTCTCCAAGTTATCTTAAGTCGTATTAAAACATCACTGCCTTAAGTCATATTGGTATCTCACTCTCTCAAGTCATATTGGTATCTCACTCTCTCAAGTCATGTCGTGATTCTATCTGTGCACAAGTTTTCTTCTTGAGTCAAAATCTTCATATATTTTCTCTCGTTTTCGTGTCACCGGTTGTGGTTCCCTCGGGAAGGGGGGGTAACTCCCCCTAATCTTCCATTTGCAGCATTGAGTTTGACGTAACATTCTTCTTTTTTTTTTGGTTACTCCTTTACCCAATGGAACCATTCCGCATCTCGTAAGGCCCAGCTTGGCCCCCTGTGTCATGACTCCCTAAATTTGTGTTTTTCTGACCTTTAGGTTCACGGGGTTATAAAACTCTGTGACAGCCAGACTACAAGTATTGTTCGCCGTTTTGGCCACCATAAATTTGTACATAAAAGTGTCTCATCAAATGTGAGATCTATTTCTGGTCTCACATCTCCTACTACTATTTTAGCGAATTCCTTTTGACATATATTGATCCAATTTTATAATTTCTATAAATTTGTTCAGAAACGTGATCAGGATGTTTAAGTCTTCAGATCTGCAGGTAAAAATAGTTATGTATAGAAAGAAAATAGATTCTTATACTTAATTTTATGAGAATTATTTTAAACATGTAAACAGTATTTTCTTCCATATGTTTTCTAAATATGTTCTCAAACATGATCAAAAACTTAAATTCTTCAGATTTGCACGTGAAGATAAATATGTATAGCCAGAACAAAAATCCGCTTTTTTTAAGGTGAATAAAATTAAATATTTAATAGCATGTTTTGAATAACAATATCATTTAGAATACTAGATGAATTTGCAATTAATTGTGAATTTTAAGTGTATTTATACTATATATCCGAAGAACGGGTATATTGCCAGTATAATATAAAGATCCTTGCTAACTAGCGAAGCATCAATTCTCCTAAATTAAGCAACCGTATACATCTATATTTCCATACCGCGCAAAATTAGTTACTAGAGTTAACAAATTAATTTTTTTTTATTTCTAGCAGTATCACTTAATACAACGATTATTCTCAAATCAACATGCCGAATCTTAAACAATTTAGCCGTCACATGATGTTGCCCTGGTGCACCAGTTAGGGCGGAACACAGCATCCCTGCAGGTGGAATTCATACCCACAACCCGACATGAAGTGCTTACCTTGATCGTTCAGCCACTGCGTCGGTAAGTCAACAAATGTTGCCTGTTGAGAGGTTTTAATATTCTATATACACTCATTGCCATGAAATTTGTGCATCAAGAAATAGTTGTCAGTATCGAACGAAATTTTATATATGTGAGTGCAACGTTGATATAAGTGATTAAAAAATCAAATCAAAAGGATAATTTATTACAGCAAAATCTACAAATGGATGGAGGTTCTAGTACCCTGTTGGGCAACCTCTCGCGTGAATGCACGATGCGATACGGGCGGTCATTGAGGCATACAGGTCACGTATGGTGCCTGCCTCATCTCATTCCATAATTGTTGTAAGCGCGCCTCTAGTGCGACCGAACTTGTAAGCTGTGCAACTTGCCGACACAAGTGATCTCAAACATGCACGATGGGTGACAAATCTGGAAATCGGGGAAGGCCAGGAAAGGGTGGTAATGTAGCGGAGGTATTCCTGTGGCACCCTTGCTGTGTGTGACCGACCATTGTCCTGTTGAAAATTGCTTCCTGGGAGCCTTGAAATGAGTGGCAACACATGTGCCTCAAGGATGTCAAGAGCGTACCCTGGGCTTTCATAGTTACGTGGATTACGTGGATATTAAAGGTGACAGGATGTCGTATGCAACGGTACCTCTTACCATCATGCCAGCTGTGGGAGCAGTGTGCCGCTGTAAAGCGCAGGCAGAATTGAGGTGTTCACCACGGGGCCTCTACACACGTGCACGATTATCATCACCGTTCAAATTGAATCTCGATTTGTCGCTGAAGATGATCTGGTTCCATTCGATTACGGTCCAATCCCGTCGAGCGCACCATCACTCCAAACGGAGGAGACAGTGGGTGGGTGTCATTGCCAACACACGTAATGGACTCCGCGATGTCAAATGTCCTTCAACCAAACTCCTAGCGATCGTACGGACGGACACTGGGGACCGTAGTGAAGGTGCTGCCTGTGTCCTGATGGCGGTGAATAATGCAGTTGGCGCTGTGCATGCGTGCCCGGTAATGCCTTCGAAGGTGTGCCTTCGATGGCGGCGTGACGGCATCCCTAATGAAAACGAGTCCCTCTGAAACATATTAAGTACAGGCAAAAAGCCACTGCGTGCCATTTTTCTGCGCCAGGGAGAACGAAGTTCAACGCCCTCTGGTGGCACTATGTAATGAGCAATCACTCTATATGTTTTAACATTTGCATATCTGTCTAGCACATAGATTCTCATCGTGGGCGATAACGCCCCCTTGTGGGCGTTTGAGACTTTCAGGGGGGCAGTAGAAGACCCAGAGAAAATTAGGGGGCGTTGAGATGGTACGGAGGGGCGGTGGGCAGATTAAAAAAATATAGTTTAAAAAAGACAAAAAAGTACGCTGATCACGTACTAACTAAAGTAAACTTTAATATTGGTTAATTTTTGTTATTGTATGTATTTTAATCATTTTTATGACATGAGCGAAAATTCACATATTTCGGTAGTTCGGGAAGTGGATGAAATTTGAACTTAAAGATTCCATTACATTCAGATCTATATTAAATTGCATGATATAAAAATTTTTAATTTTAGATTTGAATTAAAAATTTTCAAATCTTCCAATTTCACCTGAAATATCTCATATATAAATACAGGTAAAGTTAACAAAAGCCTGTTAATAAAAAATAGCAAAAAATATTTTATAACAAGTTTTATAACAAGTTTTATAACAAGTTTTTGTTATATAACGTGATTTTTGCAATCCTGTAAGAATTGACAGTATTATCTGTGCTTGTTCTAACCCGCACTCTGCTCCCGCATCACCTTGCCCCCGCGCTTTACTTCGGCGCCGGGTGTTATAAAAGAGTCAATGCATGTTTATCTTCTTCCTGTCGATGCGTGTTATATGTCTCCAACCTATATAAAGGCCGTGATTGTTCATTTTATTTTCATTAGTATTATCGCGCGCAATTGATGACAGGGTTTTAAAAGTACACTAATACTACTCACGTATCTGTAAAGTAAAAACCATGTCGGAAGCAATAAAAAAAAGAGGCGGCAGTATAGTGTGGATTATATTAAGTACGGATTTATCGAAAATCCCAATCCCACAAATCCATCATCGCCAATGTGCCTTATTTGTCAAAGACATTTTCAAATGAAGAGATGAAGCCTTCTAGGCTTCAAGATCATTTTAATAAAATACACCCGGATAATAAAGACAAAGATATGACCTATTTTCAAGACATGAAAAAGAAGTACGAAATTCAGCCAACTGTATCAAAAGGTTTTTCATCCGCTTCTAAGCAAGACGATGACGGACTTCGAGATTCGTACAATATCTCATTGTTGATCGCTAAAACATGCAAACCACATACTATTGGGGAAGATTTAATTTTACCAGCAGTAAATGAGGTAATAACCACTGTGCTCCATAAACCAGCTGCAGGTATTATCCGAAAAATTCCTTTGAGCAATAGTTCTGTGCAAAGACGAATTGATGAGATGGCTGAAAACATTGTGGACTCATTGTGCAATCATCTGCAGACTTGTCAATTTTCAATTCAGCTGGATGAGTTCACTATACCAACCAATGAAGCATTGTTATTGTCATACGTGAGATTTATCAAACATGAGAAAATATGTCAAGAACTATTGTTTGCTACGAATTTGGAAACAGATACAAAAGGAGAAACCATATTTAATACACTGGAAAAGTTTTGTGACGAAAAGAAAATTCCTTTTAATAATATTTTATCAGTTGCTACGGATGGCGCACCGGCTATGACAGGGCGTCACAAAGGCTTCATAGCGTGCTTAAAAAATAAAGTTCCTGACGTGCTTGCTGTGCATTGCGTAATTCATTGCCAGCATTTGGATGCGAAAAATTTGAGTGAACGCCTCCATACATCACTGCAATATGTTATCAGAGCAGTTAATAAAATCAGAAGTAACTCGTTGAATGACAGATTATTTAGTCAGCTTTGCATTGCCAATGATGAAGATTTCAACCGATTGCTGCTTCACATAGATGTGCGCTGGCTGTCAAAAAGTACTTGTTTGACTCGATTTTACAATCTGTTTGGGTCTGTGATAGAGTTCCTAGGAAACAAAGACACGGAATTGCGCGGCAACCTTATATCATCAAAGAACGATATTGAGTACTTGGCAGACCTGTATAAATTGTTTAATGATGTCAATCTCCAGCTTCAAGACGACGACTTAAACTTGATTAAGACAAAAAATAACGTTGCTGCTTTCGTATCCAAACTGCTATTATACAAAAGAAATATCGGCAGAAGCGAATTCAATAACTTCTCAAATTTATCAGCAGTATCATTCAAGCACGACGACTTGCTTGTTTACTGTCAACACTTGGAAAACCTCCACAGTGATTTCAAGGAACGATTCCAGGACATTTTAAACATGGACATACCAGACTGGATTTTGTATCCTTTTTCAAATGTCAACACAGCAGGATCATCCCAGTTATAAGAAGGACTAATAGAACTGACGACAAATGAGGAATTAAAAATTAAATTCAAGAATGGCTACTAAGAACTTTGGCTGCAGAAGCCGATTATGCAACTGTATCCAGGATTATGGTCGATTGTTCAACGATTTCTGATAGCATCCCCATCTTCCTATTTAGCTGAACGTGGATTTAGTGCTGTAGCAACGTTGGTAACTAAAAAGATAAATCCGCTCCATGTTACTGAACGCGGCGCCTTACGGTTGTTTTTAAGTAAAATCGAGCCTGATATTAACAAGCTCCTTAAAATGCATCAAATTCAAACTTCTCATTAGATAAGTTATAAATTCAACGTCTTTTGAATGTTAATAAAAATACTTTTCAATATAATTAAGTATGCGTTTTTAATTGTTCTCATTGAAACTGTCTTCTTTAAACTCAGAAATAGGATAGGACCATATCCTATCTTACGACTATAGTATATAATATTACACGTTTAAATATAATCGTGGCAATAGCTGTTTCAAATTCGCAAGTAAAAAACTTGGGGGGGGGGGGCATTAGGGAAAAAAAAATTCTCAAAGTGGGAGGTGGGCAAAAAAAGGTTGAGAACCAATGGTCTAGCACATACCTTCACGCCAAGTATAGTTACGATCCTACAATTACTTCCGGGTGCTCAAATTTTTATGGCAATGAGGTAGAATTAGTGCCCCTTTAATGTGAAAATGTTATGTAGAACTGACTGGAACTGTTAATTACGCGATTTGTACGAAATTATTTATAATATATAAAATTATATAAACATATTATTGATGTATATAGATAAGACAAAAATTATTTCCTTAATTAACTTTCACACTCTTTTATTCTCTGGTAAAATCCATTTTGTGCTTAGAAAAATGTTGCTTAAATCACTGCTGTTGAAAAATTTATCTCTGACCTGTCGGAAATAATTAAAATAAAGTGAAATTCAGACTTGAAATTGCAAAATAATTAGCTAGTATTAAATCCAAACGAAAATGTAGCTTTAAGTTCCGTCTTTTCCTTTGGTCACATTAGCACCTACGGAAAAGCGATTTAAAATAAAATCATCTGCCTAACACCCACCCCCTCCCTCCCTCATAGTTACTAGTAAAATGTGTATTGTAATGTCCCTAGAAACTCCCTTATTTAAAACATTGGTATGGTTAAATGTGGGCGTGGCCATATACGCTATTGATGCAGTTCTCTAAGACACACCACTTCCATGATATTAAAAATAGGAAAATTTAAGATACATTTTGAATGTTAACGTATTTTAAAATATTACCAGCTCTTTAAGCTGCCTAGTAAAACATAGAACAAACATATAGAGAGGCAAATTGTATATAATATCAAAGAGGTAATCGTGTTATTTTGAACAGTTTAACTCAATTTGTTGGATTAAGAAACATAAAAAACGTGTGTATTTGTAGCAAAAATCATGTGCTGCTCACATCAGATTTTTACCTCCCCTACAATGCATTGTAATGTACTGATGTAGGGCCGAAATTTGAAACCCTGTATTAAACGGATCTACACGTTTACATGAACATGAGCCCAGATATCCAGTTAACATGAATCCACCATTTTGAACACAATGCCTGAGTGTGGGTGTGTCTGTGGATGTTTATGCAACGTACGTCTCCTGTCTAACTCTGAGACTTTTCAATGAAATGTTAAAAATTTGATAAGTAAATGACGTTGTGGTTTGCGCTGGTTACTATTGGAATTTGGTTGAATTGATTATTATACGATTATTTCTAGACCATTTTGCTATCTGAAAAGCAATTTAAAAGAGTTTTCGATTGTTTATATTAGCAACAAGCAGTGATATAAATTCAAATTTTGAGACGTCTTATTACTAGCGAATGTGTGAATTTTAAAAGAATTGAAAATTAATAAGTATATTTTTCTTAAAACTAAAATAGCATGCAGTTCAGTTTGAAGCAAATCAATACGTCATGAAAATACATTCATGGTAAGTAGTATGTGTAATGCAATTTTCTTCATTTAGCTAATTTTATCAATCTTCAGAAAACTTGAAAGTAGAAAAGTCTTTTAACTTCCGATAAAATTATCGGTAAAGTCACCAAGCTATAGTTAATCATTGTAAATATTTCTGAGGCAGATATTGTTTGAAGAAGCACTTCCTTTCAGTACCAGCGTTTGAGATTAACATCCTTAGAAATTGCTCTCGTAGTGTATTTCTTGTATTTTGAATGAGGTAAATTTTGATTATGAGAAACATCTATCGAGGAAAGTAAATCATTTATACTTTAAAAATATGTATTCTAATAAAACTAACATTTTATATCTTAATAAACTACTTTCAGAGTTGAGTATCGATTTTATATCAAATGAAAAATCTATTAAAACATAAATATAGAAAGATCTAAGATGCTATTGTAAAAATCCAAATATGTATGTTTAAAATTTTAAGTGTATGTTTAAAAAACTAATGTTTTAGTATATACTGAATAACAGTGTTGAATAAAGGGAAGCTATTTTGAACACTAAGGAATTAAGAGTTTGTTTCTAATGTATTAATCTTGAATTAGTAAAATATTAAGTACTGTAAGTTAAGATTGAAATGGAAAATTTAATATTTAGGTTAGTGAATGTCAATATTTAAGCTTATCATCTATATTAAAAAAAATAAACAAACTTATTTTGAAAGTTTTATTTGTATTAACTGAACAACATGGTTTACATAACATTTTAAAAATAAATGTTAACCAAATTAAATGCAATAAACTGGTGGAATTATTATACGCCTCAGAGGTAAAAAAATGATAACAAATTTAATTTGCAATTTAAAAATAAAGTTTGAAATGCTTAGAAATGAAATGTAAGATATATTTTGCTTAACAAACAGACTTTTTATTTCACGAATAAAAAAAAACTAGCCGTGGACTCCAGCTGCACTTCAAATAAATGCGTTTTTTATTGCTTTTGAAATTTTACAGCGAAATTGTTTATAATTTTTTTCAAAATATATACTTTCATCAGTATTTATAATTTTTAAATCAATTTCAATCTACAATCATTAAACTGTTATTATATGAGACATATTTCTCTCAAAACTATACATCTACTTTCTGATTAAGGCAAATTAATACACTGTCCTAAATTAACTTCGAGGAATTTTTAAGCAACCGTACACACCGGATTTTCTAGCCACGCAAAATTTATCCTTTCAGCAAGCAACTGTTATCCGCTACCTAATTTCTATTTATCTGCTTATTTCAAAGCACTTCAGCCTTCTAAGAAATCCTTTATAATATATAAAATTATTATATAATATTATTGAAATATATGAATAGAAAATATTTCACTTTTAAATTTTCACTAATTTTAGAAGAATTTAAAATGATTAAGTACATACATTTTCCTCAGACCAGAAACAGCACGAAGGTTTAAAGAAAACCGATAAGTTATGAAAATCCATGGTAAGTAGTATGTGTAATGTAATTTTCTTCATTTAGCTAATTTTGTCAATCAATCTTCTGGTCACTTGAAAGTATAAAAATATTTTAACTTCCTATAAAATTATCGGTAAAGTCATCAAGCTATATTCAATCGTTGTAAATACTTCTGTGTCAGATATTATTTGAAGAATCACTTGCTATTAGTACCAGCTTTATATATTAACATACTTAAAAATTACTCTCATACTTTATTTCTTGTATTTTGAATGAGTTGAAACATGATTATGGGAAGTATATTTTGAGGAAAGTAATTCGTTTATATTTTTTGTTATTAATTGTAACAGAAATAACATTTAACATGTTAATAAACTACTTTTACTCTTGAGAATCATTTTTTGAAACATGAATATACATTTTAGATCATGCTGTAGAAATTCAAATATTTACGTTTAAAATTTTAAGTTTATGTTTTGAAATCTTATATATTTTATATCTTAATCTTAATATCTTATAATAATCTTAATAAATAATCTTAATATCTTATATATTTTATATTGAATAACAGTGTTGAATAAAGGAAAAATGATTTTTAACACTAAAGAAAGGGGGGTTTGTTTCAAATCTATTAATACTGAGTTAGTAAAACATTAGTAGAATATTGTAAGTCAAGATTGAAATTGATTTATTAAAGTTTGTGAAAAGTCGAGTAATCTTCTCTACAGTTTCATATGTAAAAAAAATTACAATAAAACCTCAAAATTTAAAGAAATTAAATAAACTTTTTTTTACGATTTAATTATTTTTTACTGAACAACGTGGTGTAAACAACAAGTTATAAATTAATGTTAGCTAAATTAAATGAAATAAAACCAGCTAATTATTATACGATTCAGAGGTAAATAAAGATGATGTCATATTCTATTTGCAATTTAAACACTAAAGTATAAGATGATTAGAAATGAAATGCAAGATGTAAATGTAAGATGGCTTAGCAAACTACTTTTTTAATTCACGGATTCAACTAGCCACGAACACCAGCAGTACTTCTAATAAATACATTTATTTACATACATAGATATATTTAAACGATTGAAAGACAGAAAATAGTTATAACATATATTTATTTTGTAACAAACCATTATGTCTGGTTTTGCACATTGAAAATACTTGTTGTAAAGCTATTTGGTGTATTTTAATAATAAGAAGAAACATGAATATGTTAATAGGAGAAAAAAATCTTACTGTATTCTCTCAACACGATCGTTTATTGTAAAATGTTTTAATGTTCAATTGAAAATTGAAAATGTTGTTTTAAATCAAATGTACTGTTTCTATAGGAAATCGTATATACACGATTTAGAAGTAAATTTGATGATTGATAAAAAATATTTTAACTTCAAAATATGTTAAAAACATTTTCAGTGCAAAATAATATTTCAATATTTGTAACCTACTAGAAAATGGAAAATGTACCCGATGTTGCCAGGGAATCAAAGCAGGATAGTTATATAAAATAACAAAATAAATAAATGTTATCTGCTTTAATTGTGGTGCGCTAAATAAAAAGTAAGGAACCACTTAAAGTACTATTATTATTAATTATAATAATATTGTTTAATTAAACTGTATATACATGGTCGTAAATTCGTACATAGTGGGCTCAATTATTGTACATTGCATTGTTGTGCCGCTATATAAAACCCTCCAATTATTTATTTTTCCGTGAGTTCTATAAAGGAATATTATTAGAATAATGTTAAGTTTATTACTCCATTTAAACTATAACAATAAAACATTTATTAACAACATAAACACTTATTAATTCATTACACAATTAATTACTAGTTTTGGCGGGGGGAAATGAGAAACCACCTAACTGGCCTAATATATTTTTTTAGACCTAGATATATTTTTAAGGAACACATACCTTCAAGTCTGTCTTGGACTTTGATCATAATGCTGGCATCAGTAATTAGTACTAGCCATAACTCGTGGTGTTTGGCTCCGTCTCGTACTTGGTTGCACTCACACATCAATAGATCTAGCCATTATTTTGGAACATTTACGGAACACTCTGCATCTCTAGTATTGTAGTTTTCTTATAATGTGGCACACGTATCACTCTTGTATATCTGCACAAATCCTTTTTAAGTCATCGTGTCCAAGTTATCTGTTAAAGTCTGGTCCTAGTGTCCTTCTTCGGTCACAGGCTGTGGCTCTCTTTTTCCCTTGGGGTTGTCACTCCTTTTGCTTTCATTTGCAGCATTCAGTGTGACGCAACAAGCCCTTTCTTTATTGGTTAATCATTGAACCAATGTCGCTACTTGGCGTCCTCGTAAGGGCCCGCTCGACTCCCTCTGCCTTGACGCTCCTAAATTTATGGTTTACTGTAAACCTCGGCGTCATCCAGACTACAAGTATTGTTCGATCTTTCAGACACAATAAATAACTGGCATGAACTTGTCTCACCAAAACACATGTGAGATCTATTACTGGTTTCACTTAAATAACAGTAAAATTTGCATGCAATCCGTTTTCGTTGACAAAATTTGCGTGATACGACCCCCCACCCCCATCCCGCACACACACATCGCTATCAAATCACAAAGCCCAAACCCGTCACTTGAGGAGACATCTACATTAAAATCTACCTACGGACTATTCATCCAAATAAAAGTGAATATAATATGAAATCCATGTACAATGACGCAACAGATGGAATACATCCACCCCACCCAAACCGTCATTTGATAAGACTATTTTCTGCGTAAAAACCAATTGCACGTAAAAACAAACTCTCAGTTAAATTTATTTATATAAAGAACAGTGAATATTTTATGCAATCCGTGTGCATTGAAGCAACGGACATGATATGACCTCTCCCTCCAAATTACAAAACTAAAACCTATCATTTGCAGAAACTCTAGGTTATACGTTAAAGTATACGGACAATTACAATTTAAATTTTAATTTCAACAATATCAGTCCAATTAGACCTATTTATACATTGCCCATGTCTTCCGCAAACAATGTAATTTTTACATTTCCAGTACTCCTTTTATTCTCCATTTTGAAAGCTCATGAAACAGGGAGACGAACAAAACATTTCGAATTATAATACCCGTACATTAGAAATGTGCACATAATTGTAAATTTTAAGAGTATTTCTATTATATCCCGACGAATAACGGGTATGCTGCTAGTACAATATAAAATTATTTGCCAAATCGCGAAGAAGCACTTAACTGTTCAAAATTAACATTAGGGAAGTGTTTAAGTCATCGTATACACCGAAATTTCATGCCACACAAATTTTCCCCATACTCACCAGCCCATCTTTCTACCTATTTTAAATTACTGCTGCCTGTTACTACGCAGCTTTTATGATGATTTTGAAAGGACGGTAACCGCTAAAATAAGAAACCATTTATAATATAATACATTATTTAAAAATATTACTGGTATATATGGAAAACACAGAAATATATTTCATAACATATATATCAATTTTAAGTTTTCTCAATCTTTTACTCAGTGGTAGAATGATGTTATTCGTTTTGGGGTAAACAAAACTTTTTGTAAATGATATCTGTTGAAAAGTTTTATGTCATGTATTAAATAATTAAAGTGAAATTCAGATCTTGAAATAGTAGAATTAGTGACCAATATAATATCTACATAGAAAAGTAATTTTAAGTTATTTGTTATTCTTTAATCATTTTAATACCTGAGAAAAAGGAGATTTAAAATACAAAAAAAAAACTTAATGTATCCCCCCTTCATATATATTGCTAAAGACAGAAAGGAAAAAAGGTATTTTAATGTTCCTAGAAAACTTCCATTGTGAAATATTGGCAAAGTGGTCTCATGTGAGCATGGTCATATATACTCTTGGACCAAACGTTTCAAAATAGGAAAATTTAAGACATATTTTTTTTTTTTCATTTTAAAGAGTTGACAACATTTTAAAATATGTTAATTTGCCCTATAAAAAAGAGAACCTATAAAAAAGCAAATTGTATATAATATCTAACATGCAATTATGTCACTTTTAGCAATTTAAATGAATTTATTGGATCATGTAAGAGAAAAAAAAGTTTGAGTTTGTAATAAAAGGCATGTGCTGCTCACATCAGATTTTTACCTCCTACAATGCATGGCAATGTATAAATAACGTCTTGGAATAGAGCTGAAATTCGAACCCCAATGTTTCTACTCGTTTCTACTCGTTTGAAGTCATGTAGAATATGAATCCACCATTTAGAACGCGATGTCTGTAGTTGTGCAACCAGTGCATCCACTCTAACACTAAAACTATTCAACGAAATGTTACACAATTTGTTAAGTAAATATAGTTATGGGTTACTCTGGTTCTGATTAGAATTTGATAGAATTGCTTTTGAGCGAATATTTCTAGACCTATTTTTTTAGAAACCGTTTAAGCGAATTTTCGATTGTTTATATTAGCAGCAAGCAGTAATATGAATTCAAATTTTGAGACGTAATTTTTCAAGCGTGTTTGTGAATTTTAAAACAGTTGGAAATGAATAAGTGCATTTTTCTCAAACTCGAAACAACATGAAGTTTAGTTTGAAACAAGAAAATTATTTATGAAAATCCATCGTACGTTGTATGGGTAGTGTTATTTTCTTCATTTAACTAATGTTGTCTATCTTTGGAGCACTTGAAAGCAGAAAATTATTGTAACTCCGGATAAAATTATCGGTAAAGTCATCAAGCTATAGTTAATCGTTGTAAATACTTCTGAGTCAGATATTTGAAGAAGCACTTGCTTTCAGTACGAGCTTTAGAGATTAAGGTACTTAAAAATTTGTTTCATAATTTATTTCTTGTATTTTGATTGAGTTAAAACTTCATTATAAGGAATATATTTCGTATTTCGTATTTCGAGTATATTTCGGAAAATAATTTAATTATACTTTAAAAATATTTATTCCAATGGAAATAACATTTTATATGTTAATAGACTATTTTTATAGTTTAAAATCAATTTTATATCAAGTTAAAATTTTGAAACATTAATATAATTCGAAGATATCTGCAGTAAAAATTCAAATAGTTACGTTTAAAATTTTATGTTTATGTGTAGAAAGCTAATGTTTTAATCTCTAGGGAGTAACATTATTGAAGAAAGGAAATATATTTTTCCGCACTAATTAAATATGAGATTGTTTTAAATATATTAGTCTTGAATTAGCAAACGATAAGTAAAATTTTGTGAGTTAAGATTAAATTTGAAAATTCAATAGGTAGGTTTCCGAAAAGTTATGTAATCTTGAACGAAATTTAACACATTTCTTATCTTCACAAAGCGCTTTAAAACCTTAATATTTAACAAAAATGAAAAAAACTCACTGTGAATTTTCAATTATTTTAAACTAAACAGCATGGTTTAAATATACATTAAAAATAAATGTATTCATTGAAATTCCACAAAATTGAGCAACAGTATTTTTCCTAATGGCAATCAATTCGTTAAACCGAACAACATACAAAATACTTGTTTAATTTTCTAGTTTTAAAGATTTTATATTTCGTTGTGAAAGTAGAATCAGAAAATTATATTCACATAGAATGAAATATTGCTAAAACCATAGAGCTACCGCAAATAATAATTAAAAAATAAAATTAAATAAATAATTTGGTGGTTGTATTTAAAAATACATTTCTTCTCAAAGCAAGTTATATTAGGAGACTCGTTGTATCTTAAACAATATATGTATTAAAAATAAATTTTAATGTTTATTTACGAGATGTTTCATAAGTTTAAACATCTGAAAATGTATTCCTGTTACTACTCAACATTTGTAAGTTTTGAAATAAAAGTGAATGAATAAGAAAGACATTTTTCTATGAGCTGCATGCATAATTTTCTATGGATAAGTTTTCAAGTCGAAACAACTTTGTTGTATCTTAAATGTGAAATAAAATATATGCATTTTAGGATCTATATACATTTTAACTCTAATTTCGAATAACAAAACCCATGTACCGATTTTGTGATTAGTTTGAACTCACCAACACTTCAGCATGGAATATAGGATACATTTTAAAGTTGCAACAAATCTTGCTATGTACCATGATTTTGCAAATGTCTATGGATATTGTCAAATGTATCAAAGTGTAGCAAATTTTATTTGCGCCGTTTCAGGTATTGACTAAACCAGTATATATAACCCATTTTACTTTCCCTGCAATACATGGTAATGTATAGGGAAAGTATTGGAATCCTACCGAAAATCACAACTCGAGTTTTCGACGGATCTACACGTTTCAAGACCTCTAGAATACGAAAAAACCATTTTTAGCGTGACGTCTGTGTGTGTGTCTGTGTGTCTGTCTGTCTGTGTGTCTGTCTGTCTGTGCAGATTTTGTATCCACTCTAACTAAAAAACTAATGGACCGAATTTCACAAAATTTTGTAGGTAAGTCACTTGTGGGCGGGGCTGGTGCTGATTGGTTTTGGGTACGATTCGGAATAAAAGAACCCGCCTTTTTTTGCGAAATGGCCCGCAAAAGCTTGTATCCACTCTAGCTGAAAAACTAATGGACTGAATTTCACAAAATTCGGTAGATGAGTCACGTATAGGTCACCCTGGTGCTGATTAGATTTTGGTACGATTCATAAAAAAATAACCTGCCTTTTTTTGTAGAAAGGCCCGCAAAAATTGCCAAAATCTAAACTAAAAAGCTACGTATGCTCAAATATATCCATTAAATGATTGTTTAATGCGTAATTTTTAACGAAGAAAAGAATAAGACCAACCCCATTACATTAGGACTAGCCGTTCTCGAGATATATTAGTTTTTTTCGTTTTTTTCCACCCCACCTTTGAAAATAAGTCCAGTTATCAAATGAGAACGAAAATTGAATTAAAAGTGAATTACATTTAATTGAAATAAATAGAACGTGGATATAAGTCTGCAGGGAAAGTCATGTGCTGCCCACATCAGATTTTTACTCTCCCTGCAATACATGGTAATGTATAGGGAAAGTATTGGAATTATGCCGAAAATCGCAACTCGAGTTTTCGACGGATCTACGCGTTTCGAGACCTCTAGAATACGGAAAAACCATTTTTAACGTGACGTCTGTGTGTGTGTGTGTGTGTGTCTGTCTGTCTGTCTGTGCAATGTATGTATCCACTCTAATTCAAAAAGTAATGGGCCGAATTTCATAAAATTTGGTAGGTAAGTCACTTGGGTATGACCCTGGTGCTGATTAGTTTTTGGTACGATTCGTAAAAACAGAACCCGCCTTTTTTTGCGAAATGGCCCGTAAAAATTCCATGTATCCACTCTAGCTAAAATACTAATTGACCAAATTTCACAAAATTTGGTTTATAAGTTACTTGTACGATACTCTGGTGCTGATTAGATTTTGGTATTTATCGGAAAAGAACAACCTGCCTTTTTTCACGAAATGGCCCGCAATAATGTCATGTATCCACTCTAACTAAACTATTAATTGGCCAAATTTCACAAAATTGGATAGATAAGTTACTTGGGGAATACTCTGGTGCTGATCAGATTTTAGTATTATTTGGAAAAGAACAACCTGCCTTTTTTTGCGAAATGGCCCTCAAAAATCGCAAAATCTAAAAAAAGCTACATATATTCAATTATATCAGTTAAATACTTGTTTTATACGTAATTTTTGATGAGGAAAATAATAAGAACAACACTCTATTACTCTAGGACTAACCATTCTCGAATTATTTAAGATTTTTCGAATTTAGTTATGCCACTTTTAGAAAAATGTCTAATTACCAAATAAAAACAGAAATTAAATTAAAAATGCAAATTCAGTGTTATTTTGTGCAATTAAGCTCAATTTGATGAATTATTAAAGAAAAAAAATATGAATTTGAGTCTGCAGGGAAAGTCATGTGCTGATCACATCAGATTTTTTACTTTCCCTGCAATACATGGTAATGTATAGGGAAAGTATTGGAATCATGCCGAAAATCGCAACTCGAGTTTTCAACGGATCTACACGTTTCAAGACCTCTAGAATACGAAAAAACCATTTTTAGCGTGACGTCTGTGTGTGTGTCTGTGTGTCTGTCTGTCTGTGTGTCTGTCTGTCTGTGTGTCTGTCTGTCTGTCTGTCTGTGCAGATTTTGTATCCACTCTAACTAAAAAACTAATGGACCGAATTTCACAAAATTTTGTAGGTAAGTCACTTGTAGGCGGGGCTGGTGCTGATTAGTTTTGGGTACGATTCGGAATAAAAGAACCCGCCTTTTTTTGCGAAATGGCCCGCAAAAGCTTGTATCCACTCTAGCTGAAAAACTAATGGACAGAATTTCACAAAATTCGGTAGATGAGTCACGTATAGGTCACCCTGGTGCTGATTAGATTTTGGTATGATTCAGAAAAAAATAACCTGCCTTTTTTTGTAGAATGGCCCGCAAAAATTGCCAAAATCTAAACTAAAAAGCTACGCATGCTCAAATATATCCATTAAATGCTTGTTTAATGCGTAATTTTTAACGAAGAAAAGAATAAGACCAACCCCATTACACTAGGACTAGCCGTTCTCGAGATATATTAGTTTTTTCGTATTTTTCCACCCCACCTTTGAAAATAAGTCCAGTTATCAAATGAGAACGAAAATTGAATTAAAAGTGAATTACATTTAATTGAAATAAATAGAACGTGGATATAAGTCTGCAGGGAAAGTCATGTGCTGCCCACATCAGATTTTTTTACTTGTGGCCACTTCTATCTCTTATTTACCTCCGTATCCCCTTTTCTTTTCAATAACGAATAGAGTTTTCCTTATATTTAAGGGGTCTCGGTTGTCTTAAAAGTACCATAAACAGAATGAATTTCCATGCTGCACATTTTATTTGCACCTCTTCTACTATACATCAATAATACTTCAAAATTGCATGATTAATAAGTGAATATGTGTAGCGTATATGGTAATTTTTTCTATAAGGTGAATCTGATAATACTATTTTTAAAAATTGTATAATATTCCAGAATTTATAAAAAAAAATATTTTGATACATAGTGTTTGCGAACCTGATTAAAACAAAACGATTGCTTCAGAAACAAAAAATATTGCTGATTATGATGCAAAGTTATCCGTTCAAGAAAACTTAGATCAAAATACGAACGTTTGCAGAATTAAAGTTTAAAAAAAATTAATATTAAGATTAAATTTAATTTAATTTTGAATTTAAATTCAATGTTTTAAAACTTTAATAGTGCAAATGCTTTTAATGTGAAGTAGAACTTCTTGAATGGCTACATTTACATCATATTCAGCAATATTTTTGCACCTGGAAGCAGTAGTTTTGTTGCAATCATACACGCAAGACAAATGTATCGAAATAAATTTTTAATAAATTCTTGAACTTTATACAATTTTTAAAAGTATTATTATTAAGTTCACTTTATTGAAAAATTATCATATAAGCTACATATGTTCTCTTATTATCCATAAAAATGTTAAGTATTATCGATGTAGGAGAAGAGGTACAAAATAAAATGTGCAGCATGGTAATTCACTCTTTTCATGGCTCATTTAAAACTATTTAGCCCCCTAATTCAACTATATAGTAACCTCTTATGGCACTATACGACGAGGCAACTTTCGAGGAAAGGTGAGATGACCCTTCCTTATGGGAGAGGTCGATATCTCGCTCCGTTTTAGAGAGAGATAAATTTACAAAGCTGTAGAGCGTTGCCAAATTAGTATAAATATGTTTCTGTCAGACAGAAAAACCTGAAAAGAAAAACGCTCTTAAAACCAGTGAATGAACTCTAAATCCCTCATATTAAACAGCATTAACGTAATCAGAAGCTTGGGATGCATTGCATTAGGAACATCTATGCGTATATAATCATTCGGTTTCACAGGCAATCCGGTTACATTCTCCAAAAATAAGGAACATTTCGAAATAGTCTTCATTAGTAAATATTGTATATTTTTTTCTATAAAATGGAAATAAAAATAGGGCGCAATAACAAACTCATAGCAAAAAGATAACGTACTGAAGATGGAATGCTCTTCCAACCTCAGGTTATTTTATTTATTTTTCTGTCTTCGATTATGATGATGTTTAC
Source organism: Amaurobius ferox (assembly GCA_951213105.1). Taxonomy (NCBI): domain Eukaryota; kingdom Metazoa; phylum Arthropoda; class Arachnida; order Araneae; family Amaurobiidae; genus Amaurobius; species Amaurobius ferox. Next base: position 101,710,866 of record OX578147.1, on the reverse strand, counting down.
TGAAGAATCGACTGTTGAATAAAACAGCATTCTAACTAAATTTATTAAATCTTTTGTAATACAATTGTTACACAACGATTCTGGAAATTTAAAGAATCGCATGGTTACAAAAATATTTTTGGACATTTATCTGCATCTTTTTCTGTCGGATAAACACATTTTTTGGCAACGATCTATAACTTTGTAATTGACTATCGCTGAAAAGGAGTGAGTTAGCCACCCCTCTCCTCTAATGAAAAGACTGACCTCGAATTTTGTATTAACGTGTAGATTAGGGGTGTTCTATACAGCTACATTACAAAAATAAGGATAACTCTCATCATTCTCGACAAATTTCCTCTGATACGGAATTTCCTAGACACCATGTAGACTTACTAAAAATACCCTAATAGAATAGATTGCTTTATTTGTAGGCATAATTATGTAAAACCCTAAATATATTTTAAGAAGTTGCCGATATCTATCTATCTATCTCGCTCTCTCTATATACATATATATATATATATATATATATATATAAATATATTTAATGCAGTAATGTACAGTTGTGAAAATGTATATTCAATATGAATGCTTTGAAATTGTAACAAATTATGTAACACTATGAAAAGAAAAATTTATTTCAAACAATAAATACTACAAAAACTTCGTTAACAAAATGCCAAGTTATTTAATATGTATAGAAGGCACGAAGTTAGAAAATCAATAACAAAGGGTTCCCTAATTAAAAAAAACATCAAATGTTTTTGAAAGTTTAAGATACATATTAAATGTTAACAAATTATTTACATTTACTCGTAAAATTTACGGTCAACGATAGGTATGTAGCGAGAAAGCGAATTCACCAACTTGGCTGTACCGAGATCAAAACATTGTAGAGCTAACAACGTATCCAGCTCAAAGCATTTAATACAACCTCCTGAGCCTTCGGCACAGTATTTCATTTCCCAGTAAGTTTCATTGATACTGAACGAATTTGTCGCTGGGTTGCAGATGAGGCGGCAAGATCCACGTTGATGTCAAGAGGCTTTTACAAGCGGCCTCGTAGTGAGTCACAAGGTCTTATCATCGAGGTACTCGTTGGGTCTTATGATGTACATTGAGTCGACGTCAGAGAATCTCAGAAGATCAAGAAGTGTGGTGGCGCAATCTCATGGGAAGTACAGAAAGAACATTAAGCTAATGCATATGCTACCGTTAAAGCTCGAAAGCCGTTAATGTGCACATTACCTAATTTAATCTGCAGATTAACTGATTTGTTCCGTTAACGTGCGGAATCAAGAGTTTTCCGCATTTTACCTAGGTAATGTGCACATTAACGGCTTCCGTATCGTTAAAGTTCAAAAGTTTGTTTCTCTCATTTCCTTTCCCTATTCCTTCCCCTTCTCCCTCCGCTTTTAGTTTGGTTTCGCCAGCGTCTTGTCGTCGCCCGTTATTTTTGTTTCAATTTATGCATAATTTTATCATATGTTTGCAAATTTATTTCCTTAATTATATTAATATTTTAAACCGTTTGATTCCTTGTATTATAATTTTTTAATTGATTGATGATTGATTCTATCAACTGATTTGTTGATTGTTTGATTGTATTAACTCGATTCTTTAGAAACATTTCTGTTGTTCCAGCAAAGGGTAGGTAATTTGCAGATTATCTAGGTAATTTGCAGATTACCTAGGTAATTTGAGAAATAAAACAATTTTCGTCACTTTAATGGATCACCCTAGTTAAGCTGCGCATTACCTAGGTAATCTGTAGAATAACTGATTTCTGCTCTTTAGCGGTAACACATATAATTATAAGAAAGCTGAGAAACTGGAAATAGTTAAGCGAAGGATGCTTAGTGCTCGTGCTCAATATGAGCAATGTAGCGAGAAAGCAAAATCACAATCTTAGCAGTGCCCGGATTTCATCCCGGGTCCAAAGCGCGGTAGGCCAATATCATAGCGTTGAGCTAAAGACATATCTAGCAAATGTTTATAAGGCAGTATTAAATGCCTTGAGCTGAAGGCATCTTTACCTCAACGCTATGATGCTGACCTTCCACTTTTTGACCCCGGGGCAGACAAATAGCTGCTTTCGTTTTCTCGCTATAGGTACTCTGTTTAAAAAAAGTTTGTGTTATATGTATGAATTTCAGGACTGCTAATATTTTAAATGTATTTTTACAATATAGAATTGTAGATTTTATCCAGAAGCAAAAGTAACAATCAATCCAAAAGCATATGTCAAAATTTTTCCAATTAACACTCCAATTATTCTGTATTCTACAATTTTTATTGGTGTGCAAACGGTATTTAATCTACATAAAACCACGCACACCAACGCTTATTTTACCTTCCAATAAATTTATTTCCAATATCATTAATCAATCGTAAAGTGTTTATATTTTGTTCTTTTGAGGCAAGATAACATTTGCAAATGTCGTTTTTTTAACGAGAAGTTTCCGAATATAAAGAGTTAGAAAAACATTAATTATAAATTTCTGTATGTGTGAAATGCATTTGACATTTTAACATGTTTGTGAAAAGTAATTTGTATGTTTGCGAAGAAAGTCAATTTCTGCATATATATACCGCAGTTTTTGTAGATTACATATTTAGTAAATTAGTTTTATGAACATATATCGAATACTACTTTCTATTAATTAAATACTTGATTTTTCAATTAAATAAATATTCATGTTCACAAAATATGTTTTTCTATCAATTAATTAAATTAAAAAATATATTAAATAGTCATCATCGAATAACAGATACCTTTGATGCCAATATAGAATACCATATACCTTTGATGTCAGAAATAATAATTGCTATATCCCGCGTAGCAGGCATCAAAAGTTTTAAACTTTTGCTTTTCCATGCTGCCGAGCGTGTGAAATGTTTGAGTCTGTTCACGGTTGCTGTTATTTGCAGTTTGAACTGCAGTTTTGGAAGCGCCACCTTATAAGTAGATTGATTCTGTAAGTGTAAAAATTAAGTAAGTAACGGACATGCTTCTAGGTAAAACTGATAATGTGTATTAAAAATATCAATAAGTAACTTAAAAGTAATTTCTAGAAAGGGATTAACTTGTAACTAAAGCGTTGTTAATATAGTGTATGCTACTAACTATAATGACATTTAAATTACCTATTTACTTAAGTAATGACAACTTACTGTGGACATTTTTATAGCAACTTTGCACTGATTATAAAGCTATTTCCTTTTTTAATGTACTTACGGAAAATAATAAGAATATGTTTTCGCAAAATTGAAATTTTTTTTCAAAATAAAATCAGCACTTCATTTAAATAATTTCGTTTCATCTTATGTTTTCCATCAACATTGACTATCTCGAGATACTTAAAACCACAAAATTATTTTCACACAAAATAAAATTATCGCTTATATCATCAAGTTATCGCAAATCGTTTAAAGTGCTTTGGAAAGAAGATAGTAACTGACAAAACCGCTTCTTTACTGATAACGTTTCGAGGTTAAAATATTGAGAAAACACATTGGACGCTTTCTTTGTGAATTTTGAATACGATGAAACTTTATTATGATATTATGAGAAAAGTAATTAACGTCTTTTCAAAAGATAATCAATAGTTATACTATTTATGGACGCTCATGCTAATTGCATGCATTTGATACAAAATTATTTCACATCTGTAACATAATGTTTTTAAAAATATTCAACTATATAAATTTTTAAAAATGTTAACTAATCTTCTATAGTTTTATTAATTTAAATTCTAAAACCATAATCAATAGCTTTCCAGTTAAATTTAAATACACAAAATTATGCAAAAGTATGTACTAAGACTGATATGAATGGATAAGATTGGCATTTTATATTTCATCTTAGTTAATATAGAATCAATATCTTTATAATATATAATGTGAATTTGGGTTCACCTTTGCAGAGAAATTAAGCAATTTTTTTGCAACCAGAAGATAAACAGTTTGGTTGTGTATATGCCAGTCCAATGCTTTTTTTCTTTTATCATGTTTTCATCGTGTGTACATGTATATGTAATAGAAACACATGATATACATTTTGGTTGTGTATTCGATAATCCAATACAATTTTGTTTTGTCAAGTTTTAGTCGTGTGTACATGTATATGTAATAGAAACACATGATATATATTGTGGTTGTGTATTCGATAATCCAATGCTATTTTGTTTTGTCAAGTTTTCGTCGTGTGTATATGCATATGTAATAGAAACACATGATATACATTTTGGTTGTGTATTCGATAATCCAATGTTATTTTGTTTTTTTAATCGTTTATCGTATGTACATGAATATGCAATATAGACACATGGGGAATCATTCAATTAGGCAAGACTTCTTGCCCAATCATTTTTGCCTTTCAGACAGAATGTGACCCCCATTAAGACATTGGGGCAATATTTTTGATGGAAAATTAAGTCGCAGCCATTGATATTAGTAACCTGCTTGCTTAGCAATCAACTGCATTTGGCATATAAGCTTTAGGAGCGAAGAAGCGTTCCAATCTGCCAAATCGTCATTTCCTAATTTGGATAGCTGGCATGCATATATTATACATAATATAATAAAATCCGACTTTTAAGGGTCTGTACCTCAGCTCAAATTGAAGTGATAATTTTTACCTAATATGATAACGGGTCTGATAAATACAGAACGTAACAAAATTAGAATTGGTGCAGCAGCACTGGAGGAAAAATAATTTTAACATTTTTAGGATTTTTTGCCTGATCTTTTCCCTCTTCAATGTTAATGAACCTTCAGTGTTAACTACTGAACTGATTTAAATGGAGGTTCGCCTTTTGTGTTCTGCTGTGAGGTACATACTTTTTTTAAATTTGTTTTATAATTTCAAAAATTTAAAGAAAATAAATAAATGGTACTTGGTGGTAAAGTAAAATGTGTAATGCATAGTATATCATTATTGCTTAATCATGGTGATTAACCATTTCGCGACGGCGGTATTCCGGAGCTGTCGCGGCCCAAAAAGACGGAGCGCTTCGTCTCCGAACTGGTCCCAAAGGACGGCACATTTTTTGCGCTAAGCCTAAATCTCGAAAAAAAATCACTAAAAATCACCTATTCAACACAGAAATCTACTTTTGTCAGAAATAAAAGAAATATTTATTTTCTATTCGACGTATATTTTTCATATAAATCTGAATACAAAATACTCGTTAGTTGCTCCCATTATTTTATCCAAAATAAACGAATAATTTCACTGCTTCTAAAACCCAAACAAAAAAAAAATACTATCTTATATTCCTATGATTCACCAACGAAATCATAACTCTGAAATAAAAATAAATACCGAAACTCAATTATAAATTTTTGATGCTACGAGAATTTCCCTGTCTGTTTATATTACAAAATGATGTTTCCCGCTCCAAATGGAGAAATAATTCATTCGATCCTCTTCTGCCAAGGTCATGCCTCTGCAAAATACATTGAAGTTAGTTCCATGGACATGTAACGCCATCTAGTAAACAAAGTTAAACGTTCCACGTGGAGGCACGTATAAGTGTCACTCTCCGCTTACGGTAAAGTTTCCTCCGTCACGAGTGCGTGCCGTTCGTCCTTGAATGCAAGCTCGCAGCTGGCAAGTGGGCGTGCCGATCGTCGCTAAAGGGTACTTCTATAATACCATTCATCAAACTATCTCACAGATACATTCCTTTATGGTAAAAGAACTCCCAGAAATGTGCAAGCAAGGAAAAATCTCCTTTCAAGAAAGAGAAACGCGTCTCAAAGTACTTTTCTGTAGCCTTACGTTTCTGTAGAACCGGAGCTTTACGTTCAGGTGTAGGTATCTTGCTGAAGGATGCCAATCCTTCTTCAAATCACACATATCCCTTTTTAGCCGCAGTTGACTAAAAGAAATTGACAGCGACTAAAATGCCTATGTTTGTTTATGTGGAAAGTTAGGATCTTCCGTTTGGCTATCTAGATCTGAAAGCACCGCCCCTATTTGAAGCCTCAACAATCACAAAACATGTTGAGGTTTCATAACATGATTGGAAATAGGTTGTGGTTTTTTTGTATTTAGAGTATTGTTTAGCATGAAGAGGTGTCTTTTTGAGATTTAAATTGTTCGAAAGACATTAGTATCACGTGACCGAGAAAGGTTACTGTTGTACGATAAAAATTATATTAATAAAAGAAAACCTATGTGGAAAATGAAATAACATTATACACAATCAACGAACTAAGTACACTATGATGAAATACAGGAATCCAGCATCGGAAATGAATATAGACTTTATAATTATGGCCATAACAAAATTTGAAGGCAAGAAACCGGTTGGTTTCGGAAAACAACAGATGTATTTCATCAATTAAGTTCAAATAATTTTCAATCAACGAATGCAAACGGATATTAGACTTAAAAATTGCGTAGAGTAGCAAATTTTATATGTCAGATAATTCTTTTTCCATCCGAACTAAAGATGACGAAAAACAATTTTTCACCAAACAAAAAGATGGCTTATAATCTGTCTGAAATCAATATTTTATATTTAAATAACGTACAAAGATGTATATAAAATGATTTTTATCCCCCAAGGTTATCTATCTTCTGAACACTTGACAGAAAAATTCTTTCGCACAGGATGAAATTATCGTTAAAGTCATCAAACTATCGTAAATCGTTGTAAAGGATTTTGAGGTAGATAGTATTTGTAAAAGTCGCTTCTTCGAGTACCAATTTTACCATATTAGCGTATTGAGAACATTCTTCAGATGGGAATTCTGAGTAGAATTCATGGTAACTTCAAAATGTTGTTATGGGAAAAGTGATTAATGAATTTTCACAAGTTAATCGATAATTATATTTTAAATGTGTTTTCATGTTTATACTTGGATGAAAAATTAAACATTTATTTTTAAATACGGTCAGTCAAGTTTCAGAAAATTTAGCTGTAAACTTAAAGTTAAATTTTTAAGATGGGATTTTGGTATGTATTACGGTTTGTACTGTAATAGAAATCTGATATAAAAAGTATACGAAACTATCTCTACGAACTCAAATTCATTTTATATATCGTAAGGCAGTAGATTGAGTTTAACTGCGGGAAATGACACAGATGAGGATTTGCAATTTAAAATTAATTTCAGTTTTTATATGACAACTGAAATATTTGTTATAGAACTATTTGTTATAGAACATTTGGTTTTATCTTTTTATTTTTGTTCTGTTATTAGAAATCAAGTATGAAACAAGTATTTGAACAGTAAATCTAAGCATATTTAGTTATACAAATTTCACGATATTTGATGGTTACTTTCCAAAGCAATTGAGTTCCATTTCTCCAAATAGAGCCAATATTTAATTAGCACCAAAGGAAAGTAACGCCCAAGTAATAATTTTTCTAAAATTTCGTCAAAAAATGCGGACACACACACACACACACACACACACATGCACACACACATACATTCAGACGTCGAGATAATAATGATGTAGTCATATCCTCGATTTTCCAAAATGTGTAGATCTGTTGAAAATTCAGAATAAGATTTTCAAAACGATTTCAGTACTTTCTCTTTATATTACCATGCACACAGAAAGTAGAAATCTCTATCACTACTATATAATATACATAAGAAATCATTAAAACAATTTGACTTATTTGATGCAAGTTTTATTTTACCTATATAGTACAAGTAAATGAAAAATAATGTAAATGTGAAAATCCACTCTTGAATTTTTATTTGGTAATTTTTTTAGAACTTTTATAACTGCAAATCAACTATTTTTTTGAAATATATGTGTGAGTCTATAAGTCTCTAGTTAGGATTAGTTACGAATAAATTTAACTATTTAAATGAAATTTTGAACCATTATGGTCATAGATAAACCCAAATGCTTTATAAATTTGAAAAGTTGTTTTTATGGTAAGAGCATCAATGTATTGTACATTATTTTGGATAAATGTATTATAAATATTCTAATACCATTATTTTTTTTAAATTAGCATGTTATGTATATCTTTAGCTAAAAGAAGAACTTTAAGGATGATATTATGTAGCATTGCCATGATAAGGCGCAATTTATTTTAAATTTAAAGCGTAAAATAAAAACATATTAAATAAATAAATATATTCAGTATTGGGAAATGAGTCATAATTTTGAATAATTTCTGAACAATATAATAAGTGCATACTACTCTTAAGAAGTATTTGTAATAAGATATTCTTCAGATGCTGAATCTTTAGTTATTCATAAGGAGCTGGAATGTTTTGCATTTTATAATAAATTATAGAGGAAATCTGAAAAAATCCTTTTTCAATTTCCTTCGCGTTTCTACAGAAATACAAACATTTCTTGTATCAAAATACTGCAAATATCTGAATGTTTTCGCAGATTGTTGCATATATATCTTGCTGCTGCAACACGTTGCAGTAGTCTTATAGTATAATATTCGATTTTATGATTCAAAATACGTGCTCTACTAATAAGGCAAGTTGAAATAAAATAAAGTTTTATATATGAATTGAGTATATTGTATTATAGTATCTTACAGAAATTCCACTTGTCTCCAATTAAATATAAAAATGAAACATGTCCTTAAATTTTAAAACGTACATTTTGATTTTTGACAAAATTTCGATAGTTTTTTTTAGAAACGTGGGTATCAACAGAATTTCGATAATTTTTTATTAGACACGTGGGTATCAACAAAATTCTTATTTTTACACACACAGTTTTGGTCATCCTTTTTATTTTTCATGATCTTTAATTTACTACAGAAAACTATAATATCCATATGTTCTGTAAAATTGTATAAAGGTTTTTCAAATTTTGTAGAAGTATATAAAATATATTCTTAATATTATGCACATAAATCAACAATAAATTCTGCCAAATTAGGTTGCAAAACATTTCATTAAATAAATGAACAAATAAAGTTTTTACAGCTTGTTACACATATACCTGCACATTTCGAACTAACAGCAAATGACAGTTTTGAAAAAAAAAATTGTTTATAATCTCTGTATATGTAATTTCTAGTATCATCAAAAACCAAGTAATAAAATATATGTACAACTTGAAATATTGTTTCACTTTGTTGAGTGCTAACTAGGTAACTGTTGCTCTAAGCGAAATATGTTTCTGACATTCTTGTTAAACTTTGCTTTGGACTAAGTGCCTGCTTATGAAGAAATCAAGAAATCATTCATGATCTGGATGAAATACGCCAGGACACAAAATGTTCCGATTTCTAGTTTAATTTTAATGGACAAAGATCTTCAAATTGCCGCCAAACTCGGAGAAGAAGAATGTACATCTAGTAATGGATGGTTTGATCGGCTGAAGATAATATTTTAAGCGACAATTATTTACAATTTAAAAAACTTCAAGGGAGAAGCAGCTTATGTTGATCCAAAAATTTATCTGGAGTGGAAAAACATACAGCTAATAAAATTATGCGAGCAGTAAGGACCAAGCAACGTTTTTAATGTGGATGAATGATAATTGTTGAGTCTTTCCCGATAAAACTCTCTCATTCAAGAGTTTTATCGGGTTACCAGAAATGCATTGGAGGAAAGCACATTTTACTCATTGGAAATGTTTTTGCGCGATGGACGTATACAAATTTAAATTTTGTAATTCTTAACATTTAATTCCTTTGTAAATTTTAATCGATTCCATAAAATTCTGTACCTTTTTTTACGCAACTTTGTAATTTATTATATATATCTAAGATCAATATTTAAGGAGGTCACTATTCTAGGGACACCCTATATATATATATATATATATATATATATATATATATATATATATATATATATATATATATATATATATATATATATATAATTTACAAATGTAAAGTATTCCGAGAAAGCTACATGAGAAAAATTTCTCATACGTGAAATATGCAAACATGGCGCTAAGCTGCCCTTGTACACATTTACAAATATATTTTCCAAAAAGAATACCTAAGTGCAGAAAAGCAAAAGATGAATGTGAAAAACGAAAAGTATCACAAGTGGCCGGGGGGAGTTGTGACCCCCACTCTCCGGTTAAGCAATGCTTTATGCCATGGCGAAACTCCCGGAAGCCGATACTTAAGCATGGAATGGCCTTAATACCATCAATTACCGAACAGCAAAAACCCTCAGCAAAAATTCAAAAACACAATTTGGATGACACACGAAAAAACTATTTAATTCTCTCAATGTGCCTACAAATGAACGTGCCAATATAACCCGTCTCAACAAATTCCAAAAATCTTACCAAAACTGTCCGATGTATAAAACTCCAACTTGTAGTTCACTTCACAAATAACCATACTCAATACTCGCGAGTCGTCGCTATTCAATAACAATGTTTCAGCAGTTTAAATAGTTGCCCTTACATTCAGTTACAGTTAACCCAGTGAATTCTGAAAGTATTTTAATTATAAAATCCTTGGGGCAACCGTGTTTTACAGCTTCATTTATAAACTCTGTATCGAGATGCTTTGATCATACTCTCTACAGTTCAAACGTTTATTTCTAGTTAATTGGTTAATGATAATATTACGAAAAACATTTTTATGTAAATTACTTGACCAAGGTGTAATGAAGTTTATTTTAAATTTAAAATATTTTCTTTTATCAAAAATTCTGAAATAAGTTTTATTATTGTCTTTAACTATACATAAGTCCAAATAATTTAAACTTTCATCTGGATTGCTAGGAGTTTCTATTAGGTTTAAAGTTTGTGGATAAAAACTAAAATCCATTTTGAAATCTGCAACACTACAACACAAAGTCACATCATCGACGTATCTCATGTAGACCATTTCATTTAATAGATGGGTACCTGTTTCATACTTATCGAGATAGATGTCTGCTAGAACCGAAGAACAACTTCCCCCCATTGGGATACCTTTAATCTGCTTGTAATAGCCTATACCGTTGTATAGTACTGTCTCGAAAAGGACCAGTCTCACCAATGATGTATACCTAGTCAGCGACTTCAATAAATGCAATTTATGTGTATAGTATAATTCTATCACTATGTTAAGCAAATCATTTATATCAATGTTATTGTAAAGATCGCTAAAATCAAAACTCTTATACACCACATTATGCAGTATGTTCTTTAATATATTAATAGCTTCAAAACTATTTTTAATAAAATAAGATCCCTGCTTCTTAAGTTCTGCAATAACTGGCCTGAGCGCCATGAGTAACCTTTTGTTTGCATTGGTTAAGTATGACCTATATCCTATTGTTACAGGTCGAAACCTAATGGGACTCTTATGCAGTTTAGGAATGAGCGTGAGATAAGGGAATTTAATGTTTCCGATTCCAATACCGGAAAGTTTATACATTGCCCTAACACGATTTTCAATTTCTATTTTTGATTGATTGACGTGTAGATACATCTTCTTATCATTATAACAGTTTAATAGTAGCTCATTGTATTATTTTTTACAAGTAAATGCATAATTAGCCGTGACCTTGTCAACATAAGTGATAACAAAACTATTCTGTAAAGCTTCCAATTCTTTTTTGTCATACCACAAAATTTCGCCATGTTAAAAAAAAGTACTAACTATTGTGAATGTTGTCATTCCATACTTAATATAATGCAATACATGTTGTTAACATCATTCTCGGGGATCCAGTTCGTTCCATTCACGAGAGAAGATACTTTGAGTAATTGTTTTACATTTTGACTCCAAAAACATAGCCAACAAGCATTTATGTATAAGAAAGGCACTTCTCCTTGTATCGCTGTAACGATTGGCGATAAATTTGGCAACTTTGCCTAATTTAACGAAATATCCTCAACTAAACCATATTTCGCTCCCAGTTTTACGAAAATATCCTTAAATTTGTCAAAATAAGGCTAAGTTAAAGAATATAACTTCAAATTTATGAATTAATTATTTAAATATTCTAATATAGTGACTGTATTGCCATTGCGGATGCTATCATTATTAATAATTGTCAATTCAGAGTTGATCGAACTATAATTCCATTGGTTACTTCAAAATAGTTTGACATGTCGGCATCCGAACCTTTTTACTTTTCCCATATGCATAGTCCCGGAATGTATAATTCGATGTTAAAAACATTGTGCCACTGATCTAATACATCATATTTTCACTGTGAAGGAAGTAATTTCATTGCATTATATAAGGAAAGTCATATACTGTCCACATAAGAATTTTTTTATTATAATGAGGCTGCAAGACAAGATTCTCGCATAAGTTGAATTCCAAGATAGTGTCATTTTTTTAACCGAATCTTCAAGCGTTGTTTTAAGGATTTGAAAAATAAATACACTCGCTTGTAAATAGCAAAAGAAAAGGGTTAATAATACATAGGCCGTTTTCAAAAGAAAAAGAAGAGTATTTTCGCGGACAAAATCAAACAAAGCAGCAGCACCGTTGAAAGCAACAAAATTTTTTTGAAGAATAAGTATACTTTACGCCTTTGAAACTGGCTGTGATATTATTTAATTTTTTATGTTTACAAACGAAACATTGGTTTTAACATTCTTTCCTCAGCAGCCAGAGTTAAAAAAAATATTTATAGTTTCATGGTATTATTCAAACATGCAACCTCGGAAGACGAGATTGTAAAATTTTTCGTCTATTTTGATAAAAAAATACGTTTACTTATTCGGTCCAGAAGGTAACTTTTCCACAGCAACCGTAATAGATATTAGAAGATTTATTCTATGTGAACTGGAATTTTATTCAGTGCAACTGTTTTCACACAGTCGGTAACATCTCTCTATCTAAAGGTTTGGATAAGAATATTTCGATCCTTCTATTATAAATTCGATGCGACTTTTTTTTTTTGCCACAGTTTTCTAGAGAGACGATTAATGGAAAACAATCCTATTAGTTGCACAAAATCGTTTTCTATATTATATTTATTACTAGAATATTATTGGTACATATGTGCGTTAATTAAAATTATTTCATTTTTAATTGTTGGCAAAACGTTATACATTTTGTTCTTAACAAAGACCTACCTGTTGAATTGGTTGACATTAAAAACACTAAGACTTTTTGGACCCCAAATGAATTATAATAAAACTTGGACTCGAAATGAAAACATAAGCAAAATTATGATAACAGCTTCAAAATGTTATTGTATTTTACAAAATTAAATTTTTTTTTGTCAATTTACGAATTGCGAAAAAAATAGTTCTGGATGAAAACAAGTTGCTTAACATTTTATACATCTCTTTCAAGTTTTATGCAAATAAACATTATTTAAATGGTCTATGAAATATGGGAATATACAAAATGGGGTATTCAAAAATGGCATGGCCATATAAACTATTGTTACATTCCACATTTAAATCTTGTCGATATTTTTGAAATGAATATTATTTGCTACAATTAAATATAATTACTAGGATTTTCGATTTGACGATATTTTTTGTGGAGTCAGGACTTTATGTACCCGAATGGATTTTTAACTTATCCGTACTCCGCGTCAACACGGGGACAGTTTGCGTAGTGCCGGGAATCGAACTTGGGTCGTCCAATTGCAATCAACGGGGCTGTCCCACCCCTCGAAATTTTCTTCAAAGAAACCGAATTAGACCTTTTGATATTGATCAGTTTCTTACAGGCAGACTACTAATTTGCGGAACAGCGTCCTAACGATTAAGCCATTGTAGATTAGTCGAAGTAATAGAGGTTTCAGTCACTACGAATCTATCATTGTCTTTCATTTTTAAAATATATTAATTTTTCCACATTTCTCACTATATTTTAATGCTGGCATTTTAATCAAAATGACTGCATCTGTCCTTTTACTTAAAAAATATCAAAATGTAACACTTTTCGTGTTTCAATGACGATGGGTTATCAAGATAATTATAAGAATGCAAAATGAACCCTTCATTAGAAATAAATAAACGCAACATTTTCCAAAACATTATTCGAAGAAAAGTGTACAATTTTGCTTCGAAAAACGAAGTTTTATACTGCATATGATGTTTTATTTAATTTATTCAATTTAAATAGGAAATACGGTGTTGTAAAATAAATTCTATAAATGAACGAAATTATACTTTGGATTGTGATATAACGGTTTTTGTTATTGTTAGTTTTGACAATAAGCAATCCATTTTGTTTTGGCAAAAGGTAAGATCTAAATTCTTATATACTTCGTTGCAAAAAATGTATTCACCTATAAGAAATTGAGTTACAGCCCCGAAACTCGATGTGTAACGTTGTGCATGTATGTGTCGTTTGATGAGAATGCAAATGATTAAAATTTAGGAGCAAAATAAAATATTCAGAAATATTGGCAACTAAATATTGACATTTTTGTAAGTGAAAAATCCTCCCCTGGCAGTTATAAAAGTCGATATACGATGAGTCATAAACTCAATTAATTTGCTTATGTCTCTCTGCGGAGGATACTGCAAGATATATTGCAACTGGTCAGCTAATTCAGTCGTATTCAGAGAATTCTTCAATCAAAGTCCCAGCATATCCCAGACATATGCAAAACTTCAACTTAATATCAATAATACAGATTACAGATTTTATTTTATTTCTGACTATTCATGACAAAGCTCTTCAAAAGTTGAGATAAATATATCATTAAAAACTTTTAAGATTGAAGTATTCTTTCTGATTTAAATTGATCAAAACTTGTGAATTCAAAAGTGATCAAAGTCTAGTTAAATATATATATTCAGGGGTGTAAATTAGTATTTATTTTAACGTTTTCAATGCATAACGGAATTCCACATAACATAAAACACCCGCTTAACAAACTTTGAGCTGAATTATAATTTTAAGTTATTTCCTTTCAGGTAGTGATACGACATGTAGATAAAAAAATCATTTAATGTTACAAAGAAATGTCAGAGAGACGCTATTCTTTTAAGTTTATAAGGACTGATTCGAAAAGAACTGCCTACTTTTATATTCCCAATCAAATTCGGAAATTAAAATAGCGGGTTTGAACTCTATTTGATATTATATTTAATTTGCAGTTTTAATGCATATGCGTTTCATTTCTAAATCTACTAAATCTTCGGTTCTTTAAAATTAAAAAAAAACTAACATATCTCGAGAACGGCTCATCTTAACGTAATGGTATAAGTCTTTATTCTTTTCATCGTCAAAAATTAAGTTTAAAACATTTAATTGATACGTTTGTAGTACTTTTAGTTTAAATCTCGAAGATTTCTGCGGTCCGTGTCGCATAATAAAGTATGTTCTTTTATTCCGAATAATACCAAAATCTAACCAGCACCAATGTATCCCAATAGCAAATTTAATACCAAATTTTGTGAAATATAATCAATTAGTTTATCAGCTGAAGAGGATACGCACGACTTTGCGGTCAATTTAGCAAAAAAGGCAGGTTCTTTTATCCCCCGAATCGCACAAAAATCTAATCAGCACCAGGGTTACAAAATTCATATTTACCTACCACATTTTATGAAATTGGGTCCATTAGTTTTTCAGTTAGAGTGGATACATGCATTGCACAGACAGTCACAAACAGACACTCAGACAGATAGACACACAGACGCACAAACACACATACAAAAATACACGCAAACACACACAGACACACAAACACACACATAGACACACATGCAAGCACACACACACACAGTTACGCTAAAAATGCTTTTTTTCGTATTCTAGACTTCCCAAGACTTGCAGATCCGTCAAAAATAAAGTTGCGATAATCGATATGATTTCAATACTTTCCCAATACATTATCATGTGTTGCAGAGAATGTAAAAATGTAATTTGTTTTTCATGTTTTGTCAGTAATATTGTAGAGATTATGAAAATATAAAGTATCTTCAATATTTGAATATTTTGAATTTTATTTTTTTCTAAAAAAGTGAGAAATTTTTCTGAACAAATCTCTTATTTTTGACTTTCACTCGAAATGTTTTTGAAATCACAATATATGGATAGAAATTGTAATTCGAATGTAATATTGAAAAAATTATCAAAAAATCAAAACTTTCAAGAATGTTACTTAAATAATCATTCCGTATGTAATTTTTCAGTAAAAAATGATTGATAGAAACTTTAGAACGCCATCATAAAACGTTCTAGTTATATTGACCAGCTTTCAAATAGATTTATAAAACATCACGTAAAATTAAAAAAAAAATTAACTATTGTAAATGTTAACTTTCCATACTTAATATAATGCAATACATATTGTTAACATAATTCTCGGGAACCCAGTTCATCCCATTCACGAAAGAAAATATTTGAGTAACTGTTTCGCATTTTCACTCCTAAAAAATCGCCAACAAGCATTTATATATAAGAAAGGCGCTTCTTCCTGTTTCTATGTAACGATTGGCGGTATACTTGGCAAACTTGGTACTTAATTTAACGAAATATCGCCATGTAAACCATATTTCAAACACAGATTTACGAAAAGGTGATTAAAATTGTAAAAATGTCGCTAAATTAACGAATATAACTTCAAATTGATGAAATAATTATTTAAATATTCCAGTATATTGATTGTATTACGTATGGCTTATGCTATCAATATTGATAATTGTCAATTCAGAGTTGCTTGAAATATAATTCATTCATAATTTCATTCAAAATAGTTTTACATGTTGGCATCCGAACCTTTTTACTTTTCCCATAAGCATAGTCCCGGAAAAGCGTCAAATGCGTAATTCGATGTTAAAAACACTGTGCCATTGATCTTATACATCATATTGTCACTGTGAAAGAAGTAAAGAAGTAATGTCATTGCATCATATAAGGAAAGTCATGTACTGTCCACATCAGATTGTTTTTATTATAATGTGGCTGCAAGAAAAGATTCTCGCATAAGTTGAATTCCAAGCGAGTGTCAGCTTTTTACACCAAATCAAGCGTAGTTTTAAGGTTTTGAAAAATAAATACACACGTTTGTAAATAGCATTAAAAAGGGTTAATAAAACATAGGCCGTTTACAAGAGCAAAAAGAAGCTTTTCGCGGGAGAAATCAACCAAAGCAGCAGCACCGTTGAAAGCAACAACATTTTTCTGAAGAATAAATATATTTTTCGCTTTTGAAACGGACTGATATATTGTTTAATTGTTTTATGTTTACAAACGGCGCATTGGTTTTAACAGTCTTTCTGTCAGCAGACAGAGTGAAAAATTGTTTATAGTATTGATTAAAATAATTGACTAAAAAATGCAACCTCGGAAGACGGGATTGTAAAATTTATCGTCTATTTTGATAAAAAAATACGTTTGCATATTCGGCCCATAAGGTAACTTTACCACGAGCAGTCGCAATAGATCTTAGGGGAATTTCATGCAGTGCAACTCGTTTTCACACAGCCGGTTACCGCTCTCTCTATAAAAGTTTGATTAAAAATTTAATGCGACTATTATTCGCCACAGTTTTCTAGATGGATAAGACTGTTGAGACAGCAGACGCTATTAGTTAAACGAAACGTATTTTATACAATGTATGTTATTGGAATATTATTGGTGTATATGTGTGCGTTAATTAAAAGTATTTCATTTTTAATTGTTGACAATATGTTATACATTTTGTTCTTAACAAAGATCTGTTGAATTGGTTTACATTAAAACATTTACCTAGGACTTGTTGGACTCCAAATGAGTTAAAATAGAACTTGGACTTGAAGTGAAAACATAAGCAAAATTATGAAAACTGCACCAAAATGTTATTTTACTTTACATATTATTTTTTGGCCAATTTACTAATTGCGAAAAAAAAATTGATTTGGATAAAAACAATGCGCTTAATATTTTATAAACCTCTTCCATGTTTTACGCAAATAAACATTATTTAAGTGGTCTATGAAATATGGGAATATATAAAAAGGGGTTGTCAAAATTGGGCATGACCATATAAACTATTATTACATTCCATAAACTATTATTACATTCCATTTTACAAATAAATATAATTGTCAGGATTTTCGATTTGACGATTTTTTTTCTGTGGAGATAGGACTTTATGTACCCGAATGGATATTTAACTTACCCGTACTCCGTGTGAACACAGGGACAGTTTGTGCAGTGCCGGGAATCGAACTTGGGTCCTCCAACTACAATCCTCGGAGCTGTCCCACCCCTCGAAATTTACTTCAAGGAAACCAAATAGGACCTTTTGATATTGATCAGTTTCGAACACGCTGCCTATTAATTTGCAGAACAGCGTCCTACGAATTAAGCCATTCTAGAGTAGTCGAGGTAATAGAGGTTTCAGTCACCACGAATTTATCATTTATTTTATTTTTTTAATAAATATTAATTTCTTCACATTTCCCACTATATTTTAATGCTGATATTTTAATGAAAATGATTGCATCTATATGGGTTTCTTTTGATTAAAAGATATCAGAATCAAACTTCCTCAAAAATAATTTTACTTTTATTTTCCAGATATGAAGGATTGCTTATACAAATGTTAAATCCCATCTCCTGAGCAATGAGCTTAGAATGGGGTTGGTGCGTGATAGCCCATTGTTTAAGGCACGGGGATCCTACAAGGAAAACCCGAATCCGTTTACTGTCTTTGGCTAAACTATCCACGTGTTTATGCATAAAACGGGTACGTAAAATATGTGGCTCCGAAAGTCCTTCCAAAATGTTGATTGCATCGAATGAGGTTACAGTCCCTTAGGACATTGCTCCAAGTGGGATCCGGTCAAAATTTGGTGGCTCTGAATCGTCTGTCCAAAGCGATATATATCTTACACTTTCTGGTAGGTCGAACAGTCTGGGTCGAAAGAAAGAGGCTTGGAATACAGCCTCTTGACTTGACGAGTAGTATCTGGGTACCAAATTCGTAGTATATGTTTCGCTTTGACACTCTTACATTATTAATTTCATTACTATGTAATATATCATAGAAATCGGTAAAGCCGTGTTTTAGAAACAAATAAATGAAGATAAATTGACACCATTTAGAATAAGAAAAATTCGGCGTAACACATGAGAACCTCAATTAAAAAAATGGAATGGAATTTAACTTAAGGGTTGACCTCAGGAAAAACTAAGAACAGATTGTGGAGAAGGTTTTTCTTTGGAAATTCAAAATTTATACATATCACTTTCTACTGTCTATCTGAGTTATCAATAGGAGGATTTAATAAATCGTATGGATATCCGTATAACCCGTTATAGAAAATATCGTGCATCAATCGGCGATACCAATTTCGTGACCGGCATTACACTATTAATCACAAAACATCCAGCACCCGCAATGACAGCTGTGGGGGCTAAATAACAATTCGATTATTATTTCCTTCAGTTTGCATTAAAATTTATGTTTACTAAAACTAACCACTTTAAGTAGTTCCGTTGATAAAGCAATCACCGAGTTAATCAGCATTCTCTGCGTTCCTAAAGTAGAATAGGAATATGTTTCGCATCGTGGCAGTTCAAGTAGAAGTTGAAAGATTCGTGTAGTAAGTGGAAGCATCCTAGAAGAAGTTTGGACGGGAGTGATCTATAGTGAAGCAAAATGCACTATGTTAGATTTTGTGGAGTTCGGAAGTTGGCCGGCTGTCTCTAGTGGGAAAAAAACCCCAATCAATACGACGATGACTAGGAATAGTTTAGTATCCTGGCTTTGTGTGCAATACGGAGCGAAATAACATAAGGCCGGGGAAGTATATAAGCTTGAGAACTCGTATCTATTTAAGAATTGTCTCCAGCCTAGTATATTATAGTAGCTTGTATATTTGTCATTTATTATGGGCGCGTGCAATAACAATTAGTATATATGTTGTCCGTTGCCAGCTGCTGTAATTTCTGAGAAGTTCCCAATAAACTGAGTTTGATTTTAAACAGTGCCTTTATGTGTTACTGCCCTTGGATCGAAAGGTCGAAATATCAAGTACTCTAAGTTTGAGTGAAATCACTTTTGACCGATTAAGTAAAAATCCTCTGCAAAAGCATATCAAGAGGATATTGATACCAAAATACTTTACAATGACGCCCGAACAAATCAACCCTGTAGGTTAGTGCAAAGATTTCGGAAATCTGAAAATGACCCTAGTACGACTAGTATTCAGTGGACTCTGGAAGATTGGACGCCGATTTCAAATTGAGAGGATAATGACCACGCACGATACTAACCTGTGTAAAAATAGAAATAGACGAAAACTAATCTGAGATAGAAATAGCAAAAGGTGGACAGTCAGATTGTCAGTTGCCCTCTAATCTGACATTAGAGAGTGGAGAATGCAGAGTCCACTTCGACGATAAGAGCTTTCAATTTCGTCCCAGTAGCTCAACGGTAGAGATTACGCTGGCCAATTCGGATATCCAGGGTTCGATTCCCGGTATGGGCAGCAAAGCTCTTTACACAGCAAGAAAAATCGTTATGAACTGTAAGATAATAACAAATTTCGTAGGCGGGGAATGGCCAAATAGGGAAAGATGTATAAATTGCCATGAGGCCAATGCCAGATTTGGCTTAAATTTGCATGAAAGTCACTCTTGTCGGTATAGGAGCTGCCCGCGTTTTCTGAGGAGTACAGAGGCCTCTCATAACTATGTTGATTATGGTGGGTAAGCGGTCTTTGTAGGTGGATTGGAATATTTGGTTGTGAATTTGTTTTTGGACACTGGCTTGAGATAAGTTTGTTAATATGGACTTTGTAAACTGGATTTTTTCCCCAGCCGTGCTTTCCACCCTTTAAGCCCTTTGTTGGTAAGGGGCACGGTCTGGGTCGCAAAAACAAAAACAAAAAATAACATATTTCGCTTTGTATAATGTAACTGCATTTATTTTATTCAGATGGAAAAGTTGTTTTCGTCTCCAAAATCTTTTGATATCTAATAAACTTTTTCAGTGACAAATACTTTTGTTTTCAGAAAATTGTCTATAAGAGAATCAGTGTATGATAGAATTGATGGCTGTCATGAATTTATGCTCCCTTTCCCGTAAGAATTCAAAATTTGGAGATGTATGACGATGTTTCATAGAAGAGCGAGTGGTTGGAAGGAACAGTAACATTTATTTCATAAATAAAACCATTTTACCATTCCCATAGGAATCAATAGATAGTCATGTCTGAGACAATGATAGAAAAACAACACCTAACGATATCTATTGAATCCTGGGTGAATAATATAATGTTTATAAAGGAAATTGCTGATCTAGTTGATATTCGAACAGTTTTCGATCTAGGCGATATTCGTACTGACCATCTGGCACTTTTCTATTTGAGCTACTAAAACGGAATTGGAAGATCTTATCGTCAAAATGGACTGATCATTATCCCATCTCTAATATAATATCAGATTGAAGTGCAACTTGACAATTTAACTAAGAACCACCTGTTATTTCCGCCTTAGCTTAGCCATTTGACACTACTAATTTTATCGAAGTTATTAACCTGTGTCGTCGTTGACAACCCGATTTTAAACGGCGTCCAATATTTCGAAGTCCGCTGTGTCCATATTACTCCAGGGTTCATTTTTTCAGCCGACATGGTAAAGAACATTCTTGCTCTAGTCGCGAATGGAACAGCAGTCCATTTTACTGCTCAGTCAACGTCTTCTCGATTGAGCTACTTGGACGGAATTGCCAGCACCTCTTATCTTCTAAATGAACTCTGCATGGTTTAATATAAAAAATAAATTCTAATGTCCTTTTAATCCCAAGTCTCCCTTTCACCCCCTCCCTCCCTCCCTTGTCATTTATAATATACAAGATTTTTGAATACACACATTGCGACAAACGTACCAAATTTTGTTCTAAACGCTACTATCATTCAAGATATCGTCAACCTCTATGAATAAAATATGCTGCCAAACTCAGTCATTAATGCAAAAACTTAATCTCCGAGCTTTCAGGGTTTAAAAACATATTAATCCATTGAATTTCTTAATTCAAATATTCAACCTCAGCATAATACTCTTTTCATACATATTATTATGTGTTTGCAGTGAAAGTAAAAACTACCGATTATATTATTCAATTATTTGAAAAGTATTAAAAATCACATATATTTTTTAGACTAAAACGTTCATCTATTTTTTCTGAGGCTAAATGATGCGTCTCATGAAAATTCTTAAATTGATTTCAGTCCTTCAGAATACGTTGTTATTTCATATTTTCTAAAAATATGTACATTGAGCTAATTTTTTTCACTTTTAAAGATTTTAATTTAAGAAGTACACCCTTATCCGAGACTTAATTCCCTGGTATCGGATATTATCAGGTCATCAATCATGTTTCTTAATGATTAAGCGTGTCAAGATCAGTTTTATTCTGTAATCCTCTTCTGTTACATTTTGGGAACTTATAAGAGAGTAATTTGCAAAATATTATAGGAACCAAATTAGTTTAGATAAACGTAAAGTACATATTAGTTGGAGAGAAATTCAAAGAGAATAGTTTTTTATACATACAAGTTATAATTCTTACAATAATTAGAAATGGCTATATTTTATTAAAGTATTTTCCAAAATTGAGTTTAAATAAATATGACCACTGAACCTGACAAAATGGGTGGTAATTTTACAAAAGACAATTCCTAAAACTTGCACTAATTGTTGTCAGCTAAATATTTTTGTTCCTAAATGTCATTCTAAATAAATTTCAATTTAATATTCGTTTATGAGTACATAATATTTTTAGAAATATATGTAAATAAGTCTTTAACATAAAAACTGTCAACTCCAGGTCATGTATTCACATCTACTCAAGGATAATAAAAACAAATTCCTTGACGATAACATTCTTAAATGATTACAACAATCACTTCATACATAAATTAGATGAGAATTACATTTTCCACTTAAAAACTAGTATATAAGGATATAAACATATGAATGAATAATACAAATTAAAATATAGTTTATTGAAGAAATGTAATCAACTTGTTAGTCATAGAAATATATGTAAATAAGTCTTTAACATAAAAACTGTCAACCTCAGGTCATGTATTCACATCTACTCAAGGATAATAAAAAAAAATCTGATGTGGGCAACACATGACTTTCCTTATATAATGTAATGAATTTACTACTTTCACAGTAAAAAAATAGGTTTTTCTTATAGTACATACTAATATTCTTTCCAAGATATTGAATTTTCGACAATTAATCGTCATTTTCATTGATTTAGCATCATTTTTATCCATTTGGCGAGATTTTCATTAATTTGGCAACATTTCAAAAAAGTCGCCAAGTTGGCGACATTCCGCCAAATTCGTCGCCAAAATCTCGCCAAGCGTTATGCACTAAGAAAAAAGTTATTCTTAGAGCAGATAAATGACTATTGACGTTCAAATACAAAAGTATTATTTAAAGTATATTTTTTCATTAATGGAACGAGCTAGATCCACGAGAATGATGTCACTCAATTTATCGCATGGCATTACATATGAAAAGTGAACATGTTTCTCAATAGGAATTTTTTCTGTTATGTGACTTCTTCATAATTTTTTTGAAAAATGTACAATATCTCGAGAACGGTTCATGTTAGCGTTCTAAAATTTATGACAATCGTTTTCTAATGAAAAATTACATAAGAAATGTCTATTTGCGTAACTTTATTAGCGGTTTTGATTTTTTGACGATTTTTTCAAAATTTCATTCGAAAATTTAGGGGGGTTCTGAACATTCGATTACGTATAAAAACAATAGGCTTCCAGTGTTTACGGATTGTGATTTTTGTACCAAATGTGGTTCGAATCGGTCCATTCGTTCGTCAGTTATCGTCTCCACAGACTCACTGACACACACACACATACTTTCACACACACACACACACACACACACACACACACACACACACATACACACACACAGACATCACTTCAAAAATGTTTGATTCGTGATCAGGGATGCTTGAAACGTGCTCTCCCGTCGAAAACTCGAATTCGAATTTTCGACCCCGTCACAATACTTTCCTTATACATTATGTATATAAGGAAAGTAAAAATTCCTTGACGATAACATTCTTAAATGATTACAACAATCACTTCATACATAAATTAGATGTGAATTACATTTTTCACTTAAAAACTAGTATAGAAGGATATAAACATATGAATGAATAATACAAATTAAAATATAGTTTATTGAAGAAATGTAATCAACGTGTTAGTAAAATCCACGAAAAATAATTTAAACTCTCTAACTACACTTTGCTATCCACATTGACATTTCTTTTGATTTTGAGGTAGAAACCCATTTATAATTTTATTTGAAAACCAAAAAATTAAATAATACGTTATTTTTTTTTAAATTTTGTTGGTATATTTTCGGCGAAAGTTAGGAACAAAATCGTATATTTCAAAACATTAATTATATGCCAAGCATTATCAGTATACTAAGGAATTTTCCTTTTCTTCATATTTATTTGATATAATGATAATAATGCGAATCAAGAAATTTCGTTTCATTCTTAAGTTTTGTGTGCCTTTTTAACACTTTACAACAGAGTTAAAAAGTGTTTATGACTTTTTAACACTTTACAACATAGTTGAAAAATGTTTATGACTTTTTAACACTTTACAACATAATTGAAAAGTGTTTACGACATTGTTCATTCGGCTTGTCTGTCTGTCCTTTAGCACGATAGCTGCCGTAAACATGACTGTATCAAAATGAAATTTTAGTATGTTGTTCAGACGGTCTGTGGAATCTAAGGGAATTTAAATGAATAATATCACCCAATTAGTTTTGGATTGAACCCGGGTTGAAAAAATTAAATACATTGAACCCTATAGTACCTAATTATTCAAACATTTTTTAAACGAATTTAAAATTCACAAATTGCTTTAACAGTTCTAGAAAATATACAAATTATCCCATACAATATATAAGAAAAATCAGCAAAATATTTTCAGTTGTTTTTTAAATAAAAATTAAAATAATAATTACATTCTATGTATAAAGAGATCAGGTGGCCATTATATGAAAAGATCACGTGACCATTATATGAATAGATCACGTGACCCACTTCAAAATAAAATAGGACATCAATCTTGTGTCAAAATCGTAATTTTCAAAGTTCTTTTTAATTCATATTAAAGTTGTATCCGTCCTAAAATCGCTTTATTTTTGCTTAAATTTTGTGCATCTACACACTGAAACAACACAATTACAATATATTTGAGTTTAAATGATCATCAAACTCTTATTATTTCTACAACAAAGTTTAATTTCACTTATAGAAAATGTAAGCACCAAAATATATAGAATGAGTTGTATAAGAATTACTACATTCTTTAACGCAAAATTATTTTGCTCATGGAGTCTGCAATATAACTTATATGAATGAAACATTCATTGTTTTTACACAAAGAAGACGATTTTTTCGATGAAGTTTTATGCAAAGAGTTAAATTACTTGTACCTCCATGGTTTTAAGTTCTTAAATAAAATAAAGTATTACATTATTGTGATGAATGAAAGGAATAGAAAAATGTTTATGAATAAAATACTGCTTTTATAGAGATATATTTACATTTCAATGACGTCATTTGAATAAAGTTCTTTTGTTTTCGATGACGTTTTCAAATATAATAAATCATTGTAGTATTATGATAATTTTTAAAATATTACCGAGGAATGTATTGCATTTTAGAGATGTTTAAACTAGGCAATTTATATTTCAATGCCGTTATTTGAATGAAGTTCATTTTTTTGATGACATTTTAAGTTTTTAAATATAATAAACTAATATCCTGTTGTGATAATTCTAAAAATATTACCGAGGAATACATCGTATTTTAGAGATATTTAAATAATTGCATTGAAGTTGGAAAGTATTTCATAATCAATACTTTATCATGATTGATCTTTCTTGTTATTTTTCTAATTGTCAACTCTACAGTATATTTTGTCCTCAACGCCATGAAAGGTATTTGTTCAGTATATGATTTTCTAACATAATTAGTCAACCATATATGTGTAAATTATACCGCAATTGTTCGGTAAAAGCTCATTACCCATTTTTAACACTTATGTTGTTTATGTTGTTTTTGTTAAATTATGTTGTTTTAAATTAAAATTTGAAGGATTTAAAATCCAAACGTATGTATTTCTTACTGATATTGCTGCACCTATAAGGAACCGTAACTTGCGTTTCACTCAAAATTTGCAATTTATTTTTCTAAAATTTTATTTTTATTCATTTTTAACACTTTACAACATAGTTGAAAAGTGTTTATGACTTTGTTCATTCTGTCTGTCTGTCTTTCAGTCTGTCCGTTAGCACGATAACTGCCGTAAAAATGACTTTATCAAAATGAAATATTAGTATATTGTTCAGACGGACTGTGGGACCTATGGGAATATAAATGAATAATACCACCCATTTATTTTTGTATTGACCCCGGATTGAAAAAATTAAATACATTGAATCGGATGGGACCTAATTTTTAAAACACTTTTAAAGCAAATTTAAAATTCATAAATCGCTTCGAAAGTTTTAGGAAATATACAAATTAATCTATAAAATATATAAAACAAATTTCAGCAAAATATATTCCGTAGTTTGTAAAATAAAAATTAAAATTATAATTACACCATTTATATGAAGAGATCACATGACCATTATATGCAGAGATCACATAACCCACTTCGAAATAATGAAATCCATCTTGTGTCAAAATAGTGAGTTTTAAAGTTATTTTTAATTCATATTTACTGTTTTATCCGTTCTAAAACCACTTTATTTTTGCTTAAATTTTGTGCATCTACATACTGAAACAACGCAATTGCAATATGTTTGATATGTTGAATTGCTGCATTTTTAAACGCAAAATTATTTAGCTCAGGGAGTCTGCAATATAGCTGATATGAATGAAATATTCATTGCTTTTACACAGAGAAGCAGAGTTGTCCCTGTGGATGCCTCCCCCACTGGGTTCCGGTCTAAATTGGGTGGCACTTCCCGGCCGTCCAAACAGTTACCATACACCTTTCTGGTAGGTCGGACGGTCTGGCTAACAACAACAACAACAGAGAAGCAGAGGATTTTTTCGATGAAATTTTAAGCACATATTTTAATTACTTGTACCTCCGTCGTTTTAAGTTTTTTAAATAAAATAATTTATTATGTTACTGTGATGAATATGAAAACGTTCATGATTGAAATGCTGTTTTATATAGAAGCGATTTATATTTCGATGATGGCATTTGGATAAAGTTCATTTGTTTTCTATAAAGATTTCAAATATAATAAGTTATTGCAGTATTATGATAATTTTTATAATACCACCTATGAATGTATCGCATTTTAGAGATGCTTAAACCAGACAATTTATATTTCAATGCCGACATTTGAATGAAGTTCATTTTTTTCGATGAATGTTTAAGTTTTCAAACATAATAAATTAATGTAGTATTGTGATAGTTTTAAAAATATTTCTGGTATCGCATTTTAGACATGTTTGTATAAAATTTGCTTTGAAGTTGGAAAGTGTTTCATAACCAATGCTTTATGCATGATTGTCCTGTCTTGTTTATAATTTGCTTTACTTTTATTTTTTCAACTACCAACAAAGTTGTGGAGAAAAAGCCTTGTATAGGGGAATGATCCATGCATGATATGCATTAAGACGCACTTAGTACAAGTAACTTAAAACGATGTTGTTACTTCTTCTTGCTTTTCACACATAGTTTATGTCAAAGAGAATTAAAGTGATAAGATCAAAAATATCACAAATGTATTTGTTCAATATATGATTTTCTAATAGAGTTCGTCAACCACATATGTTTAAATTATACCTCAACTGTTCAGTAAACACACATTAGGGATTTTTTTATAATTTGTTTTTTATTTCTGTCATTAGCTACCGAAAATGTTGTTGAAAAAAATTCTAGTTTTGGAAAAAAAATAATAATATGCATTAAAAAAATATATAATATGCATTAAGGCGCATTTAAGTACAAGTAACTGAAAACACTGTTGTTACTTCATTCTTTCTTTTTACATATACTCTATCTATACCAAAGCGAATTAAAGTAATAAGATAAAAATTATCACTATCGGAATTTTATAAATTTATATATTTTGATCGCCAATGAAGACAAATAGGCAATTTTAATTGATATCAGTATATATATCGATCACTCATTCAGTGCGAGGAATATCTATGCACACATTGAGAATTTCAATTGGAGTTTAATGAGAATATTTTTTATAGAAATCACCTACAGAATCAATTGATTTTCTGACAGATCAACCCATGTAAAATCAAGCTCTCTTCAAACATTTTTCTTTGAAACGGTAAACTGTTAATTACAGCATTTTACATGGAGTATCTAGACATAAAATTTCATTGCGGTTACCGCATTCGTTGAGTTGTTTTGTTCACACATTAGAGACACACACACATGTATACGCACATAAAAATATCCACTCAAATCCATACACACACAGACATATTTCTGAATGTGTTCAAAATATGTTAAGGGCGATATAAAAGACGTTTTCATAAAAAATTCGAATTGGAAAATTGTATTGAAAAGAATACTTACTTACTTTATGTACTTATTATGCCAGAACAAGAATTCTCCGCTGCTTTCGTTGCAAAAATATACCTACCATACATTGGTTGAATACAACTAATTTATGCAGACGATTAAAATCCTTTTTCTTATATACATAATACCATAAACGCTATTTTGCAAAATTTAATTTTTCAACACAGTAATTAAATGTACTTAATAATTGCGTTAAATATCTCAATCATATTTACGCAAATTGTGAATGTTTTTATATGTTGAATGAAATAAATTATATTAAATTATGCATTAACGTCCTTATTATATTTGATCAAGTACTTAATTATTCGAAACGTCCTTTGATGTCAGATATTCCAGTGAAAACTTCATTTCATGTCTATTATAATTTATTTGAACTTCGATATTTTTCAGTGAAAATTTCATTTTACGTCAAAATAATAAAAAAAGTCAAGCAGTTCTACATTATTTTGGCAAAATGATAATTCCGTTATCAATATTATCATTTATTATATGCTCTTAGTGCAACTATTTCTTCGTCATTGAATTCATTTGCATATTCCAGTACATCAAAGTCGCTGTTAAATCAAGTATACATATGTTATTTTCAATTTGTACAAAAGGGCGAATAATTTCAAATGAAGTGATCTTATTATTTTCATAATTGCGAAAATTCAAAACATTTTTATGACATGAGATGTAGTTTGCTTTCTAAAAATTTAATTTTCCTCATATCAGAATAAATACACTAATTTATTGCAACTGATTTGAGGATTCAAATCATTTATTACTTGCAGCGTTCCCGTTCTTCATATGGAGTATATAATATAAAGGAACATTCACAATCATTTGCAAATTCCTATAGTATACTAAATGACACTGTTATTCAAATTATTCTGTTAAAATAGGTAATTTAATGCTCCTGAAAATAAATTTAAGCACATCTATTCGCTCTATACAAAATTATCTTCACGGACAGATCTGAATAATAAAACATCTTGGCCTAGTTTGTAAACAAATTTATTAAAAATATAAAATTGAATCAATATAAAAGTGTTAAAATTGTACATGGCCCGTACTACTTATATTCGAGCATATTAGAAGATAAATACTGAATTAGTAGATTGCAGGTATAAATTGAAAATATCAATAAACCTGTAATCTTTAAACCTAAAGGCAGCAATCGATTCCAGTATATACCAAAATGAAAGCGCTAAAATTATATGGAAAGATTTACCCGTACTACTTATATTGTCGTATATTAGAAGATAGCACGCTTGTTAGTAGCAGATTGCCCGTACTTCAATATGAGTCTCAATAATCTTTGCCTAAATAAATCAGATTATGTAATAAATTGAAAATATCAATAAACCCTATAATCTTTATACCATAAAGCCGTAATTGATTCTAATATATACCAATATCTGTCAATTTTTTTTTAATTAGGACCCTTTGTCCTAGAGACTTGAAACATGGACTAAATTTTAAGTGTGACTATTCCTAGTCTACCCCAAAAATTTCATCCCATTAGGTGCATCCGTTCTCCGGTGATTATGAGACAAACATAAAGAAATTTGACATTCACAATTACGTGTAAATTGCCGTAGTTATTCTAAATGCCTCTGTTATTCAAAATTTTCAATTAAAATATTTAATTTAATTCTTCTGAAAAATGCATAAGAATCTTTTGGCTCGATATATAAATTTATCTTCACAGGCAGATCTGAGGAAAGAGCATCTTGGTCGAGTTTGGAAACAGATTTAGAAAACTATTTTTTAATTTTCACAAAAGACTGGAGAATGCGGCCGTATCCTGGAGATGCTTTACGTGGGTTGACGCTTGCAATTGCCACGCCTGTTGATCACGGAGTGAGTGCCATCCAGAAATCTGCGGCACGATGGACACAGAAACATCAGAGAACGCGCCGCAGATGAAATTGATCGAATAGGCGCACAGAAAAGCAGATTAGCCGAACGGCTCTTCGAGGCCCGTTCGCAACAGCAAATGCCATTAGAAACAACCTACCACCCCCAACGGTTGTATCTGCGTGCAGCTAAACCATTTGCAGAAGATTTCATGAAGTACAGCTGTGCTCACGGCAATCAGCCACTGGGGTGTCATTAATTGCTCCGCACAATGACGCACTTCTGCCGTGGTGTTGCCGTCATCGCAACGGGGCCAATGAAAAGCAACGGATTTTGTTTATGGACATAGTATTTCGCTTCTACCTGTGGAGAATTAACACCCGTGGACGAGTATGGCGGATTACCGATGAACGGCACTTGCTAGCCCATAACACCGAGCATCGCACTGGGCCCACACAGGCCATCCTGTTTTTGGAGTTTCGATCAGTGGAAAATCCGGTATGAATTTCATCTATGGAGCTGCAAATGGGAATGGCAGAGAAGCACAATGACTGTATGGGAACGTTTTCCCCATAGGCAGTTGTCCAATTGAAAAACATTCTAACGCTTGCACTGGCAGCTCTGTAGCTGTGGCATTACGGACAATATCGTCTTTAAGCTTCGGTTTCATCACAATCATCACCTGCAAAAACATGTCAAAAGCAAGAACTCTTGGCAAAAATTATTTGCCCAGTAAACTTTTCCAAAACCATCTTTATACACAGAATTGAAAAAAGAAGGACTGTTAAGACTATTGACGGACTGTCTTCAGAAAAATAAAGCAATGTGTAAAACAGTTTTTCACTGCTTTCCAATAAGCAGCACGCTAGACATCATCTAAATGATCTCAGGCAATCTTCATTTCAGTTACAACGATCTAATTAATCACTTTCAAAATTCAGCAAAAATCAATACGATTCTTATAATATACTTTAAAATATTTATAATACCCATACCTAAAGACTGGAGATTTGACGTTACACTAGGTGAAAGTGATACAATATTATGTTGTTTAAATTTTTGTTCGTCGTATGAGCTGCATAATTATTAATCAAAAGCAACAGAAGAATGAACCCTCGGTATATATGATAACATCTTCTGTTGGGAAAATGCTATCTCAACATATCTAGGGGAAAATATTTGTTAGTTAAATAATTTATTCTCCTGGAACCTTTTGTTCCAAAAAGTCCATGAAAATAATATTTTATTTGCTCATTTACGCTATAACTTTCTACTTCCAGATTTACAAAGAAAATTGTTAGCTTTGAGTGATACGTTTTACACTATGATAGTACGACAAATTTAAGGTGACAGAAAAATATCGTTATAACCGATACTTCACTACATTCGAGCTCACAAAAATGAGATTCTATTTGCATTATATAACAACCATCTGCATGTGCTTCTGCTAATGCAAGCATAAGTTTTTGTTTCAACGCATATTTACGTTCACAAATGCTGGAATTATGTTCCAATATATCATTTAAAAATATTTTTCTTTAAGCACACTAAATTTAATATTGAATGCGTATTTCTTGATAAAAGATATATTTGAAGATCATTGTTTCGCTTCAAGACTGTTATGTCGCTGAAAAGAATCGGTCTTTTATAACTCTGACCGCCCGTCAGCAAGAACAAGCAAAGCTACTTAAAAAGTGAAAGATCAAATCTATGCGTCACTAGAAATAAAAGCTATTGACGGAGTGACAAAGATTTACTGCTAGTCACACCGCATTGAAATTTTCTTTAAAGTTCTTTTGAGCTTGAGGGTTATTTATGTATTGAGGCATCAAACCATAGAGTGAAATGTTAAAAAAAATCTTAATTTTGCCTTATATTCATTTATTTTATAACGGATAATCAAGTTTCAAAAGACTTGTGAAATTGCATTATATTATATTTGTTTCTTACATTTTATAAACTCAGGTGAAAAGAGTAAATGTCGGAAGCGGCTAAGCCTGATAGACTTTGCAATCTCTACATAAATAATATAATAATATTTTAAAAAATATAATTATACGTATGAAAAAAGTTAAAGTATATTAATAGTCAAATATATTTACAAGAAAACCTTTCGAATTGTTTCCAAGCTATGACGAAAGCTCTAACTCGACTGAACCCACTAATAAATACAAAGAAGAATAAATATTGTATAGAACATAGCACAACATGTACCTATTTTGCCCTCTTAATGAAAAGGACTTTGCCTTATGGTTTTTTGGATGCAGATCTCAAATCTGACCTCATTTTTTTCTTGTCACCCACCATTTTTTTTTAAATGGATGCATGTCATCTGAAAAATGAAATGTTATGCTACTTTCAAGGCTGCTTAAAAAAGAAATTTGGGCTAATATTTTTCATTTATTTTTTATCATAAATTGATTACTTTCTGAAAGTAAATGCTGCACTGGCGGATCAAAGGAAGAGGGGTTGTAGGCGCCCCCCTACCGTCTGAGCCCTTATTATACCTGAAAAATGAACTAATTCCAGTAAATTGGTTAAAAATGAAATGAAAAATACAGAACCTTCGTCCCTTTGTAAGATTTCAGGATCTTCAATGTTATGCTGTAATATTGAAATTTTCTGCCTATAGATTGCAGCACTAGTCTTAGAAGCATTATAGTCTCCTAGTATTTTGCCTCAAATGCCATTTTGGATTTCCCTTCGTTTTGATTGCTTTGTTTGCAAATGTTTCCGTTATTCAGGCGTTATTTGGTAAATGTATCTTGACTTTGTAATTGTTTTTCATTTATTTAAGTCTGATTTGGCAAATCTGTCTTCAAAAGTGTTTAGAAAATGTGTAAACAAAGTAATACGTTTCGTTATGTCTTTAGTGAACTGACGTTGAAGTTACGAAGATACAAAAGAATACA
Source organism: Amaurobius ferox (assembly GCA_951213105.1). Lineage (NCBI taxonomy): Eukaryota > Metazoa > Arthropoda > Arachnida > Araneae > Amaurobiidae > Amaurobius > Amaurobius ferox. The sequence continues at coordinate 101,677,650 of OX578147.1, read as the reverse complement.
GAACTTTCGCACCTTTGCAAGATAGCAGGATCCTTAATGTAATGCTGTAATATTGAAAAGTTTTCTGCCCGTAGATTGCAGCACTAGCATTAGGAGCATTATAGTCTCCTACTATTTTGCCTCAAATGCCATTGTGGATTTACCTTCATTCTGATTGCTTTGTTTGCAAATATTTCCGTTATTAAAGCGGTATTTGGTAAATGTATCTTGTCTTTGTAATGTTTTTCATTTATTTAAGCTTAATTTGGCAAATATGTTTTCAAAAACGTCTAGAAAATGTGTAAACAGTTGTGATAGTTTTGTTATGTTCCCTCTTTTTGTCTGTGCTCGGAGGCATCTGGTGTTGATGCGTGGGAAATAATTTTGGCGGGAAGATTTGTTTGGAAGACCTCGGTGGACTTTTGGAAGACCTTTGGAAGACCTCGGTGTGGCTTGATTATAAAAGCGAGCCGACCCATTTCTCTGGTCACACTTCCTTTTCTCGCAGACGAACATCACGCTGCTGTCCAGGTCCTTGTCCCGGTCAATTTATTCGTCCATCTCGGACACCGGGAGCTTGTCTTAATCGGCCGGTTCTTTGGGGTTCGCGGATGGATGTTTTCCGTCGATTGGGGAGTGTTGCCACCTGGATGATCTGAGACCCGACTCATCGGATCGAGGACCTGAATCGCACTCCTGTGGGAATGACTCGAGACCATGCCGGGTCGATTGCTGACGAAGCCAGATAAGTCACAATGAGCGCGGAGCCTGTCCGGACCAAGAGTGTCCTGTTGAACCCTCGGGTGTGCCGGATTTGTTTTATATGGAGCGACGATTTTGTTGCTAGGATTCTCCACTGGTCTGTTTTGAACCCCCTTTGTCCACGTAGTTTGAGGTAAGCCTATTTATCCATCCGCTGAATATTTAGACTTTCTTTGCAGGCCTTGTTAAAATTTCGTTATCGTTATCGCCTGCTCGAAGACATAGATGTAAGACACCACCTAATATTGACTTACGAAATTCATTGAAATATCTAAAAGATTTTATTATTCTAAAATATGGATTATTCTTATTTTTTTAATTCATTTAATGATGCATTTTCAAGTGCTCACCCATGTTGTTTAACTGAAAATACCATACGTGTTTATGAAATTTATAATTATTTTGTTTGCACTGATTTAATATTGGATCATTACTGTTCGAAGCTTGTGGCATTGGTTTAATGAAGTCTTTGCGCCTGAGTTCAGTGGCGTGCTGAAATATTCAGCTTATGTGTTTGATACTCCTTATATAACTTTAATAAATGATATTATTTTAACTTCTAAATTATTATGTGTTATATAGATTTATCTGTGATTTTAATTTATTTAATATTTGTGGCTGAAGAAGTTACTTAAAGGTAAGGGTTTTGGTTTTAAATGTTTTTTTTAAATGTTTTCTTCTTCTGTGTTTTGGGGCAGGTCATCTTGGAGATTTACTTCTCCGGGCTGGAGGATGAACCTTTGTGGTTATTTTCTGGTTTTTCGATCACGTGTTTGTAAGATGCTGGTGCTTGTGTCTTCTAAATTCAAGGAGGTCACGTCCGCGCCTTTACACATGATATGGAGGGAACTGGAAGTTCACTTACAGACTGCTATTTTTATCGTACAAATATGCAAGGCATCTCTTCCAAATCAAGACATAAAATTAATTACCTAAATATATACTCTGCTTTGCGATCAGTACCACATGACAGTAATTTTCCTATATCTATCCACCAGCAATCTGGATGAGTAGTAGTGATGATGAAAACAACAAAAGCAACAATGAAGAAGTAGCTGACAAAACACATATTGATCCTGACTTTGTGCCTTTAATGTTATCACCTAATCTCATTACTCAAGATGCATTGAATGATTTAGTAATGGTCTTAAATCTTTCAAAAAGATAAGAAGAAATATTAGGGTCTCGGTTACAATGTTGGAATCTTTTGAATATAAATGTAAAAGTCACATCATTTAGACATAGGCAAGCAAAATCTGAAATGATTTTTTCAATTAGTGACGGTATAGTATATTGTAGTAATGTAGACGATTTATTCTTAGCATTCGGTCATAATCCATCAGACTGGCGCTTGTTCGATTCCTCCAAATTCAGTTTAAATGCAGTTATTCTACATAAGGTAATACCTACCCTTCCGTATCCTTAATTCATTCTGTACAGATGAAGAAGTCCTATGAAAATATGCAGAGATTGCTGAGTGTTGTTGACTACAACAGCATAAATGGCATATTTGTGGAGATTTGAAGATCATAGGGCATCTTGGCATGCAACCAGGTTACACCAAGTTCTGATGTTTTTTGTGTGAATAGGGCAGTCGTGATTGAGTCAACCATTATTTTCGTACAGAGTGGTCCCAAAGAAAGAATTCATTCCAGGCTAGAAGAATGTATCTCATAAACAATTAGTAAATGGCCAAGATGTTTATCTTCCACCATTACGCATTAATCTTAGACAAATTAAAATCTTTGTTAAGGCTCTATGGAAGGACCAGCAATGATATATTTAAGAAACAAGTTTTCTAGATTGAGCGAGGCGAAAATTAAAGAGGGTGTTTTTATTGGGCCGCAAATAAGGGCTGTGCTTAAGGACACATAATTTACAATTGCACTAAACAACACAGAAAAAATGCATGGAATGCATTCAAATCTGTCTGCAATAACCTTCTTGTAAACAAAAAAATTGAACACTATAAAGAACTTGTAAACGAAATGCTCAAGACCTATCAAGAAATGAACTGCAGTATGTCGCTAAAATTACATTTCTTACCCTCCGATTTAGACTTTTCTCCTCAAAATATTGGATCATCTCAGTGACAAACAAGTGGAAAGATTTCACCAGGACATTGCCTCCATGGAAAAGAGATACGCTGGAAGGTGAAACATCACAATGCTAGCAGATTACTGATTGAACCTAACTAGAGAAGTGCACAAGCTGAATATAAAAGATAAAGACAAAAAAGCATTTTAAAGAGTTGTAAATTTGCGTATATGTGTGAGTAAATTGCAATGTAAATATGATTTCATACTGCTATGTTTGCAATGTAAATGGCCTTATATTTTTTTCTATTGAACACTAATATATATCAATTAAACAGTAAAAATGACAATTTACGTTCATCGTTCTATGAAATCTGGGGTGATAGAGCAATTCTGATTTCTGATTTGAAATCTGCACCTCAAAATTCGTCAAAACCACCCCATTTCATCTAAAGGATGGGAAAAAAGTGCAAATTTGTTGTGATGTGGAATCAGTTCTTATTACGAATCGTAGATATATTTTAAATGTACTAAAATTTAATTTGCACCATTAAGAGTCGATCAATAGGTTCCATTCTCAGAACATACACTTATGATAAAATCACTGCAGAATTGGAGTATTGAGAATATTACCAACCATTCCAAAATATTACAATATTCTTAATATTCCTACCTTTCCTTATAATGGTTATACACCCTTTGGTTGAGCTGGATGTAATAAAACATAAATAGACTTTATATTGAATATGATCAAAGGAATTGTATGGCTAATGTCACTTAAAAATTAAGAAATTTGTTTGACAGATGATTTTACTAGGACTACCCACGCCATTTCTATTAAGAAACAAAATCCGATTATCTCAAAAAAGGTCATTAAAATGTCGTGTTTCATCAAGTACTTCAAAGCCTCTCTAATTTAGGGGAAAGTAGCAATCTTTGTTCATTTTTGCAGACATTTCTGCAAACTAGGACTACTCAGGCCATTTCTATTAAGAATCGAAAATTCCAATTATTACAGAAACATCTCGTCGTTTATTTTGAATGAAATACTTCAAAGAAACTCTCTAATTTAGGGAAAAGTTGCTATATTGGTTCTTTTTTGCAGACATTTCTGCAGACTAGGGCTACTAAGGAGACTAGGGCTATTAAGAATTGAAACTTCCAATTATTGCAGGCAAATTTCATTTAAATGTCATCGTTTATTTTGAATCAAATACTTCAAAGGATCTCTAATTTAGGGGAAAATAGCAATATTGGTTAATTTTTGCGGACATTTCTACAGACTAGGGCTACATAAGACATTTCCATTAAGAATCGAAAATTCCAATTATCCCAAGAAAATGTCGTCGTTTGTATTTAATCAAATACTTCAAATCTTCTCTGATTTAGGAAGAAATAGCAATAATGTTTCATTTCTGTAGAGATTTCTGCAAACTAAAATGCAACATCACTATTTTTGATACATAAACTCATTTTTTCAATCAGCACCGTTAAATTGCTAATTATGTTCGTTGCAATGAATTGATTTTATTTTTGTGAATTTCATGTAAAATATTTTCTTTACAATTTGATTATGTATTTGACAATGCAAAATGCGTTTCACTCGCTTAGTTTATGATGAATGGTGTTTAAAGCTAATATTTATGTAAAACATAAAAACAAATAATTTGATTTCGATCACGTTTGTTACACTTTTCTGTTATCCTTAGTCCACTGAGCGATATGAAATGTCGATCTTAATTTCAATAAAAAGTAATTAATAAAAATAATAATATTTTAATTTCAATAATAACGTTTAATATTTTAAATTCAATAAGAATAATTAATATTTTAATTTACATAAAATTAATTAAAAAATAATTAATGAAAATAATTAATATTTTAATTTAAATAAAATTAATTAAAATAATAATTAATAAAAATAATTAATATTTTAATTTCAGTAAAAAATAAAGATTTGAAAATTTTGTTTCATCCATAAATCTAAATAAAAGTCGTTTAGAGTCTGGTTTTCGTTTTACTTACTTTTTTTACTTTCCTTATATACATAATGTATAAGGAAAGTATTGTGACGGTGTCGAAAATTCGAATTCGAGCTTTCGACGGAAGAGCACGTTTCAAGCATCCCTGACCACGAATCAAACACTATTGAAGTGATGTCTATGTGTGTGTGTGTGTGCGTGTGAAAGTGTGTGTGTGTGTGTGTGTGTCAGTGAGACTGTGGAGACGATAACTGACGAACAAATGGACCGATTCGAACCAAATTTGGAAGAAAAATCACAATCTGTAAACACTGGAAGCCTATTGTTTCTATACCCAATCGAATTTTCAGCACCCTCCTAAATTTTCGAATGAAATTTTGAAAAAATCGTCAAAAAATCAAAACCACTAATAAAGTTACGCAAATAGACATTTCTTATGTAATTTTTTATTAGAAAACGATTGACATAAATTTTAGAAAGCTAACATGAACCGTTCTCGAGATATTGCACATTTAAAAAAATATCAAAAAGTCATATAAAATAAAAATATATATATTTCCTATTGAGAAACATGCTCACTTTTCATATGTAATACCATGCGTTAAATTGGATGATATCATTTTTGTGGATCTAGCTCGTTCCATTCATGAAAAAAGATACTTTGAGTAATACTTTTGTATTTCACCGCCAATAGTCATTTATCTGCTGTAAGAATATCTTATTTTTTCGTTCATAACGCTGGGTCGTCCATTTGTCGTCCATAACGACAAATTTGGCTGAATGTCGCCAACTTGGCGACTTTTTGAAATATTGCCAAATTAACGAAAATCTCGCCAAATGGATGAAAATGGCGCTAAATCAATGGAAATGACGACTCATTGTCGAAAATTCAATATCTTGGAAAGAATATTAGTACCTAATATAAGAAAAACCTATTTTTTTTACTGTAAAAGTAGTAAATGCATTACATTATATAAGGAAGGTCATGTGTTGCCCACATCAGATTTTTATTTTTATTTTTGCCTCATGTGTTTTTAGACAATGAAAAACCGAATGGCGTTGGCTGTTTTGCCATAGCTCATAGGCAACTCGTGGGGTATATAAATTAAGCTCACTAGGACTTCGGACATTAAGGACTTCGGCTAGGTCGTAAAGACATAATTTTGATTGTGTTTCTACGGGATTGCAACACCGATAACAAGATAACGACCACATTTTTAACGCCAATAACGTCCACATTTTTAACCTATTTTATAGTTACGTATTACAAATGCGTGCTATGACCAAAGTTAACATTCATTGGCCTTGCAAATTTAATCATTTGCATACTTGGTATAAAGGAATTTACATGCGATATTTCGAGGTGATCAGATTACTTTTCAGGGGTGCTTCGTATTTTGTGCAAAAGAGTATATATATATGAATATATATATATATATATATATATATATATATATATATATATATATATATATATATATATATATATATATATATATATATATATATATATATTCCTTATTTTATGTTTTTACGTCATGTCTTCATATTTTGTTAAAATTAATTTTACTTCTCTGATCATCATCAATTTTAAGAGCAGAAAAAGCACTGAAACACCGACATAAAAAGCAGAGTTTTTTTATATAATTTTCGTTGCTATTCTTTGACATTTACAAGGATACCATCATTTAATTACAAAAATATGGAACTTCCAATGTGAGCGGTGACGTACTTTGAGACATGATAGATGATAATTATGTAGATAGGTGTTTTTATTGCTCTTTGCTATCTGGAGCGTAACCTCTTAATCCTTCTTATTGTTTAAGTTTCATTACACATTATGTGGTCTGGAACTCTTACATGGATTATAAGTTTGATTTAAAGAAGCTTTTTTTTACACTAACAGGCTTACGAGGTAAAAATGAGATAATGAATTTCCGTCTATATTTCAGATATTTCAGTGTAATATAATAATTATATAGATAACGTTGTCGGTAATTCAAGTAAGATGTTGAATGCATAAGCATGTTTTCAGCATTATAAGACTTTTAGAAATGTGTTAAGCACATCATAACAAATAAATAAGTTTTCAAGAGGTTTCAGAGAATAACATAATATTTCTTTTCAGATAAGTTTGCAAAGTATTCAGCGATAATTTATTTCCCCTTCAACACATGGTAATGAATAGGGAAAGTGTTGGAATCATGCAGAAATAGCAACTCGAGTTTTCAAAGGATCTACAACTTTTTGAGACCTCTAGAATACATACGAAAACAATCTGATGTGGGCAACACATGCCTTTCCTTATATAATGCAATGAATTTACTGTTTTTACAGTAAAAAAATAGGTTTTTCTTATAGTAGATACGTATATTCTTTCCAAGATATTGAATTTTCGACAATTAGTCCTCATTTTCATTGATTTAGCGCCACTTTTATCCATTTGGCGAGATTTTCGTTAATTTGTCAACATTTCAAAAAGTCGCCAAGTCGGCGACATTCCGCCAAGTGCCTCGCTAAAATCTCTCCAAACGTTATTGATGGAGAAATAAGTTATACTTATAGCAGATAAATGACTATTGGTGTTCAAATACAAAAGTATTACTCACAGTGTCTTTACTCATGAATAAAACGAGCTAGATCCACAAGAATGATGTCACCAAGTTTGTCGCATGATATTACATATGAAAAGTGAACATGTTTCTCAACAGTTAATTTTTTTAGGGTTTTTGATAAATTTATTTAAAAAATATTCAATATCTCGAGAACAGTTCGCGTTAGCGTTCTAAAGTTTATGTCAATCGTTTTCTAAGGAAAAATTAGGTAATAAATGTCTATTTGTGTAACTTTATTAAAGGTTTTGATTTTTTGATGATTTTTTCAAAATTTCACTCGTAAATTAAGGGGGTTCTGAACATTCGATTATGTTTAAGCACAATATGCTTCCAGTATTCGCGGATTGTGATTTTTGTACCAAATTTCTTTCGAATCGCTCCTTTCGTTCGAGAGATATCGTCTCCACGGACTCACACACACACAGACATACTTTCACCCACACCCACACACACGCAGACATCACCTAAAAAATGTTTGATTCGTGATGAGGGATGCTTGAAACGTACTCTCCCATCGAAAAGTCGAATTCGAATTTTCGACCCCCGTCACAATACTTCCCTTATACATTATGTATATAAGGAAAGAAACAACTATTTTCAGCGCGACGTCTTTGTGTGTGTCTTTGCGATGTATGTATCCACTCTAACTCAAAAATTAATGGGCCGAATTTCATAAAATTTGGTCGGTAAGTCACTTTGTGTGTGTGATCCTGGTGCTGATTAATGTGTGGAACGATTCGGGATGAAACGACCGGTCTTGTCTTTGAGAAATGGCCCGCAAAATTTGCCTATATCCACTCTAACTTAAATACGAATTGATCAAATTTTATTAACTTTAGTAGATTAGTCACTTGTAAGTCGCCCTGATGCTCGTTAGATTTTGATAAGATTCGAAAAGAAAGAATCTACATTCTTTAACGAAATGGCCCGCAAAAATTGTATATATCCACTCTAACTTAACTAATCGTTTAAATTTCATAAAACTTGGCAGGTAAGTCACTTGTGGGCGACCCTGGTGTTGATTAGATTTTGGTACGATTTGGTATAAATGAACCTGCCTTTATTGCGAAATGGCCCGCAAAAATTGTATGTATTCACTCTAGCTGACAAAGTATTTGATAAAATTACACAAAATTTGGTAGATAAGTCGCTCGTAGGATACAGTGTTGCTGGTTGGATTTTGATACTATTCGGGGAAATAATCTGCCTTTTATTTGCAAACTGCCCGCAAATCTATTATGTTCGATCTAAAATGAAATACTACATGTGCAAAATAGTGAAACTCTGAAATAAATGGCTAATATTTATGAAATAATAGAAGTAAGTTCATGTTATACATGTAAAATTTGACAACTAATCGAAAAAAGCTGGCCCCATGATTATAGGATAAACCTTTCACGATATATTGTTGTTTTTGGAATTTTAAGGACCTGAAGAAGTTAAAGTGAATTAAGTTGCCAAACGAAAGAAAGATGCAAGAAAAAGAAGGATTGGATATAATATTAGTAATGTTTTCATATTAGTTTTTGCAATTAAATTCTATTTAATGCATAATAAAATAAAAAATTACAAAATGAATTTTATTCTGCTGGGAAAGTCATATGTTGCTCACATCAGATTTTTTAAATTGTAACAAATTTTTTTCTATGGATATATATATAATATATATATATATATATATATATATACTTTGCGTAAAGTTATATATATATATAAATGTGAGTTTATATAAAATGACAATATGAATATATAAGTTATGCTGTAAACTAAAGAATATATATGGGTAAATATTGGTAAAACTGTAAGTGATATAGTCCATATGTTGAACGGTATTATTAAAGACTAAAATTTCCCGCTTTAAACGGATGACAAAAATTCAAATTAATCATTTAATAGAATTAAAATTTATAATCTTACTTATAATTTTCTATGTTTCAAAAATATATGCGCACATAATTGAATTCCAAAAAGGTATGTGTTACTATGTTAGCTGTATCGTCAACGCAAGGCATATGAAGACAGAACTGAATATAAGGCATAGATTCTTCAGCCCTGTAAGGCATATTAGCATACCCTATATTAAGTAGAGATGCGGGATTTTATTTTATTTAAATTTTGATGTAAAGTGAAGGCTTTGTACTGAAATAAATCAGTATTATTTTTTGCTTTAAACGGATGTTCTAGTAAAACAATATTCATATAATCATGACATCATTGTGCTCTTTGTAATGTAATTTAAAACTCAAAGTTAATATTTGCTATTTTCAATTAATTATCTTAGATTGTGCCAAGATAAAAAAAGTTGTCAAGTGAAAGAAATGAAAATGCAAACACACACACATTAATATATATATATGTATATATATATATATATATATATATATATATATATATATATATATATATATATATATATATATATATATATACGTATATATATATATGTATATATATATATATATATATATATATATTTACATATATATATATATATATATATATATATATATATATATATATATATATAGCTGCATGTGTGTGTGTATAGCCCATTTATTTTCTGGCCAGACAAATAAAATCGTACAGAAATTTGTTACATGACAGACTTATTACATTATCGTACATAATATTATTTATTTGAAATTAAACCAAATGAAAATGTTTACAATTATGTTAAAATATATAGAATAATCATTATTTATCCACAAGATTTAGTTGTGAATAGCAACATGTATCAGTAGTGTACAAGTTTGGGACACGACCATTATTTTCCCACTTTCATTTGTCCCAACGATTTCTTGTGGCATTGAAATATTTATTTTTAATTTCAATATGTATGAAAGATGGTATGTTTTTAAGCAGATTGCCTTCTCATTTTAAAACACTATTTTTTGCAGGTGCAAAATGGAGTAAAGTAAAATATTGTCACACGTTTCTCTTGAAGTTTATATTTTATTTGATTTGATTTTTGACTCAGCAGGTCATTTGAGCATCTCTATGCATATACCTAATACAATAACATTATTCTATAGCTCCAAAGAGTATGAGAATGCAGAAAATTAAAATTGAAGTAATTTATACATGAAGTACAAATATACCAGTAATATTCTAATTTATATTATATATAAAAATGATTTAATTAAATTGTACGTGAATGAATTAGTTAATATTTCTAACATCCAGAGAGTTGCGTTCATTAGTCACAGCGAATTGAAATAAGTTGTAGAACAAAATTCATAACATGGAGCTGTAGTACTAGACCTCATGAATTGGCTAGATCGCATTAATTGGAAAATATACATACACGCAGTGTGAAAATCCGAAAATCTTCTTTTTTTCTAATTTAAATTCCGATTAGCGCAGAAACGTTGTCTTATTGGCCTCATATGTCGCTCAATTTTTTTATCTAAATATTAGACAATTTTTTTGCCTATTCCTACTACATGGAGATTGGATATTTGAATTATCCTTTAAATATAAATTATATCTGAAATCATCAAGCATGGAGCAAAATTTTGGTAGAAATAAATTAACATGATTTTGGATTCCTTCTTATGCGAAAACATTTTTGTAGACCAATATAAGTACGAAATAAATTTCATCTGAATGAAGTTCAGACATTTTCGTTAAATATTTTAGACCACCACGTGATGCTATGTCTGGATAATTCCATTAAAATGTAGTCGCTTGTGACAATGTGGTGAAACCTGTTACTTTCCTTATATACAGTCTCTCAAATATATAATCAAACTATTGTAACCCCATCAAAAAACATAGATTTAAAAATTATTTCATTGTTGTGAATAAATGGGTTGTGAACAGTCTGTAATTTATTATTTTTTCCAAAATACTACGGAGCTTTTCTATTTTAAATTGTTAACGAAAAATCTAAAATTGAATTGAATTTTTTGAAATGCGAATGATGATGAGTCAAGGACTAAAAAAAACATTCTTTTGATTTTCAAAAACTACTTTTCAAAACTACTTCATTAGTAGACGCTGAGCAACACTTCATTAGTAGAAGCTGAGCAACACAAGTATAAAAAAGTAATACATAAAAAACAATCAGTTTATATTTAAAAGTCACGTGTACCAAAATATTGCCTCAGAAGTACAGGTTGGCGAGAAAATAGATAATGGCTAAACATTTTCTATTACAAATATTAAAATAATATTTGCAACTTTTGGGAGTGCATAACAACAAATTAATGTAATAAAAAAATCGCTAAAACAAAAATTATTCGAGAAAGATGATTACATATATGATATAATAAACATATTAAAGTTGTATATAACATATTTGTATTTTAACATATAGAAAAGTCATGCTCATAAATTTCTAGGAAAGTTTGGGGGGCTTTGAACCTGATGCCCCACCCCCCCTAAATTTTTTGCAAAAAAAACTTGAGCAGCGTATTAAAGCATTACTAAGATAATAATATGTTACTCAAGTTTTTCTTATCCTTTGTTTTTTACTTTAAATATGCTACCCAGTGCTATCTAATTCCAAATTTATGTAGAATGATGTATGTACAGCATGTGATATGTACAGCCAGAGCATTAATTAAGTAATTATAAATAAATTATTTTCCATAACTCTCTTTTAATTGATTTGGCATGTTAATAAATTTAGTGTTTATTTTTCAGATTGTGCGAATTTGTTAAGGGGGCATAGGACCTTTAAACCTTCAAAAAATCGATTTTATTTTATTCTGAATATTTGAACATTTCTGAACACTGTGCAAAAAAAAGCATTCGCATTATTTCGAAAGTTATGAGCTTTTATGCAACATACACTTTTGAAAATTTTCTCATGTCAGCCATTTTTAAAGGGACGTCACTATTTGTTTACGTTTGCAGATTTGTCATGTAAATCTAATACTTTTTTCACCACCATGTCTTAATTATTTCTGCAGCAGTAGGAAGGCAAGCCTCTACTGAACTGCTCAGCCCATTTTGTTTATATTCTAGAGCTGTTAACTTGTTTATAACGTGGAGAATTTCTTCTGAGTTTTGCAATTTCTTTTCAATATATTTTCTTACTTTTTACGATTGATTTGCTGCATTTATGTTGTTTAAGCATAAGAAATTTGAACTAAAATACAGTTAATCTATTTTATAATTATGGAATCCACAATTGAATCCAAAATGTTTTATGACAGATTTCAGTGAAGCAGAGTTGAATGCAATTCTGATACATACATATGTAATTTTCACCGGGAACAAGCATGGCAACGCTGGATAAAAACCAAAACAAATGGGGTTTCCTGTCATAAAATAGATATATTAAAAATGTTTAGGAAAATTGCCGATGCAATCACTGAAGAAGAAGTTATAGCAAAAGTTGCCCATCTGCTCCATTTTTTCAAAATTCCCCTAAATTACAAAATTATTTTAATAAACTTTGGTATCCACAAAAAAAACTTTGGATTTTCGCATTTCGACGAACTGATTTACTGTTAGGAATGTATACGAATAATGGTGTAGAAAGTTTAAATAAATTCTTAAAAAAAACACTTTAGAAAAATTTAAGGATAAATCTAGTAAAATAAACAAAGATCTAGATAAATGTTAGCTACTTCTTGTATGAAACAAAGTATTGTCCACTATACATTTTTACTTTCCTTATATACATGATGTATAAGGAAAGTATTGTGACGGGGTCGAAAATTCGAGTTTTCGTCGGGTTCAAACATTTTTGAGGTGATGTCTGTGTGTGAGTTTGTGGATTTACAAACGAATGAAGCGATTCGAATGAAATTTGGTACAAAAATCACAATCCGTGAAACCGGAAGCCTATTGTTTTTAAACGTAATCGAATGTTTAGAATCCCCTAAATTTTCAAGTGAAATTTTGAAAAAATCATCAAAACCATTAATAAAGTTACACAAATAGACATTTCTTATGCAATATTTCCTTAGAAAACGATTGACATAAACTTTAGAATGCTAGCATAAACCGTTCTCGAGATATTGCACATTTTTCAAATAAATTTATCAAAAAATCCTATAAATTAAAAAAAATATATATTAACTGTTGAGAAACATGTTCACTTTTCACATATAATATCATGCGATAAATTGGGTGACATCATTCTCGTGGATCTTTCCACTTATGAGAAAATATACTTTGAGTATCACTTTTGTATTTGAACGCCAATAGTCATTTATCTGCTACAAGAATAATTTCGTCCATAACGCTTGGTGAGATTTTGGCAACAAATTTGGCAGAACGGTGCCAACTTGGTGAGTTTTTGAAATGTTGCCAAATGGATAAAAATAATGCCAAATCAATGAAAATGACGACAAATTCAATATCTTGGAAAGACCATCTACTATAAGAAAAACCTATTTTTTTTTTACTGTAAAAGTAGTAAATTCATTGTATTATATAAGGAAAGTCAGCCCACATCAGATTTTTTTTTTAATTTGCAATGCTTGTTCCTTATTTTATTGTATGTTTTAAATTTTGAAGTCTAATGGTTATGGAGATGTTAATAAAAATGCAGAAATTTTTGTGCATTTTTATTAATATCTCTATTTTTATTGAAAGGTAATTTTATCTTTAAATAGAAATAGCATTTTTGTTTCCGTCAATTCTTTCCTCATTGTAAGAGCAAAGTATGCGTATTTAGTTTTGAACTTTGTCATTTTAATGTTTTTAGATTTTCATGTTATGTCTGTACTCTATGAGCTATGGAACAGCTGTTGCTACTGTTTTCATAAATAAACTAGCCGAATACCCGTTGAAAATCAACGGTCTCGCAATAAGCAACCTCTGAATAATGTAAATTTTATAATAATTCGCGTTTCACATTTATTTGACAGATGGAATATTTTGGTGTGCAGAACCCCCTAAGGAAGAAAATATTGGGAAACTAAATTTGCGGATTTCTTCCTCTGTTTGTCTTGTGTTTTTTATCAGATTATTGGTCCATAATACCAAATTTCAATCCTCTATCACATTTAAAAGGAAGAGCACGAAATTTGAAGTCTCTATCTCATAGCGAAGCATGCTTTTCTAGCATTTCACCTTTCGAATACTTTAGTGCGGAGAGCCCTTAAATACACATTTTTGAAAAACTTTATTCTTTTTGTGATTTCCATCAAATGATTCGCCCATATACCAAATATCAAGCCTCTATCACGTTTTAAAAGGAGCATTTCTCCTTTATTCGGAAGATCGAACATATTAGTGTGCGCACTTCTGAAAGTAACAAATATTGGAAATCTGAAATTTCACACTTTCTTCCTTTCAAACTATATACCCTTACACTAAATTTGGTATCTCATTTTGAAACACGGTTTTTTAGCAATTCACTTTTCGAACGTTTTACTCTTTAGCACCCCCTTAAACGAACATTGTTGAAAAACAATATTCGTCTTGGGTGTTTCCGTCAAATGATTAGCCAAATTTCAGGCCTCTATAAAATTTCAAAGGAACCTTTTCTCATTTATTCGGTAAATCGAACATTTTGGTATGCCCCTTAAGTAGAAAATATTGGAAATCTGAAATTGCACGCTTTCTTCCTTTCGAACGATTTACCCATACACCAAATTTGAAGTCTCTACCTCATCGCAAAGCATGCTCTCCTATCGTATCATTTTTCGAACGTTTTGGTGTGCCCCTTAAGTAGAAAATATTGGAAATCCGAAATTGCACACTTTCTTTGTTATAAACGATTTACCCATACTCCAAACTTGAAGTCTCTATCTCATCGCAAAGCATGCTCTCCTATCGTATCACTTTTCGAACGTTTTGGTGTGCCCCTTAAGTAGAAAATATTGGAAATCTGAAATTGCACACTTTCTTCCTTTCGAATGATTTACCCATACACCGAATTTGAAGTCTCTATCTCATCGCAAAGCATGCTTTCTCGTCATTTCAACGTTTTGGTGTGGGGCACCCCCTCTATAGAACGTTTTCGAAAAATTCGATTTTTCCGGGGCCGAGCCGTGTACCAAATTGCAAGTCTATTCGGGAAGTGCCTAAAAAAAGCGTGACAGACAGACAGACACTTGGCAATTAGTATATATAATAATTAGTATATATAATAATAGATTCCAATTTTCCTGTAAGTGGATTTTCCATGTGTTAGCTCAGTATACCTTCATATGCTATTTATATATTATCACTGTGTTATAATTTGTCTTTTTGTTAATAAATTTCAGTATTTTATTATATTCTGTTATTGTTTATTTAATGTTGCTACTGTTTTTATAAATAAATTCCAATTTTCCTGTAAGTGGATTTTCCATGTGTTAGCTCAGTATATCTTCATATGCTATTTATATATTATCACTGTGTTATAATTTGTCTTTTTGTTAATAAATTTCAGTATTTTATTATATTCTGTTAGTGTTCATTTAATGTTGCTACTGTTTTTATAAATAAATTCCAATTTTCCTGTAAGTGGATTTTCCATGTGTTAGCTCAGTATACCTTCATATGCTATTTATATATTATCACTGTGTTATAATTTGTCTTTTTGTTAATAAATTTCAGTATTTTATTACATTCTGTTAGTGTTCATTTGAGTTTGTTTATTAAGTAAAATCTTTGTTAAAACATGTATTAAAACAAATTAGGAATAGTATCAATTATTGTTTTATTCTGTGATGTTACTTCTTAAATATTTTTACAAAACTAACACATAACAAAATTTGAAATTTCTATATTAATGTACTTCGCTCATTTTCTTGGAATTCTCTGACATTCATAAAATTAGCACAAAATGAGTAATTTTATTTTTTTTAGATCTTTCATGAGCTTTAAGGATGCTGCAATACTTTGTTATTGGAATACTTACATATCAGTGTACAACTAATTTGAGGGTAATCTTGGAATAACTCCATTTAAGATTTAGCCCATGATTTGAACCAAGGATTGTTGAGATATTAATAAAAATGCACAATTAAGCCTTTCATAAAAATAGCATTATGCAGACGATATATTTTTTGTACATTTTTATGGTGATTAGAATTGAGATTCAATCAAATGTGTTTATTCCTACTTTAAGTAATAAAGAAATGGATATAAAAAGAAATTTTGTAAATGAACAGGACTCGTGTTGCAACAATCTGAGACAGTCTAATTGACATGGTGACGACACCACTTTAATCTTGTCCATCTAGCTTGGACGGTTTGTGGAACACAAATACATGGTACTCAGCTCTCTTCATGTGGAGCCTTTGGCACATAGTACTGGCACATATTGTCTTACCAAGTGTTGCTGAAACCATGGATGTAATAGTTGTGGAGGTTGCTTGTCAATTCCACTTGGCTATTATAGCAACCGTATATTATAAACCGAATTATAAACCGGCTATTATAAACCGAATGACAGATCATTCAACAATTCAAATATAAAGTGCTGAGCGATTCGATGCTTTGCCATTATATTATATAAAATAGGTGTTGTCAATATCACTATCAAATGCATTAATTTCCTTGCAGTGCAATGCATTATAGTGGTGTTTGAGGTATCCTATTGGATAGTGCTGTTTCAACGCTTCCTTTATGAATTTTTTATCACTTTTCATACGATCATTCTTATACGTATGCAATCTTGAGTTTCGTAGAAAACAATTTCAAACGATATTGCGGAAAATATATATACGTATAAGGATGATCGTATCAAAAGTGATAAAAAAATTCATAAAGGAAGCGTTGAAATAGCACTATCCAATAGAATACCTCAAACACCACTATAATGCATTGCACTGCAAGGAAATTAATGCATTTGATAGTGATATTGGCAACACCTATTTTATATAATATAATGGCAACGCATCGAATCGCCCGGCACTTTATATTTGAATTGTTGAATGATCTGTCATTCGGTTTAACTTCTTATTTCAACCTGTCTCAATCCAAAAAAATTTTTCTCCTCTCAGTCCATGCATTCACTTTTGGCATACGTCTTTTGCTTTGACGTTCCAAGGAAATATGGCCACAGGCACGTAACGGTTCCGTGAGTGTTTCCTCAGAAGTAATAGCTGGCTATAAACGGGACCAAAGGGTCACAATCCCCCTTGGCCATATGTTATTTCCCTGTTGGCACTTTGCATATATATATATATATATATATATATATATATATATATATATATATATATATATATATATATATATATATATATATATATATATATATATGTATATATATATGTATATATATATATATATACATATATATATATAAATATATATATATATATATATATATATATACATATATATATATATATATATATATATATATATACATATATACATATATATATACATATATATATATATACATATATATATATATATATATGTACATATATATATATATATATATATATATATATATACATATATATATATATATATATATATATACATATATATATATATATATATATATATACATACATATATATATATATATATATATATCTATATATATATATATATATATATATATATATATATATATATATATATATATATATATTTATATATATATATGCTTTTATGTTATGCTTTCATATTTCATTAAAGTTAATTTTACTTCTCTGTCCATCATCAATTTTAAGATCAGAGAAAACACAGAAACACCGACATAAAAAGCAGAGTTTTTTATGCACTCGTCTTTGCTATTCTTTGACATTTTCAAGGATATCATAACTTAATTACAAAAATATGGAACGTCCAATGTGAGGGGTGATACACTTTGCGACATGATTGATGATAATTATGTTGATAGGTGTTTTTATTTTTGTTTGCTATCTGGAGCGTAACGTCTTAATCCATTTTATTAAGCATCATGTGTTATGGAACTCTTACAGGACTTATAAGGTAGATTTAAAAAAACTTTTTCACAGTGAATGTCTTACGAGGTAAAAATGAGTTGATGAATTGTCGTCTATATTTTATTTACATGCAATGTAATATAATAATTATATAAACAACGTGGTAGGTAATTCAAGTGAAATATTAAATGTATACACACGTTTTTAGCATTGTAATGTTTTTAGAAATGTGTTAAGCACATAATGCAGCTAGTAATGATGTCAGTGAGTTTCATTGAATAAAACAGCTTCCATTTTCAGGATACACAAACAGAGCAACCACTTCAACAAATATAAGCAGACGTTTGTCACATGAAATACTTTTCCCTCCAAATCTGTTTTTGCAGTAAGTAGTCCTTTTCATGTTGTGTTTTAATGAAGTTTTTACATCTTAAATACTTTTGTAAAAGTTTCAGCGATTTATTTAAATTTCCGGCTATTTTATTTTTTTATATATATCTATACTTTGCTCAAAACTTTAAGTTACATACAGTGATAAGAGGAATACAAAGGATAAACTGCAAACTAAGGATTTTATAGAAAAATATATGCAAAATTTCAGGAAAATATAAATAAAAATGTGAGCTGTGCAATCAATATGTTAATCTCTATTATTAAATATTTTTCCCGTGTGAAACAAAGACTAAAATTTAAATCAATCGCTTAAAATAATTAAAGTTTAATAACTCACTTAATTTTCCATGCATAAAAATACCCAAATCGAATATATTACTATGGTAACCGTTTAGTCAATATAGGACATATGAAGACAGAACTGAGTTTAAATATACACACTTCTACAGTTTCAATCATATACCTTATGGTAGTTACAAATGGATTTTATATTTTGTACTTTTTGTTCTAAAGAATATGTTTTATCATAATCGGGCATTATAGTAAAGCAATATTCATACAATCATAGAATGAAAACTTGAAACTAAAGTAACTAAATTACATATATTCACAAATTAAATATTTGTCTAATAGTCACAGAACCCACTTAAAAGGAATTGTTTCCAAAGTTATTAATGCTGATAACATAATTCTTATAAAGGAATAAGATTGCCATTTTTTAACTTTTAGAAGGAATAAACGTCGTTGATGACGAACTAAATATGAATATTCCAATTAGAATTTCTTTATAACTTTGTTTCGTAAATGCTGAAAACTGCTCAGCTGTTCTCCCCGGAATACACATAATAATTTTTACAACCTTGTTGTCTTGGTTATGGAGTAATCGACATAATAAGTAATCGACAACTATAAGTAATCGACAAGTAAGCTCATTTTCCCTATTAATCTACCAGTAATAACGTATTTAAACAAAAGTTTCGCAAATACTTGGAACTGAATTATCTTTTTAAACACATGTTTAAATTTACATTACTTTGAAGCACATTCTAAATGGATTTGTTACCATATGCAGCACCAAAATAAAGATTTATAACTTGAATACTGGTTTTCTAATTGGCGCTGTAAATTAATTTTTCTAATACGTTGAACACCATTAAATATTTGTAAACCACTTGTGTATTTTTCTCGGAGTGCTTTAAAAATACAATGTAAACGTTGCCTGAATTAATGAAGAAATTATCTCGAAAGCGGCAGATGTTTTGAAAGACGCCAGTTTGTGAAAGTGTTTGCATAAGTTATATGCATGGGAATTATTTTGAGGTTGATTTTAACTTTTCAGCGATAACGCTGTTTTAACTTGTTCCTATGTTGCAAAATTAGGATGTTGCAATTCAAATTTGCACAGAAATGATCAAAATTCTATATTCTTTCTTCAAAGCAGCCATACTACACATTAATTAATTTTTTTACTACAGTGAATAAATGATGTTAAATTTTAAAATTATAATTATTTTATAATTATGTTTGGAATTATTGTTTGGAATAAGCAAAACTGGTTATTTGCTGCACTGCAAGCATTAATTATTCTAATGATATTTAAACTTAAACGCTATATCGGCATATTATTATAAAAAAATAATTTTCAAATGATTGTATATTTTGTTTTCAAAGCAGCAGTGTTAAAAATTAATTAAATAATTAAACCGTAAGGAGTAAACCATTTTAATTCTTATAATTAAAAATTTTTTGATGGTAGACGGTCAAAATTAGGAAAGAGCAAAATTGGTTTCTTTACTGAACTGCATGCATTGTCCCAAAGCATAGTTCTTTAAATGCTAAATTAACATATAATTGAACCTAATGTTCTGAAAGATATCAATCCAAAATATGTTTTCCAATTTTGACAAAAATTACATTAATACAATAAAGATCAATCATACATAAAGCATTGATTATGAAATACTTTCCAACTGAAATGCAATTAAGTTTAAACATATCTAAAATGCGATACATTCAGCGATAATATATTTTAAATTATCACAGTATTACAATCTATATAAATAAAATTGAAAATCTGTCTGTCTGTCTGTCTACCATTTCATCACGTGAGAACGGCTGAACCAAATTTGATGAAATTTTGTGGGTAGCCTGGAAATAGCCGCACTTAAAATTTAGCCCATCTATGGAGTTTCTACTGCTAGTATATCTCGAGATATTAGTAAAAAACGAAACTTTTATTTGTCGCATCACCAAGGAAGAACGGCTGAACCGAATATGAAGAAATTCTGTAGATAACCTTGAAATAGTCTCCCATAAATTTAATCTAAGATTCGAGTTTCTACGACCAGGGGTTGTCGAGATATTAATGGAAAACTTTTTCCTAGCAGTTCTAACTCCGAGGTTTATAAAAACGAAAAGGTTGAAAATCGTTTGAAAGTAAATTGAAACTTAATCTCTGATTTAGTGGGATATTTTCTGTGCTAATTAGTCACTTTCTGAAAATATGAATTGTTTGAAGCATGAATTTAAATGGAAAATATATCCTTATTGTATATTTTTCACAAGCTTTTACTCAACAATGAAACGTATAAAAAAATCAAAATGGCTATTTAATTTCGCAGTTTATGAGGAAGTTTCTATTTTATATCATGATGCTCAGAAACGCAATTAAATTATATCTGTCTGTTAATTTAAATTATTATTTTTTCGATTTGAATAATGAATAAATGGATATAAAAATATATTTTAGAAAAGAACGATTTGATTTTTTTTTTAATTATAATAATTGCGGACTGCCTACATCACTTTCATTTATTTTAGCAGAGAGTTCTTAAGCTTATATATTGTGTTTAGCTAATAAACTCATATTTTGTGTTTTGGCAATGAATTCATTTAGCCGATTGTTGAAACAGAAAAAGAGTAGAAGGGGTATATCTTCTAATACAATTTTAGGGTTTTCATTTAGTATATACAAACGGGATCGGGATGTTTAATTCATCAGATCTGCAAATTCAGAGCTACAAATTTGTCGGAATATCGCTAACTTGACAACTTTTCTTAAACTTTGTCAAATTCGTGGAAAAGTCACCAAATTGATAAAAACGACTCACATCAAAGAAATTAAATTTTATTTTTCTTAGAATAGAGTACTGAAATGATGTTTCGGTAGCATTTGTCAGCCAGTCCATCCATCTGACTTAGAAACACATTTAGCGAATTTTTAAAATATCACCGAATTAATAAAAATGTTTCTAAATCCATAAAAATATCATGGAATTGATAAAATTGCGCTTAATAAATGAAATTAATTATGTATTGTTAGGATATAGTATTGTGATGATGTTTCGTCAATTTGTCGCCAAATGGGACTAGCAGTTTTACATTTCCACTTTCCGATAAATTTGGTGATTTTTAAAATTATTGCTAAATTGGCGAAAATGTCACCAAACCTTCCATGGGGATAGCATTATTCAGAAGATATGATTTCTATCAATTTATTTGAAGCAAATGATATCATGTCGTTTATCAACGTATGTAAATCCAATGTGTTGTAAATCCAATATATGTAACTCCAATGGCATAAGATTTTTATTAAATCTTTTCCGATTTGAATAATAAATATATGTATATAAAATAAATTTCATTGACATTGCATTTTAAACTGGATAATATCAATTACGGGGATTATTGATTCAGGGTTCATTGTTATTTTCAAATTATTATGACATTATTTTGGTATGACAAAAATTGATTAAACTCATATATTTTACGTTGTACGAGTAATCTTCTACTGGCATATTCTTTAATCTGTGACAATATAAGTAGTACGGGAATATATATATATATATATATATATATATATATATATATATATATATATATATATATATATATATAAATATATATATATATATATATATATATATATATATATATATATTTTTTTTCATAATGAAAAGAGTTATGGATGGAAGCAATGTACCAAAAGATGGCCGGGGGGGGATTGTGACCCCCTCACCCCGGTTAAGCATACTTTGCGTCGCGACAACACTCCCGGAGAGCCGGTACATTGCAAAAAAAAATACGAATGTATCAAGTTTTAAGATGAAAACCATACATAAAACAAATATAAGAGAAAATTGTTGAGATCCAGCCTTATCAAATATCACTAACAGTAAATGAAGTTCACAAGTATGAATAAGCAAAATTACATAGCTTCTACTTAAAGAAGACTATAAATATTGACATGGCTCTCCGGGAGTGTTGTCGCGAAGCAAAGTATGCTTAACCGGGGTGAGGGGGTCACAACCCCCCCCCGGCCATCTTTTGGTACATTGCTTCCATCCATAACTCTTTTCATTTTCAAAATATTTTTAATCCTCTTTTTAGTGCAGCTTTGCGCCTTTTAAGGGTGATTTCTGATAAATTTATAATATTTTATTTCACGGTATTTTCATATTATATATATATATATATATATATATATACATATATATATATATATTTATATATATATATATATATATATATATATATATATATATATATATATTCTCATATAATTTTAGTGCTGTCATTCTGACATATATTGAAGTCAATTACGGGTTTATTGGTATTTTCAATTTATACATGCAATGTACTAATACAGGTTATATCTTCTAATATTCGCGTATATAAGTCGTTCGGGTCCCATACAATTTTTTACTTTCACTTTGCATATATTGATTCAATTCATTTTTTTTTGTTCTTGTAAATTTACTAAATTTGCTTACAAAAGGGACCTGGATGTTTTATTCTTCAGATTTGCCCGTGAAGATAATTTTGTATAGCGAGAACAGAGATTCTAAAACGTCTTTTTAGGAGCATTCTATTAAATATTTTATCATAATATTTTGATTAAAAATGTCATTTAATATACTATAGGAATTTGCGCATGATTGTGAATTTTAAGTTTCTTTATATTATATATTCCTCACGAAAAACGGGTATGCTGCTAGTAACTTATAATATATGAAAACTTAAAACTTCATCGACAAAAAATGAACTTTATTGAAATGACGTCATCGAGATATAAATCGCCTGGCTCTATATGTAAATACAATGTGTATTTCATTTACAAAACTTTTATTCCAGACTCAAGAGCTAAATAATTATGCGTGAATAAAAAATTCTGCAATTATTATACCACATTCTGCATCCATTTAAATGAAGCTTCGTTGTAGAAATAATAAAAGTTTGATGATTATTTAAACTCAAAAACATTGTAACTGCTCTGGCGCAGAACACACATGCACAGAAATTACGTAAAAATAAAGCGGTTTTTGGACAGATGCAACACTAAATATAAATTTAAAATAACTGTAAAAATTACGATTTTTACATTTGGAAAAGAAGATGGATTCCATATTTTATTTTGAAGTAGATCACGTGATCTCTTTATATAATGCGGGTAATTACTATTTTAATTTTTATTTAAAAAACAGACAAGCATATTTTTGAAGCAATTTTAAAAACTAAATTTTTCGAAACAATTTGTGAATTTGTTTGAAAAATATTTTAAGATTTAGCTGCAACAGGGTTCAATGTACTTCATTTTTTTAACCCAAATTCAATCCATGACTAATTGGGTGATATTACTGATTTACATTCGAATATGTCCTACAGACCGTCTCAACAACATGCTAAGATTTCATTTTAATAAAATCATTTTTATGGCAGTTTTCGTACGAACGGATAAACAGATAAACAGACAGAATAAACAAAGACATAAATACTTTTCAACTATGTTGGAAAGTGTTAAAAATCTCATAAGTTAGCTTTATGCGATCGCTTTTGCGGTTGATAAAATGTAGCGTTAAATTTAAAATATCTGTTCCAAAAAGTAAATATAATGTAACTTATATTTTTACAAATTGCGCATGTTCAGTTTGAGTGAGATATATTTGCCCGAAATTTACAAAAATTACCATATTGTTTTTATTCGTTAAGTATTTGTCTTCGTATTTATACATTGCTTTTGCTAGCTTTTTATTTTCCTTAATATTCGTTGTAGTATAAAAGTAAAATAGCATGATAGGGTCCAAATCTCGACCCTCGGATTAAAACGCTTTGAACATTCCTGAAAACATATCAACCAGTTTTCAATTATGCCTGTGTATTCTGTATGCATGTCTATCTCTATGTCTGAATGCATTGAATGAAATGAATTGCACCCTATGGGACATAATTCCTTAAACATCTGTTAAGCGGAGTTAAAATTTACAAATTGCATATCATTCACTTATTTAGATACGCATATGATTCACTTATTTAGAAATACAGTTGATACCGCTTAATTACTAGGTTTCCCTCTATTGTATGCAATTAAGCGGGTGTACGTATTAAAGTCATTAATACCCCTCTTGATTATATACTATTAAATGGACATAAAATCATTATTAGCATTTAAATAATAAATATAGTAATTTATTAATATAAACATAATACATTCATTCCATTTATCTATATAAATAAAATTGAAAATTTGTCTGTTTGTCTGTATATATGTATGTTTGTCCCATCATCACGGGATAACGGCTGAACCGAATTTGATGAAATTTTGTGGGTAGCCTTGAAATAGCGTCACTTAAAATTTAGTCCATGTTTCCAGTTTCTGGGACCAATGGTACTCGAGTCATTTGTAAAAAACTAAATTTCCGTTTGCCTCATCATCACGAGAGAACAGCTGAACCGAATTTAAAGAAATTTTGTGGGTAGACTTCAAATAGGCTTAGACCAGAGGTTGTCGAGATATTAACGAAAAACAAAATTTTTTTCTAGGAGTTCTATTCTATAACTCCCTGGTTCCCCCAAACGAAAAGATTGAAAATCGTTTGTTTCGAACGTGAAAGTGAACTAAAACTTTATCTCTGAGTTTTAGGGCAGATATTTGCTCTAAATAGTCACTTTCTGAAATCATGACTTGTTTGAACACATGAATTTAAGTGGAAAATCTGTCACCATGGTTTATATATCAGAAGCTTTTACTTAAAGATGAAAGAAGTATTAAGAAATCAAAATGGTTAATTAATTTTTAGCATTCTATGAGGATATATCATGTTGCTCGGCAACGCAGTTAAATCAAAACGGTTAATTAATTTTTAGCATTCTATGAGAATATATCATGTTGCTCGGCAACGCAGTTAAATTAAATGTGTTTAATAGCGTTTATTATTATTTTTTCGATTTAAAAAATAAATAAATGTATATAAAAATATATCTTGTATGTAAACGGTTTGATTTTTCTTTTAATTATAATAATTGCGGACGGCATACATCAATTCCATTTATTTTGGCAAAGAGTGTTAGTTAGTTTGGTCATGCTTATATATTGTGTTTAGCTAATAAACTCATATATTGTGTTTAGCCAATAAATTCATTTAGCCGATTGTTGAAACTGAAAAAGAGTAGAACGGGTATATCTTCTAATACAATTTTAGTGTTTTCATTTATTATATACAAACTGAATCTGGGTGTTTTATTCAGATCTGCAAATTCAGAGCTAGGAATTTGGCGAGATATCGATTACTTGGCAACTTTTCCTTTTTGCCAAATTGACGGCAATTGTTATAAACGACGTAATTCAATGAAATTTATTTTGCTTTGTTAGAAGAAAGTACTGAAATGAGATGTTTCGTTAGAATTTGTCTGTCAGTCCAACCAACCTACTTAGTAACACATTTAGCGAATTTTTAAAATGTCACCAAATTGATAAAAATGTTTGTAAATCCATAAAAAAATTTAGAAATTGATAAAATTGATTTAAATAAATGAAATTAATTGTGTTTTGTTATTGGATACTATCATGATGATGTTTAGTCAATTTTTCGCTAAGTGGGACTGTCAGTTCTACAGTCCTACTTGGCTATAAATTTGGCGATTTCTTAAAATGTCGTTAAATTGACGAAAATGTCGCCAGAACTTCCTTATTCAGACAATATTTTTTCCGCCCCTTTTATTTTAAGCAAATGATATCACGGCGCTTAACAACGGATTGAAATCCAGTATGCTTATGTGGCAGACGATTTTTATTTTGCATAATGAAAGCTCAATGGTTTGCTCAATGGAATATTTTGTATCAATATCTCAATAACCCCTGTTCCTGAAAATATGGACTAAATTTTAAGCGAGGCTATTCCATGTCAACTCCGAAATTGCATCAAATTATGTGAAGCCATTTTCTGTGATTGTCAGAGAAACAAATATAAACACACAAACAAAAAATCTGATGTGGGCAACCCATGACTTTCCTTATATAATGCAATGAATTTACTAAATTTACAGTAAAGAAAACAATAGATTATTTTTATAGTAAATATTTATATTCTTTCCAAGATATTGAATTTTCGTTAATTAGTCGTCATTTTTATTGATTTAGCGTTATTCTTATACATTTGGCGAGTTTTTTTTGTTAATTTGGCAACATTTGAAAAAGTCGCCAAGTTGGTGACATTCCACCAAAATCTCGCCAAGCGTTATGGACGGAGAAATAAGTTATTCTTACAGCAGATAAATGAATATTGGCGTTGAAATACAAAAGTATTACTCAAAGTATCTCTTTTCATGAACGGAACGAGATGGATCCACGAGACTGATGTCACCCAATTTATCGCATGGTATTACATTTGAAAAGTGAACATGTTTCTCAAAAGGAAATATGTCTTTATTTTATATGATTTTTTGGTAATTTTTTAGGAAAAATGTGCAATATCTCGAGAACGGTTCATGTTAGCGTTCTAAAATTTATGTCAATAGTTTTCTAATGAAAAATTACATAAGAAATGTCTATTTGTGCAACTTTATTACAGGTTTTGACTTTTTGACAATTTATTCAAAATTTCACTCGAAAATTTAGGGGGGTTCTGAACATTCGATTGCGTATAAAAACAATAGGATTCCAGTGTTTACGAATTGTAATTTTTGTACCAAATTTCATTCAAATCGATCGATTCAATCGTCAGTTATCGTCTCCAAAGACTCACTGACACACACATACACACACACAAACAGACATCACTTCAAAAATGTTCGATTCGTGATCAGGGATGCTTGAAACGTGCTCTTCCGTCGGAAACTCGAATTCGAATTTTCGACCCCCGTCACAATACTTTCCTTATACATTATTGTATATAAGGAAAGTAATTATTTCTCCGTCCATAACGCTTGGCGAGATTTTGGCGACGAATTTGACGGAATGTCGCCAACTTGGCGACTTTTTAAATGTTACCAAATTAGCGAAAATCTCGCCAAATGGATAAAAATGACGCTAAATCAATGAAAATAATGACTACTTGGCGAGAATTCAATATCTTGGGAAAAAAATTCTGATGTGGGCAACACATGACTTTCCTTATGTAATAATGTATAATGTAATTATGTGTAATGTAATGCATTTACTACTTTTAAAGTAAATAAAAAATAGGTTTTTCATATAGTAGATACTAATATTCTTTCCAAAATATTGAATTTTCTACAATTAGTCGTCATTGTTATTGATTTAGCGTCATGTTTATCCATTTGGTGAGATTTCAAAAAGTCGCCAAATTGGCGACATTCTGCCAAATTCGTCGCCAATATCTCGCCAAGCGTTATGCACTAAGAAATAAGTTATTCTTACAGCAGATAAATGACTATTATCGTTCAAATACAAATATATTACTCAAAGTATCTTTTTTCATGAATGGAACGAGCTAGTTCCACGAGATTGATGTCACCAAATTTGTCCCATGGTATTACATACGAAAAATGAACATGTTTCTCAATAGGAAATATTTTTCTTTAATTTTTATGACTTTGATATTTTTTTTAGAAATATGCAATATCTCAAAAACGGCTCATTTTAGCGTTCTAAAATTTATGTCAATCGTTTTCTAATGAAAAATTACATAAGAAATGTCCATTCGCGTAACTTTATTAGTGTTTTTGATTTTTCGACGATTTTTTCAAAATTTCATTCGAAAATTTAGGAGGGGTTCCGGGCATTCGATTGCGTATAAAAACAATAGGCTTCCAGTGTTTACGGATTGTGATTTTTGTACCAAATTTCGTTCGAATCGGTCCATTCGTTCGGCAGTTATCGTCTCCACAGTCTTACTGACACTCACACACACACACATACTTTCACACACACACACAAAAACACATACTTTTACACACACACACACACACACACACACACACAGACATCACTTCAAAAATGTTTGATTCGTGATCAGGGATGCTTGAACCGTGCTCCCCCGTCGAAAACTCGAATTCGAATTTTCGACCCCTTCACAATAGTTTCCTTGTACATTATGTATATAAGGAATGTAATAAGCAGATATATTTTCAATTTTATTCATATAGAAGGTTTAGCCATGCATATAAACATTTTGAAAATATTTAATTTTAATACACTTTTAGACAAATTATTAATTATATGTCCCTTAATACTAAAATGTTTATCATATTTTACATTACATTTTTGTCTGAATAGTTAGAGAATATCATGTTTCTTTAGAGTCTTAATATAACGATGTTAAATGCATTTAAATTAATTAAAAGGCAAAAACCAAATTATATGAATTAAAAAATTATCTAACAGCTAATTAATTATGGAATTTTCTGTTTTTAATGTCACAATTCAATGAAATACACTTTGAAATTAACTAGTGATTTCAATCAACTGAAAGAGAGAGATATGGTAAAAGCAAATAAAACTTTTGAATATTTCTCTGATGTTCTTCAAAAGCCAATATTATTTTCTCAAAATCAGAAATAATTACTGTTGAAACATTAAAGTGGGTTGTGTTGAAATTGAATAGTTTGTCGAATTCCTGAATTTTAAATTTTCGTTATTTTCTCCTTTACAGATATAAACTTAAACACCATTGAACGAATAATTGTTAAATGTATTCCCGTTAAATAATTCTCAGTTTTTGAAGTTAATATATCCGCTTGATGTGTATTGTATTTACTATGAATTGTATAAACAGGAATATGCACAATAATTTTACATTTATGAAAAAAAGTAATTTTAATTACAATTGATTACAACAAGTTATGTTATTTACTATTTGAAACGTACACTTATATTTAATTATTAATTAAAATTTATAAAATTAGCTGTTAAATTAGTCATATAATTTGACCATTGAAACTGAAGAAAGAAATACTTTTGCTAAATTCCTACATTAATGTTTTTTTCCATATATGTTTATCCTATGTGAAAAATAATTTTAAATTTTAATATCCCTTAGAAGAAAAAATATGTATTATTATGATATACTATTATTATTTTATACAATATAAGCAAATATCAAGAAAACAACAAAATATATTTTCAAAATGCAAGATGATTTAGAAAATAAATATTGAAATGGAATGAGGGACTAGAACAAAAAAATGTTAGAAAATTTATCATAGATGTATCTCACATAATTTTCTGTATTACTTTTTTCAATTTTATTACTTTCCTTATATACATAATGTATAAGGAAAGTATTGTGACAGGGTCGAAAATTCGAATTCGAGTTTTTGACGGGAGAGCACGTTTCAAGCATCCCTGATCACGATTCAAGCATTTTTGAAGTTATGTATGTGTGTGTGTGAAAGTGTGTGTGTGTATATGTGTGTATGTATGTCTGTGTGTATGTGTCAGTGAGTCTGTGGAGAGGATAACTGACGAACGAATGGACCGATTCGAACGAAATTTGGTACAAAAATCACGATCCGTAAACACGGGAAGCCTATTGTTTTTACACGCAATCAAATGTTCAGAACCCCCCTAAATTTTCGAGTGGAATTTTGAAAAAATCGTAAAAAATCAAAACCGCTAATAAAGTTACGCAGACATTTCTGATGTAATTGTTCATTAGAAAACGATTGACATATATTTTAGAACGCTAACATGAACCGTTCTCGAGGTATTGCTCATTTTTAAAAAAAATTATCAAAAAACCATATAAAATAAAAAAAAATATTTTCTATTGAGAACCATGTTCACTTTTCATATCTAATACCATGATATAAATTTGGTGACATCATTCTCATGAATCAAGCTTGTTCCAGTCATGAAAAAAGATACTTTGAGTAATACTTTTGTATTTGAACGCCAATAGTCATTTATCTGCTGTAAGAATAACTTATTTCTCCGTCCATAACGCATGGCGAGATTTTGGCAACAAATTTGGTGGAACGTCGCCAACTTAGCGACGTTTTTAAATGTTACTAAATTAACGAAAACTCGCTAAATGGATAAAAATGACACTAAATCAGTGACGACTCATTGATGATGATGACATGGAGAATGACGACTCATTGACGAAAATTCAATATCTTGGAAAGAAAATAAATAACTACTATAAAAATAATATTTTTTTTTACTTTAAAAGTCGAAAATTCATTGCATTATATAAGGAAAGTCATGCTCTGCCCACATTAGATTTTTTTCTAATGTAATGGATACATTTTTAAAATTATCATTTGTAAAGCTGCCCATTAGAAACTACCTGTATTCGTGGACATGTTTGGATATTTTTAGCCGAATTTCGTACGAAGAAGTAAAAGAGTTAAGAAAGGCAATATTTCGTAAGAGGAATTAAGAGAGGAGATGCTGGAAAATAGGAGAAAATAACTGAGAGTGTTATTAATGAAAATGCAAGAGGGATAAGTCTGAAAGGATAAGTAAAGTAGATTATAAAAGATAATTGTTGACAGAGAAAGATGGGCAAGATTGAGAAGCCAGGTAGAAAAGGTAGGAGAGGTGTTCCATTAAGCTAGTTTCTGAAAATATAAGAAATATGAGAATGGAAAGCTGAATGAAGGAAAATCAAGATAGAATTACTGAAATAGAAGATTAATAAGAATAAAAAGCTGAAAAGATGAGATTGCTAACTATTTTGTCTTATTTATTTGAAACTGGGATGAATATAACTAATCAAATGTATTTTTAATTTTTACGTTATAAATATTAAGCTACATATTTTATAATACACAACATATTTAAGATATAAATTATGCAAATATATATTAGCATAAAACTATTATGAACTTAAATATTCTTTTACCGTTATAGCATTTTAATACGCAAACTGCATTCGTACCTATGCAACGATTCACTTACTAAGCGAATGCCTCTCTTGCATGAAAATGCAAGTACATGTATGCAAGGCAAATCCACAGTAAGACAAAATTTAAAAGAAGACACAGTATTAATATATAATTGTCTCACACTCGGGAGTCCTTTTGCTTGTAGGTGCCGCAAACTGTTTGAGTTTGGATAAATGATCTATCTTATTCCACGCTTTCCCTAAATGTTAAGTGTGGAAGTGGCCTGTGAATGGAAATCCACACTCTGTGAAAGCACGAGTTAGAAGGAAGACAACGGAACGAGATAATTACGGCTTTTTTTACAGGGTAAAGGAACATATGGATTATGCTGCTTGAAGTCGTTGAGAAAGCGGTTTGGAGCACATCTGGATGGAGTTATAACTTTGATACCTTGGTTTTCTCGGTGTGAGGTGTTTTGAAAGCAACGGAATGTTACAATATTCAAATCGTTTTCCATTAAATCACTCATGTCTGATTATTAAATACACAGATTCTCATTAGGTTGAAGCTTAGCATTAAACGTTGGGCTTTTAGCTCAAGTTAACAAAGGCCGTGCAACTAAATTGCGTGCGCTCCTCATGCTTATTTAGAATGTATCATGCTATCACAGCAAGTTATTTATTACGTTTCACACAGTACATGAAAATGTATAGTGAAGGTATAGGCACAGTATCGAAAATCGTAACTTCAGTTTCAGACGGCTTTATACGTTTCGGGTCCTGTAGAGCACGAAAAGACAATGTTTATTGTGGATTCTATGCATCTACTCTAGCTCAAAAACAATTCAATAAAATTTCACAAAATATTCTAATTTACTTTTTTACTGTTTTTAGATTTTTCCCAACAAAGCGGCTCGGCCAAGGATTATTTAATGATGAACCTTTTTTGAGATATTTAAGATTTTTATAATTTTGAGGAGTTAAAGACTATTTGAAATGCATTAATAAAACGAAAAGTATTAAAAAATGTAAATTTGATATTATATCGCCCAAGTATCCATATTATTTTCTGCAATTAAACTTCATTTAATGTATCATGAAATG
Organism: Amaurobius ferox; assembly: GCA_951213105.1. Classification (NCBI taxonomy): domain Eukaryota; kingdom Metazoa; phylum Arthropoda; class Arachnida; order Araneae; family Amaurobiidae; genus Amaurobius; species Amaurobius ferox. The sequence continues at coordinate 101,644,910 of OX578147.1, read as the reverse complement.
AAAAATAAGGAAATAAATTTGGTAGGAACGTCACTTTTTGGTTTTTCCTAATGCTAATTAGATTTTAGTATGATCCGAAAAATATTTACCTGACCTTTTTTTGCGAAATGACCCGTTAATATGGTTGAAATTTTTACTACACGAATTACGTATGGTTGTTTCGCACATAATTTTTGACTACTAAATCAATATTTTCAACCCATTTACGGTCAAGCGGTCTTAAGATATATAATTTGATATTTTTTTATCATTTTAATATTTATTTTGATAATTTTTACAAGCTGGTATTGATGTAATATGTCGCCAGATGAAAAAATAAATGTTTTAAAATTGTATTTATAATTAAATAAAATTTTAATATGCGTGTCACTTTCTGTAAATAAACTCAAATTCAATAAATTATAAATAAAATTAAGTCAAAAGGATTTTGAGGCTGTAGGGAAAGTTATGTGTTGCTTACATTAGATTTATTTCTGTAATAAACGGGCGCACAGTTAAAGTGCAGTCTGTTTTTTTTTAAATTAGCTATATGTTCCGGTGTAATTTTAATAATTTGTTTGCATTTTAAATCCCGGACAACGTCGATTATTTGTACGAATTTATTTTAAAAAGTAAAATCAGTTTCATCATATATTACATATTATTTCTTTATTTCTATCATTTTATTCATGAGTATTTCAGTTATTCAAAGGCCTTTTATTTAAAACTCTTTATCGACTTTTATATTAGTTAAAAAAAAGTTCTTTAAAATCACATTCTTTACCAGACTATCATTGAATAAATTTGAAAACTGAATCCCACACAAAAGCAGTCATCAGATTTCAATAGCTACGTAAAATTTAAATAGTCAGCGCAACATAAGTTTGCGTCTATGAAACAAGAAAATCCACTTAAGAATTCGGTATGAAATGGTAAGATATATAGAAATTCAAACTCCAGAAATGATATTTATCACGCTTTTCTGTAAAATATTTCAAGACTACTTTTACCTGTTTTATTATACCTGAGTGTTTGCCTTAAAGGAATAGAGTAGAATTTGAAATATTGTATACCGTGAAATAATGAGATTATGTTTGAAAGGGAAAATGCGAAAGTTCTATTAGTAAACACAACAACGCATGCAAATAGTTTAAATTATTACATAACTGTTAATACATTAGTGTTGTTAAAAACTTTCTCTAGAATCTAAAAAATTAAATTCAGATATCTGTCTATATGTGCTGTCTGTTAAAGCTTCGGACAGACGTGAATTTCAGTAGAGGTTTTATCCATGACCTTGGACAATACGGCTCGCAAGATTTTTTTTATTGCCCATTTCGTAAAATAGCACATGTTCTTTTTACCTGAATCGCACGAAAATGTAAACAGCACCAGGGTACAGAACATTTATATGTAATTTTTTACAAAATTCGGTTTATTTGTTTTTGGAGTTATAGTGGATACATACATTGCACAGACAAACAGGAAGACAGATAGACGAACACACACGCAAACACACACACACGTCGTCACACTAAAAATAGTTTTTCGTGTTCTAGAGGTCTCAAACTATGTAAATCCGTCAAAAACTCGAATTAAGATTTTCGACATGATCTCAATACTTTTACATTACCATATATTGTAGGGAAAGTAATAGATGTTTGGTAATCACAACATTACGAAACATTTTAAAAGCGAAATTCAATTGATTGACACTTCTTTATGCAATGTAATACTTACATAATTATATATTACACAAAATATTTGCATAATTATTTTATTTCCAGGCTTTTCAAATATGATGACTGAGTACTATAGTTTCCACCACTTGAAAGTAAATTAATTTCACCACAGTCATTTAAAGACTTATTTATGTACACATTAATTTTCCTTTCACTCCAACTTTTGTTAACACTTCGGAAAATTGCGGCTTTTAAAACACCTGCAACATTTGAAAATGCATATTCCTTAATCACTTGGTTAAAGTAATAAAGTTGTGTGGGAAAGTGAAAGTGTTAACAAAGTTCTTTATAAAAAATGAACTTGGTTTATGAATACTTCGCGCTGCTGCATTTTAGTATATTGATGAGGCAGCGAATAATAAAATTAAAATTCATAAATAAATGCTGTGTATAAACATACATTATTTTGTAAAAAATATACATGCATCCATAACAAATTGAGCTACAGCATTAATACTCGACATGTATGTATCGCTTGAGGAGCTGTTGAAACCCAGACCGTCCGACCTACCAGAAAGGTGTAAGGTATCTGTTTGGACGGTCGGGAAGTGCCACCCAATTTAGACCGGAACCCAGTGGGGGAGGCATCCACAGTGACCGTACCCTCCTTCCCCTACCACCAACCTCTCGGAAGGACTTTCGGACCCACATGTTTAACGTGATCGTACTCCGCATGAACACGGCGGCAGTTTTGGCAGCGGCGGGAATCGAACCCGGGCCTACCGAGTGCAACTCCAGCGCGCTAACCAATAGGCTACCGCGCCCGCTTGAGGAGCTGTGTAAATGTTTAAAATTTGGGGGGAAAATGTTTTATAACAAAATGGTGACACCAAGAAGTTTACAATTTAGTAAGTGATCAATCCACTTCTATCAGCTATATAAACCGATGTTCGGTACGGCATCTAGTAAATTATGTTGTTTATGCCCCTCTGCGAAATATTCTTCCACAAATGTTGCAACTGGCCAGATATATCAGTGGTATTCTGAGAAGGCTGCATTTGTCGTCTCAGCATGTCCCCTACGTGTTCTAATGGTGATAGATCTGGGGACCTGGATGGTCATGGGAAGGTATTAAATCCTCAAACACATTGTTCAGAAATTCGTGAAGTATGTGGTTGATCGTTGTCTTGTTGGTAAATAGAATCTGGGAGGTTTGACATCATAGCAAGATCAATAGACAACAGAATATAGTTGACGTACAAGTGATCCATCAGATTCCTTTGCAGCATAACTGGAGGAGATGCAGCATAACATGGCGTGTGGTGATGGCCATGTGCCTGTCGATAACGAATGTGGGGTAGAAACATTGTCCAGTCCTTTTTCACACACGCATGCTGCGGTCATCAGCACTGAGAAAGAAGCGGGATTCGTCGCTAAAGATAACGTACCTCCAATCGGACACTGTCCAGCCTGACCAATCGGAGCACTGTCCAGCTCGGAACCAATCGTGACGGCTCTGAATATGCTGAGCAGTCAGTGGCAGGAGACCTTAATGGACCTCGACACACAATCCCACCATCTATTGCTGGTAGGTCGGACGGTCTGGGTCTCAACAACAACAACACAGTCCCACCATCTGCTGGGTCGTCTCCTAATAGCATCCCTCGGATGCCTGGATGATGGCAAATGTCTTCTCATGGCTTATAGCGACGCAAATGGTGTGGATTTGCATAAGCATTCTTCTTCTTCCTCAGATGAATTTTGCATATTTGGTTATCTTTTTCAAGCAAAAAATAACAGCAAGATGACGCTATTTTTGAGGTATAGGCGCTTCCCGACGAGTAAGTGCCTTGTAACACGTTTTACGTTTCATTTCCCACCCGACAAACTATGACGAAAAATGCTTGGTTTAATGTGTACTACTACCTCGTAAAGTTTAGCCCATCCTTTTTTAATCATCCTGTATATACCTGCAATGTATGCATTGCAATATGCAAATATGCATACCAGTAATATATATACATTATCATATGTATACCTCCAATGTATGAATCGTAATATCACATTGTAATATGCATTGTAGTATTTATGTTGCAATGTGTATAATATTAACTTACTACTTGGACTGGCGCAAAAAGTTCGATTCCGTATATATCGTGGGCAAATTCCACGCTTACTTCTCGACGGATTATTAGATTAAAAGACGTTGAAGTTTCATTAAATCGCAATAGTTTATGTTTCCGATATCCGCATTTTGAATATTCGAAACTTTATTAAATAGCTGATCTATTTGTTCCTGCTTCATGAATAAATAATATACACACACATAATCCCCTTAGCATTCTCAAAATCAAGAAAACCTCCCATTGCAAATAGAATTTAGCGACAGGTTTTACACTTTCTATGCTCTCCTCAGCATTTTAAAACTGATACCTGCAATAACAGCAAAAAAACAATAATTGCAATAATTGCAACTACGGGCTATTGATCCATGTTTACGGGCTATTGATCCCAAATTCGATCCATGATCAGCAATGCCAATGCAATTTTAGCATACGTCATTGAATCATTAAATAAACTTCTGGTAAATTGCTATTTTATTTCGACAACTATCAATAGATTTATAGAAATATCTCAATGGTATCAATTCAGTCTGAATGGTATCAATTCAGTTCTGGTAAGAAGTTAACACATCCGTACACACATTTGATAAAATTAATCAAATTTTCATTATATTGTTTTTACATTTCAAATCATAAAGGGACAATGTTTCGAAAACGGCTTATATTAACGTTGTACAAATGACCTCACCTTCTTTTAAATACAAAATTGCATTCTGTATAACTAGTTACTTAGAACTATTTACATAATCATAAAAACTACTTTATGAAATTTCTTAATATTTAGTAGTTGCGTCCTTTGAGGATTATCCAGATGCTGATCAGATTTTGGTACGATTCGGAAAAATATTACCGAAAATATAAAAATATTTCGGAAAAATATATCTATTCTCGCGACATAACCCACAAAGAACGTGCAAATCTGAAATAAAAGACTAAAATTCCTAAAATATTTTAATTATATACTTGCTCCTTGTAAAATTTTTGACAACAAAGCGACTATGGCTAATCCCATGATTTTAGGATGGACCGTTATTGAGATATTTTGGTTTTTAGAATTTTGAGGAGTTAATGACCTTCTGAAATGTATTATGTTGCCCAATTAAACGAAAAAGTATTAAAAATATAAATTTGATATTATAATCCCAAAGTTTCCATGTTATTTTCAGCAATTCAACTCCATTTAATGTATCATGAAATAAAAAATAAGAAAATAAATGAATGTGTAGGGAATGCTACGTGCTGCCCACATCAGATTTTTGGATAAGTAACATTTTACTTCATTTCTTTTTTTCGGTGAAGACATACAAAATCGTTTGATTAGGACTTAAGGAAACCTGCAGACAACGACCATCCCCGAAACATTGTTGCAATTTAATTTGCGTTTAACTATTTAGTATACATTTTCCTTACGCCATGGAAACTGCATTTCAATTATTTAGCATCTTATTTATCTAAATACGTATTTTTCATTCATATTCACTCATGCAAATATTTTCGGAAATTACTGCTTTCGAATTACGTGAAATTTTGGAAAAATGTCTCATCCTTTATTAACTGGCCAGGCCATTAAAATTGAGGAGAAACTTAGTGTTGACAGACTTATCGAAATAAAGAAATGAGGATTTAGTTTATAAATATTCAGCAAACTTATCCACATGTTTAGTATGATCAATGAAGCAACAAATTATAAAATTAGAATTCCATTAGTATGTGAAGATAAAGTGTAGACAAAATTGCATTTTTAAAATTAGTAGTTATGTAAATTATTCAACGCTTGTTCAGTAAACGACATTAAGTAAGATATTTAAAATAGTTTTTTTAAAATAAAGCTGTTAAATTAAAAAATACACTTGCTCAGAAAATGACAATACATGAGTGATTTAAAACGCTGCTTTAAATGAGACTGTTGATTTTTGTACATATCTTTATTACATATAGTACATATATCTTAGTACATATTAATTTTTATATAAACTGCCAGCAATGACAAGTTCATCATTTGCACACACACAGACAGATATACACACCACACATACACACACACACATATATGTATATATATATAATAAATATATATATATATATATATATATAATATAAAATTTCGCATTGCATTCTGCCATCACCTGAAACAACTTCTTCAGTCTATATCTTTTGATTTTGATAAATTCATATATCAACTTGCTTATTCACATTCCATTCCTATTGAAGCATTCTATCTATGGAAGTATACTACTTTACATCTACTTAAAAATGTTATTATAAACATTAAATTAACGAAGCCTAGGTATCCTTATAAACAACTTCTATCTGCAATTAAAGAACTACAACAACATTTTGTAATAACTTATGTATATAAAGCTTCTAATAATTATGCCATCATTTGTAAAAAATATTATGTTTCTCTGTTACAGAATTACTTAAAAAATAATCAAATTTTTAAACCTATTAATAATCAGTCTATCCAAATCAAAACTAAAATGCTGAAATTATATACACAATTAAATATTAATTGTAAGTTTTTTAAATTTCCTTATGTTACTTTGGTTCCTAAATTCCATAAATCACCTCCCAGTTTTAGAACGGTCTTTTGTGTACATAATACCTTTACCACTACAGCTAGTAAGTATTTCATTAGCTGCTTAAATAGAATTACTGAATCTCTTAAATTTAGGAATTCATGATATTTTATTTTGAACAATAGTTTTGATTTAGTTAATCACCTTAGCAAGCTTCCACAAATTCTTGGTTTCCAAATCTTTGATTTTAAAGACCTATTTAATAATATTGTCATTAAAGATTTATATAAAGTTATTATCTCTCTTTATCATGACTATATATCTTCCAATAATGTTGCATTTAATGTCAAAAACTTTCCTATGCTCTTGCACTTTGTGTTATACAACAATTATATTATCCAAGGTGATAACATTTATTTACAAACATCTGGTGTACCACAAGGTGGCTGTAGTAGTAGTATTCTCGCTAACTTATATCTTTATTATTATGAATGTCATTTTAACTCCAATTCATATATTATATATAGATATGTTGATGACTTAATTTGTATTATCATTGATGATTCCTATCCCATTAATATTGATTTTTACCCATCTAACCTAGAATTTATTCCTAATGAGCCTAGCGTTAGTCAAACTGTAAATTTTTTAGACCTAAATTTAGATACTCACAATAATCATGTAATCACCAATCTATATGATAAAAAAGATTCTTGCAACTTCACTATCATAAAGCTGCTATCATATCAATCTTGTAATTCTATTCAATTGTTTAGAAACATCATATTAAACCAGTTATTTCGAATACATCGACTTTCTGATCCTCGGTTTCACTTTCTCGACATCAATAATCTTAAACGCATTTGTCAAAATTACCAATATCCGGAAGTATTTGTAAATAATATTATTAATAATTTCAAATATACCACGTAATAATTTTACAAATGCATTATTTATCTTTGATTGGATAACTCATTTTTGAAAATTCACCCATTCCTATCATGTTACTTACCATTTGACCTGAGTCTAATACTGTTTACTATTTTCGAATGACTATTTTCCACTTGTCCTGAGTCCTATACTGATTACTATTTTTGAAGTCTCCATACATATTATATATCGTTCAAATCTATTCATTCCGGTGGCCACTCGCGTTGACGAAATGAGGTGAAATGCTCAGGCGCTTGTTCAACCTACACGTGGTAGCAATGCTTGTGAGTTCATATTTCTGTTCGAGGTGGTATTATTTTTCTGATTTGTAATTCAATTGATTTATTTTTTTCCTTCCACTAGCCTGTAGACAGTTCCAATGGTGTCTATAGTTAAATACTATCGCCATTGTCAGAAACTGGCTATTCTATCGGTTTTATTTCGAATTGTATGGCTGTCCTGATGAGAATGCCATTTCGAACTAACCGCCATTTTTTGTGTACTTTCAATTGATTGTTCTCTATGTCTTAATCTTTTACCTTGAGCTAAATATTATTGCATTTTCTCATTTTAGCCATTTTTCCTTTTTTTTATATTTATATACACTTTTTAATTGTGATTTTTGTATCCTAATATTCTTCTCATCCCCCTTTCCATTGTAGTGATATGTTACCTTCTATTTTTATCCTTAGTCTTGGTATATAGTTACTCATTTGTAACATATAAGCTAGATACGGTTTTTTTTGTTCATGCAGTAGTTTATGCTTAGTTTCGGATTAAAATCTTTAATGATATATATATATATATATATATATATATATATATATATATATATATGCATGTTGATTGTCCTTTACTTCTTGAGATGCATAAATCATTGTATGGTGCAGAAGAATGGCAAGTAATGCTTTAATCAAAATGACTATTAATATATATATATATACACATTCAAAACATTTGTATAGACTGTTTAATTTGTTAACTTTTTAATGTATTAATGCAGAATTTTTCAATGTAGAATAAGAAAATAATCGTATTTTCGAAATAATGTCTTACTGGATTTATTTTTCAGATGGAGGCATACAAAATATTTGCTTGAAGCTTTAGAAAATCTCGACACGCAGGTGTATTATGCTGCGTTGTAATTTAATTTTTATATAATTATTTTGGGTAAATTGCATGAAATATCCATCCAATTCAAATAAAATTTATATGCCAGATAACGTATGTCATACTAGAGAGCTGATTATATTGGTAGAACTATAGACGATTTTTTCACTTCAATATTCGGTATCATGAGAACCCCTATGAAGAAAAAATAGTCGATTCTATTTGGCGAGAATTTGAATGAGACATACTTTTTTATATCGTCTAAGGAAATAGCCTGTATGGCTGCTCCTATAATACTTTATAGTTCATTTGTTGTAAACGGTGCTTAATGTCCTTAAAGTTATTGCTTAATTGCCATGTTCCAGAAATCAGGTTCGTATGTGGCAAACGAGTAGATAAAAAAATAAGTTCAATCTATGCATACAAGATGTCTTGGAGATTCTGCGCCCAATGTGGACGAGCATTTTCTTGCTAGAATATAATTCCAGGACTACTAAAGGAAGTGTATCATCTCCTGATTCTCCAATAGTCAACAAAAGATCCCTGACGTGTCGTCTGTATCAAGCGAAATCGTGAACCTAATGCAATTCCAATCCATGACACTGGGTACTTGGCCAGTATGACGCTGACAAATTCACACTGCAAGATGATTTTTTCCACGGTATTTTTCAACACATGTGCGGCCAACTTGATGCAGAAAGTTCAATCGTGACTCGTTAGAAAACACGAAATATTGCTAATCACGCAAATGTTTGTGCTCAAGACCTTATTACAGTCTGAAGCATATTCGTTCGAAAGTCAAGAAAGTTTGTAGCAATAGACTACAAGTAAGCTTCCCACGTTTTAGTAGATGCCGTGAAATGTATTGTTCCATAAATCCTGACGTTTGTAGTGCCCCATTGCCATGCGAACACTGTGGATATCGCTGTGCGATTGGTCTCTGCTCTTTGGCGCAGCAGTCTGTTATCGCCTGCAGTCGGGAGATTGTGCTGTCCAGTTTTGGAATTTCTATATGCCAATCTCATCTATCAATGAAATACACGTTCGATGAAGTCACGTTTTGTCTGTTACGAGTTGTAATTTCTCAGTAAGAAAATTCAGTTTATCTCATCCCATCTATTCTTCCGCGCTCAAGTCTGTCATTCATTGAAAACTATGACCTCGTTTTGTTAAAGTATACAGTGGGACACAAGGAACACTCTTTCAACTCAATGGAGGCTCTTCTCTGATAGCATCATATTGCTTAAGCCACCTATTTATACCCAAGATTTGAAATCTCAGAAGGTGCTGCTCTGAAACCATATGCTTATTTTCACTTACGGTATAACCAGGTATACATGCCCCATCTTCTAAGTACATATCATGTAGGTTTAATTTTTATAGTGTTACAATTGTAATAATAGTGTATATAAAAATATTATGTGCAAGATTTTTGCTCCATATGAGCACATATCGATATTTTGGGAAATTTTCAAAGTAAGTTTAACATTTAAAAAACAGTCCTTATGTATGACTTTCTTATGTAGTCTTTGTGTAGTCCTTAAGTATGGCTCGTACAACCATACATATGAACATACATAGAAGCATTTTTCAATTTTACTAGTAAAGATTTTGCATTTAATGGCTATTACATTAAAAAATATTTTTTTATGGATAGCATTTTACTTTACAAAGGAGATATTCGGAAAATTTGAGATCTTTCTTTAGATCTGGGATCCGCAAACATCTTCCATCATGAATTACTAACACTATGTTATTACATGAAAATAAATATCAGCAAAATATTGAATTATTCCAAAACAAATAACACAGCAGGGAATTTTTGCAAGAAGTAAGTGATTAAAATTTAAACAATTGATGTATCTAGTATATGTTCTATATTAATTAAAATTAATAGTTAGGATATCATAATTTATACAATCCTATACAAATCACTTATATTACGATTAAAATATGATTTTTAAATCAAGCTTTAATAATTGAAATATCAAAAATACAAAGTGTTCTAGGTTGTATATTTAAGCAATTTATTCAAAATTATAGCCACAATCTTTATGAAGATTGAAAAGTAAACATTTTTAAATTCTTGAGTGAAAGTTTATCTCTAATTAATATCGCATTTACACGGATATAGTAACATGATTAATGATATTCGCGGCTGAAAGAAAATACTCAATAATTATATTTTAAATGGTGATTACTTATTCAACTTCGAATTACAACCTATGGATGTCGAGAAAATATTCGGTTCTATCATAATTACAGATTTGCTGTTAAAGTTGTTGTTGTTGTTGTCGTGTCCCTAACATTACATTCAAGGTAGAATGTGTGCACTGCTTCTGTTTAGTCTAATGACCCGGGGCACCCGAAGGTCTGACTTCTGCCCCAAATAAGACATTACAACATCCATTCCCGCAGGCGGGACTCGAACCCGCAATCTGGCAGCCGAGCCGTCACGAGGAAACACCTGCCTCTTTGACCGCTCGGCCACCACATCGGCGCTGTTAAAGTAAATAAATTTTAAAAAATTTCTTTATTACATGTATTTGAAACGCCCTGAAATTAAAGCACATATTTTATAAACAAAATTTTGAAATTTTCAATGTATGAGTCACTTCTACTTAAGTTGAGTGCTGTTTAAATGGCTAGTTGTCACACAATGTACACCTACACACTTCATAAACTTTCTGAATATCAAAGACTGTTTCAAATTCAAACATAAAAATGCAGACCATGTTAAAGTTCTATTAATATATAGATTGCAGTCCTAAAAGCAATATTTTAATTCATGCATGTTGTTTTATTTTTAACGCTTTCAGACATTTTAAGCTAAAAATCAATTACTTATTGCCATAGTTTTCAATAGTTTGATTTAAAGATTAGCCAGGAAACGATTACTTTAAACGTAATTCGGTTAGCATAATTGCCACAAAGGAATCAAGAATCCAAAACTGTAAATATATTTGATCTTACATATTGAAGGGACGTTGTACTTTCTTTCTCTCTGTTTTTCTGTTTGTACAGTCTGTAGCGGGAAATCTAAGCATCATACGACCTTGAAATTTGGTACACAGGTGCTTCAAGACCCAAATAGGTGTATCTTGGCGTTATTTTTTAAAATTTCGAATTAGTTTTATGGTTATTTTATGTTTAGTCCAATACTAAAACACCTTTAGTCCAATATTTAAATAATTTAATCCAATATTTACATAAATCGATTCCTTTGCAATCTAAAACGTTATTACGGAGTTTCCTTCTTGACACCATCGGAAAAAATCTGATGTGGGCAGCACTTGACTTTCCTTATATAATGCAATGAATTTAATACTTTTACAGTAAAAAGAAAATAGGTTTTTCTTACAGTAAATACTTATATTCTTTCCAAGAGATTGAATTTTCGACAATTAGTCGTCATTTTTATTGATATAACGTCATTTTTATCAATTTGGCGAGTTTTTCGTTAATTTGGCAACAATTAAAAATTCGTCAAGTTGGCGACATTCCACCAAATTCGTCGCCAAAATCTCGCCAAGCGTTATGGACGGAGAAATAAGTTATTCTTATAGCAGATAAATGACTATTGGCGTTCAAATACAAAAGTATTCCTCAAAGTATATTTTCTCATGAATGGAACGAGCAAGATCCACGAGAAAGATGTCATCAAATTTATCGCAAGATATTACATATGAAAAGTGAACATGTTTCTCAACAGTTAATATTTATTTTTAATTTATGGCATTTTTTGATAAATTTATTTGAAAAATGTATAATATCTCGAGAACGGTTCATGCTAGCATTCTAAAGTTCATGTTAATCATTTTCTAAGGAAAAATTACATAAAAAATGCAAATTTGCGTAACTTTAATAAAGGTTTTAACTTTTTGATGATTTTTTCAAAATTTCACTCGAAAATTTAGGGGGGTTCTAAACATTCGATTGCGTTTAAAAACAATAGGCTCCCAGTATTTACGGATTGTGATTTTTGTACCAAATTTTATTCGAATCACTCCATTCGTTCGTGAGATATCGTCTCTACAGTCTCATTCACTCACACACACACACACACACAAAGACATCACCTCAAAAATGTGTGATTCGTGATCAGGGATGCTTGAAAGTGCTCTCCCGTCGAAAACTCGAATTCGAATTTTCGACCCCGTCACAATACTTTCCTTATACATTATGTATATAAGGAAAGTAAAAACGATAAACGTTCTTTCTAGCAATGTTTGAACACAAATTGGGCAATAAGTACTTTATAATTATTTTTTTATACATCGAAATGTGCATTTTTAATTAGTCTGATATATTCAATGTTGCAAAAAATATATGCAAATATATTAAATGAAATTATAGCCACGAAACACGGCATGTATATATCGTTTGAGGATATAAGCAAATGGATAAAATCTGGGAGCAGAAAAACATGTTATTACGAAGGGGCGTACAAGAATATGACATTTTAGTAAGTGGTAAATCTTCCCTTCGCAGCTATACCAGCCACTATTTGGTAAGACATAGCTCTATTTAACTTGCTCGTATCCTGTGTCAGATTATGCCACAAATGTTGCAACTACTAAGCTAATTCAGAGGTATTCTGAGTAGATATTCTTCAGAGGTATCTTTACAACATGTCGCAGATGTGTTCCATTGGTGATAAGTATGGACCATTTATGACCATTTAAAGGGCATTTAACCCTAAGAAATATTGTTGACAAAGTCGTGCAGTATGTGCTCGAGCGTTGTTTTTCTGGTAAATGGAATCTGGGCTGCCTGACTGCATAGAAAGGTGTCCAACCAGCTGTAAAAATACAGTTTATAAACAAAAACGAAAGATATGTAGAACAGAAAATCATGGAACAAGCAAGAAGCTGTAAGTGCTAACTTCATCAATAAGTACTTCAAAAATTACAACATTTCATGAAACAGATAGAAAATTACAAAAAATAGGAGATAAATTACATTTATATATTGAACCAGGGATTTACAAACAGAATATTTTCAAAGTGTTGGTTTCGAAACGGGTTGACAAATTCAGCGGCAGTTTGAATTGTACATACAATAAATAATTTAAGATCTTACTTGAAAATGATAAAAGCAGTAGAAGTCGCGCTTTCATGGTAGATATATGTATTTGTGGATCAGTTTTGCACTTTTTACCACCTCCTATGTACAAATCAGATAATAATTGCAATGTCAACAACAACAACAAAAATCTTATGTGGGCAGCACATGACTTTCCTTATATAATGCAATGTATTTACTTCTTTTACAGTAAAAACAAAAAAGGTTATTCTTATAGTAGATACTTATATTTTTCCAAGATATTGAATTTTCACTAATAGTCGTTATTTTCATTGACTTAGAGTCATTTTTTATCAATTTGGCGAGAATTTCTTTGATTTTGTAGCATTTAAAATAGTTCATTGTAAATATATGTATATGTGGATCAGTTTTCCACTTTTTACCACCTCCTATGTACAAATCAGATAATAATTGCAATGTCAACAACAACAACAAAAATCTGATGTGGGCAGCACATGACTTTCCCTATATAATGCAATGTATTTACTTCTTTTACAGTAAAAACAAAAAAGGTTATTCTTATAGTAGATACTTATATTTTTTCCAAGATATTGAATTTTCGCAAATAGTCGTTACTTTCATTGATTTAGCGTCATTTTTATCAATTTGGCGAGAATTTCTTTGATTTGGTGGCATTTAAAATAGTCGCCAAGTTGGCGAAATTTAGCCGAATTTGTCGCCAAAATCTCGCCAAGCGTTAGGAACGGAGAAATAATTTATTCTTACAGCGGATAAATGACTATTGGCGTTCAAATAAAAAAGTATTACTCAAAGTATCTTTTCTCGTGAATGGATCGAGTCAGATCCATGAGAATGATGTCACCAAATTTATCGCATGACATCACATATGAAAAATAAACATGTTTCTCAACAGTTAATATATTTTTCTTAATTTATGGGATATTCTTTATTAATTTATTTGAAAAATGTGAAATATCACGAGAACGGTTCATGCTAGCGTTTTAAAATCTACATCAATCATTTCCTAAGGAAAAATTACATAAGAAATGCCTACTTGCGTAACTTTATTAAATGTTTTGATTTTTTGATGATTTTTTCAAAATCTCACTCAAAAAAATAATGGAAGGGAGGGGTTCTGGGCATTCGATTGTGTTTTAAAATAATAAGCTTCCAGTATACATGGATTGTGATTTTCGTACCAAATTTCATTTGAATCGCTCCATATAATATGATACCTTAATATGATGAACATTATCAAAGCGTTATGGCCATCTGTATTTCAAACTAATAAGAATACATATATGAAGAAACCATAGAAAAATATCAAATTTGTTTCAAAAACTGTAAATATATATAGTGCAGCAAATGAATGCAGTTGAAAATAAAAAAAATGTGTGATAAAATATACTATAGCAGTTTCACAGACTTCAAAAGAAATTTTCGTGCTTTATTGTTTTTTTTTAGTTTTATGAGCAAAATCAAAGAAATCTTTGTCTCTTTAAACACGGGAAAAAATTTATTGGCTTATTTTATGTTTTTGAAGTTACCGTATATTATGTGATTTCTGTATTTACAAAAGTTTTTCTTTCATCTTACGAAAGCTGGTTTGGACTTACGTCTTTAAACTTGGTGTGTTATAATAATCGTTAGTTAGAGTGTGATTTAAATACTGCGATTTTAATTGAAATTTGTAATTTGAGAACTACACATACATGAACAATACACTTATAAGTAGGTTATTATGTAACACTGGCATTTTGCCGCCCAGGTGGTGTAGTGGGTAGCGTGTTCGGCTGCTGTCTAGAGGGCTCGGGTTCGAATCCCGAATAAGGCATGGAGGCTTGTGTGGCTACTGTAACTGGATTTCAATCTCTTGTTACCACGTTAATTGAATTAAAAAACAGGTCTGTAACAGGGAAACTAATTCCTTTAAAACATTAAATTGAAACTTTTTAGGAATACTTTATTTTGTTTAACAATGTATGACGATTGGCTACAAAAATAGTCGTCTTAATCGAAACTTGGGTTTCGATTGAAACGACATCGGAAGCTTCTAGAGGACCTGGAAAATTTTTTGTCCAGTGAAGTAATTTTAATTTAATAATCAACCGGTTCTATTGTATCCTAAAGAGTGATTCCTGTAATTTATTTTTAACCAGCAGCATACCCGTTCTTCGTACGGAGTATATAATATAAAGAAACTTATAATTCGCAATCATGTACAAATTCTGTTAAAATATTAAATTTATTGCTCCTAAAGGGAAGGTTAAGAATATCTGTTCTCACTATGCAAAATTATCTTCACGGGCAGATCTGAAGAATAAAACATCCTGACTCCTTTTGTAAGCAAATTTACAAAGACAAAGGAATTAAATCAATATATGCATCTCCGTACTACTTATATTGTTGCAGATTAGAAGATATTTCAGTGTGTTAGTAGCAGATTACCCGTACTACAATATGAGTCTCAAATATTTGCCAAAATAAAAGAGATGACGTAATAAATTGGAAATATCAATAATATCCTCACTCTTTATACCAGAAGGTCGTAATTCATTCCAATATATGCCAATATATGTCAAAATATATGCAAATATACCTGTACTACTATGCAGAAATACCTGTACTATGCAAATATAACTGTATTCTTGTAGATTCAGAATATATACCCTTGAATATCTCGACAACCCCTGGTCTTAGATTCTCGAAACTTGGGCTAAATTTATGGGGGACTATTTCAAACACATTTATTGGGGACTATCCACAAAATTCCATCTAATTCGGTTCAGTAGTTCCTTCGTGATGATGAGACAAACAAAAATTATTTTTTTAATAATATCTCGAGAACCACTTATCGTAGAAACTCCAAATATAAACAAAATTTTAAGTGGGACTATTTCCATGCTACCCACAAAATTTAATTAAATTCGGTTCAGCCGTTCACTCGCGATGATGGGACAAACAGACAGACAGACATATTTTCAATTTTATTTACATAGATAAGCACAGTAAATAGAATATTTTAAAACGATTTATGTAGCATATCAGTATGACGTTAGCCGGAGAAGAATATAGAATCCAATTCGATCATAAGTGCTTTCAATTTATTCGTAGTAGCTTAGCTGGGAAGGTGTCGGCTGATTAGTAGGAAGATCTGCGATTCGAGTATTGGATGCGGTAATTCTTTACAATTACTAGCAATGGATTCGTAAACAATATGTGTTTACAACCAAAATACTATACCAGGGCAGATTTCATCTAGTGTGAAAATGAACAGAAAGCTCCGTGCTGTCCATGTTATGCTTTCTGAATATTCATCACCAAAGCTGGTAGAACTAGGGGCGTTAATCCTTGTCGATTGTATCCAATCTTCAGCGTTGATTTCTAGAGAGTGCTTCTAAGGCGGAGCGACAAACTCCATTCCAAATACATACAATAGTGTTCGTAATTTACCTTTAGGATCCTCAAACGACGAACTTCAAATAAGAGTTTCATGCACGTGATAGAGCAGTATTGCTGATCACAAGACATTTCCAAATTCGTGTCAGAGCAAGAAATTGTTTTGAATACAGATATTTAGCATATGCTAAGGCTCCCGGAGAAATGAAATTGATGTGATAGATACCTGTTAAGAGGGAACTGTCATCAATCAAAACGTCTACTTCAACTAAGCATGCAGGACAATCATTAATAGTCTAGAATTGCACTAAGATGAAAATAATTTTATGGTCCCTCTTTGATTTGTCTATGTAGCCAAACTCATATATGGGTGGTAAAATACATTTTAATACAACTTACAGTGTCTGTATAGTGAGAGCTACCAATATATGAATTTTTGAGAACTATTGTTGCATAGAGCCCATAAATTATTCATATTAAGCAGATGCTCAATATGTGGGAACTTTCAATACGCGCACACTAATGAATGTCATAAAAAATCTTATTTCAAGTAAGCAGGTTGAGAACCAAAAATTGTTTATATGACTTAGAATGTCCATACGTCAGGAGTAGCATTATCCTGGTATTTCAAAAGATAAAGCGTTGCTTGGATGATGGAATATCCATTCCCGATTATGACATGTGTACGTGCCGTGTGCGCTATCACATCTGAAGATATCAGTTGTAATTGTTCTAGTCTTGCATATAGGTGCACAGGTTGAAATCTCGCTCAGGGCCAAATTGATATAGGCTGCAGGCCAGGTACTAAAAACGTATCATGCACTCATAATAAGTTATAAATGTAAATATTACACTTTCAAAATTATTTATAAAAATTATTAGCTTCCATACACATGTCTCTGCGAAAAGAAAAATATTTATCTTATCTTATTGTAACCTATTTAACAACTTTAATATAATTAAAAGTATTGATTGGCATTGCACATTCTAATTTCATCCGAAACATTGGAGTTGTATTTATATTGCCTTATGTAAACTCTCTTTGAATTTAGAGTACTCCTAACACCTGTAAGTTTGAAAAATTAATTTACTTTATGAAATTATGTGCCACTTAAAATTTCTGTTCAGCATAATGTGTAAGTGTTGACCAAGTTCTTGAAGAAAAGATGGTATTTAAAAACTATTTGACACTTTTCGGCATAATTAGTTGTCGCAAAACAAATAATAAATTTGTTGCTTTTTAATGAGTCAATCATAAGGTTATAGGAAATATCTTTGAAGATGGTTAATTATGTAAATTAGGGTGCTGGTAAATACAATGAATTATTAATAAATTCCATCGCAGAATGTCAGTTTTAATTAAATATTTCAATATTTAAATATGCAGCATTTTTGTCATCAAAAATAATTTTCACCCTATTTTTTAATATAACTGATTTAGATTTGCATAAATTTTATTGGATTACTAGCCGAAGCATCAATCTTTGCTCAAGATTTAAAATATCTCCAAATTCTAATCATACTCTAAATCATTATATTTTCAAAATAAAATCATTAAAATATGTAGTTTAATTTCTGTATATAAATAAAAGACATTTTAAAATATTTGTCCTAGCTGTGCAAAATTATTAAAATACATTATAATACATAACATACATATAACATTAAAATACACACACACACACACACACACACACACACACACACACACACATATATATATATATATATATATATATATATATATATATATATATATTCTATCAACTGATAAGATTTCTATCAACAGATAAAAGGTATCCCTATGGGGGGAGGCTGCTCCTCTATGTTAGCGGATCTCTACCTTAACAAATACGAAGAAGGTACTTTTATTCTAAACGAAATACCTTATTTTAGATTTATGAATGACATTCTTTTTGAATGTATTAAAAACACCTCTGATTTTGATTTCAGTTTCTATCCATCCAATCTAGAACTAACGGAGACCAAAAAGATTCACGATAGTGAGATTAGTTATCTTGATCTATGTATCAATTTCACTGAAAATGAAAAATTATATACAACGCTATATGATAAAAGAAATTATTTCAAAATAAACATTAATTACATCATAGATTGGAAATCGAACTTGAGCGCCAATAATTTAAGAAATATCGTTAGAAAGATTGCATTCTTATAAGGACGATCGTTCAAAAGTGATAAAAAATTCATAAAGGAAGCGTTGAAACAGCACTATCCAATAGGATACCTCAAACACTACTATAATGCATTGCATTGCAAGGAGATTAATGCATTTGTCAATGATATTGGCAACACCCATTTTATATAATATAATGGCATCGCATTGAAACGCTCTGCACTTAATATGTGAATTGTTGAATGTTCTGTCATTCGATGTTAACTTCTTACTTCAAACTGTCTCAATCCAATTTTCTCTCCACTCGGTTCATGCATTCACTTTTGGTATACGTCTTTTGCTTTGATGTTCCAAAGACATATGGCCACAGGCACGTAATGGCCCCGGGAGTGTGTCCTTAGGAGTAATAGTTGACTATAACCGGGAACAAGGGATCACAATCCCCCTTGGCCACATTTAATTTCCCTGTTGGCACATGTTTAACATCTCGTTCTTTTTTGATCTTATATATATATATATATATATATATATATATATATATATATATACATGAAGAATGATGAATTAATTAGAATAAATAAATTTGTATATATTATTGATATTGGGAAAAATTATGAGCGCAATTATGAGCGCTCCCTTGATAGATACTATTACTTTTCGTATGTATCTTACGATTCGCGTCTCTTTTTAAATATAAAAATAAATCAATAAATAAATATTTAACTGTCTAGGATTTAGTTCACTATTTTTTGCAACATTTTCTTTCATGCTGCATTAATAATGCTAACCACATTAAAATAAATGAACTACACTTCAAATTTTTAATGTCTGTCTCATTTTGCTTTTAATAGAAATTTCTGAAAATCATCGCAGATGTTATGGTTTTAAAAATCTAACAATTTTAGAATGTTTTCAATTTTATTTTTATTAGTTTTGTGGCTTATTAAAATGCGAGAAAAATGAAGTGTTGGCATAGTTCTTGCAGAGAAGAAATACGGATGCGGTTTATAAATATGCAACGTGTCAACCATTATTCCGTTCTAATTAATAGAGCGACCGAATTAAAATTGTAAATTTAATAAAACGTAAAATTAATATACAGAAGAAATTATGTTACCGAAGTCAGCAATTAATTAGAACAGCCAACACCAGTCCAAAAAATCTGATGTGAGCAGCACATGACTTTCCCAATAGACTCAAAATTATTTTCTCTTTATATCTTTAATAATTAATTAAATTGAATTTAATTGCACAGAATAACATGAATAAATATTAACAATGAATTTGTAGTTTTAATTCAATTTTTGGTTTCATTTAGTAACGGAACATTTTTTCAAAGGCGGCGTATTTCAAACCAAACCGAGATTTATATCCGGAAACGGATTTTTTTACCATATTCTCTTGTTATTCCTCTACATATGTACTAAATTTCATATTTTTGTATGCTATAGATTTTGCAATACGTGACAAATAAACTTAATGTAAGCACCGATCTTCGCTTCCTACTTGCTGGCGCTCCCTGAGCTTGTTTTCAGAGCTGTTTCTATCAAAGTTTAAATCAAAAAGTGGTTTATTTTAGTGCATTTAACTTTCATTTCTCTACAAATGTTCAAAATTTCCTATTTTTGTATACTATATATTTATCGGTACGAGACAGAGAAACTCGATAGAAGAAATTATTTACTTCAGATGTGCATAAAAATTACAATATTTCGTAAACTACATCAAACTCAAAAAAGGCTCCATCCTGCAAAAATCCAACTGTGTAAGTACATGTCTGCAAAAAATTGTGGTCTTGCAATTGTGAGTCTACCCAGGACGAGAAATCTCAGCTCAAATATATTGTCTTTGATTTTGACATAATATATTTCTTAACCTCAATGTTAAATCGAAAAATGGGGTATTTCATCCTGTTTCGCTAATATTACTCTACAAGTGTACCAGATTTTATATTTTTGTGTGTTTAGATTCTTGCAGTACGAAGCAGAGAAACTCAAGGAACCAGAAAATTGTCGAACAGAGGCGGCGGCGTTAGATACTATTTTGTAATATAGAGAAATTTTTTGCAAAAAGATTTCTCTATATTACAAAATAGTAGCCAAAAAGGTTTACTACTACAACTTCTATTCGTAGCTTGACAGTATACACTACTATTGTAAGATATTACTGAATCGTAAAGCTCACATGGGGTAGATTTTACCCCAGTACAATGAATCGCAGTCTATTGGGTAGGGATGGGGGAGGTTGAAATATGTGCAATTGAAATTCCTTTCATTGTACTATTATACTCAGTCGTACATAAAATTACACTGGCGGTAAAATGTTTGTAATTACATAGGTGCATTTTAAATGAAAGCAGAAATGCAGATAAGGGCGAATAAATAAGTATATAGTGGAGAATCCAGAATGACTCCCCCCAATTTAACCCCCACAATCATATCCTCTGGGACTAAATTTGTTTTATACTTTAAGTGCACAAAAAATTAAGAAACAATTCCCAGTACAAAGAACTGGTTATGTTATCAAAATAGTGATTTCTATTTTATTTAATTTAAAATAAATTTAAAATGTTAATTTCGCTAAGAAAGCAGCTATTTAATCAAAATGAAAGTGAAAATATTAATTTTCAAAAACTGCAAAATTCAAGAAATGCTAGTAAAAGTATTAAAAATGAAAATAATAATATAATATGGAATAATAAGCAAATTGATAATGAAAGTAATCATATTCTTAAAGTACGGTCAGACGTAGTTGAAAATCAAAGCAAATACAAGAAATATGTTGTTCAAAAATTAAAGTTGTTAAATGAGATGCAAATTCATAACACAAATGAAACTGAAAACAGTCATAACAAAATGAGAGAAAGTTAGATAAAAAAATTTTCATGAGATCAAAAATATTTAAAATTTCAAAATTTTCTGATGATTGCTATTTAAAAAGTTTGAAAATGAGAGAGATATAAAAGTAACAAATTAAAATGATTCAAAGCAAAAATGATCTGGCAATGAATGAATTTTAAAAATGAAAAAAATGGATAATGATATGAAATTTTTGAAATCAGTAATTAAGGAATTGTTTTAAAAGGGAAAATGGTAAAAATTTCAAAGAAATTAAGAGTAGCTGTACAAATATTTTTGTTCAAAAATTATATAATATATGATAATATACATTATAAATTAAGTCAAAATGTTTTACATAAGAAGTATTGAGCGAAAATAATATATGCAAATACTTTATGCAAAAATGAAAGGTAGAATCAAATGATGTTACCTAATTGGGTAGATGATAGGTGCGTAGCCAAATCCATGCAAGGACATTGTTGTGGACTCCCATCCAGTCAAATTGCCTACTAGTCAAAAGTAAAGTTGACTTTCAGATTAGGATGTAGCCTGAATTTTCAAAGAGTCTTGAAGTTTAAAAATTGTAAGACATAATTAAGTAAAATGAAAAAATAGAAATGAGCTGAAAATGAGAATATTAGAGATTTGCCATTATTGGTACAACTTTTATGCCAAGAAAATAAGTAAATGCATAAATAATCGAAAATTTTAAATCAATTTTAATTTTAAATGTTAAACTATGAACAGTTAAAGTAGCTGTAAATCGCCCGTTGCAATAAAGCAATCGAGGACACAATATCTCGTGCAGGAATGTTGAAATGTAAAATGCATTGAAAATTACTTAGGTAAATAAATGTTTCAGGAATAATATGAATTGTACAAGCGTATTAAATAACTAAATTAATCCTAAAGTAACAGGATAAATGAAATAAATTCAGTTAAAATTTTGTTTAAATGAATAGAGGAATAAATTCATAGGTATAAAAAAAGGTTGAAAAAAACAATTGAATAATATTGAGTGCGAAATAATGCATTTTTGTTGTTCATTTACAATGCAAGGAAAGGTTACAATAATCTTGTATATAAATAAATATGGATATGAAAATAAAATGTAAATAAATATGGAAATGAAAATAAAATGTTAATATTGATGAGGAAAATTGTACGATAATAAATAAATGTGAAATACATATGAAATGAATATACATAAATACGGAATGATTAAATAAATGTTATAAAATAATAAAGAACTTAGATGTCAGTGGGGAATGTAAAAAAAAATTAAAAAGTATCGATGAGATACATAGCATCTGAAGAGCGTTTGTAAACAAACGGTAATCTATATATATATATATATATATATATATATATATATATATATATATATATATATATATATATATTATATATATATATATATATATATATATATGTATATAACTAATTTAAACGATTTGAAAAAAGGGAAAGGGGGAAAACCATATGAATTGCATAAAAATGGCTGAGAGGGATAGCGACCTCTCATTCCCGTTTTAAGTACTTTTCGTCTAGACAACGCCCACGGATACCAATGCAATTCAATGACAGATCCCCGCAGTATGTGCAAAAATGAAAGCTCCAAAATGCAGAAAAGGAGGCCTCAGAATGCAGACAGAAAGAAGACAGAAATGGAACGACGAAATCACACTGGCAATGATGCTACCGACTAAAACGTATCGTCCGTTTCGCCATATATAGTATGTACCCATACGCATGCGTACCTCGATTATTCAAATAAGATGTCATGTTCTCAAGTCATTAAAGAATGAATAATCCTCTTCTTTAAAGAAAGAATTATAAATAGCTTTAAGGAAATTCCGGGGGTAATGATTTTTAAGTGCTTCCTGTAAAATGAGTTTGTTACATGTGAGACAATCTTTTTTGAAAGTATTATTATTACGATTTCTTCTCAGATGTCCTGTTATGATGTTACGGAAAATATTCCTAGACAAATTCGACTTCCATCCAATAATTTGGTTAATCCTCATATCATAATCATTACGTTTATTGTACAGAACTGTATGAATTCCATTTTTATGTTTGTATCTAATGGTTATGTCCAGGAAATTAACTTCGTTTTTGACACTATTAGGGTTCTTGATAAGATCCAATTCCGGAGGATAAAAGTCAAATTCAAATTCAGGAGTATTTGAGTAATGGCCTAAAATCACATCGTCCACATATCTGTAATATGGCATTTCATATAATACATGATTATTCCTTTCGAAATATGTTAAATATATGTCAGCCAGGACTGATGAACAGCCCCCACCCATAGGAATACCCCTAATTTGTTGATAAAAGACTCCACCGTTACATAATATGTTCTCAAACAAAACGATCTGAATTAAATCCATATACCTTCGTAAAGTGATTACTTTTTTAAGATTGTATTCTTTATGTACCAGTAAAAGTATTTCATGCAATTTTTTAAGATCAATACAAACATAGATACAAACATAAAAATGGAATTCATACAGTTCTGTACAATAAACGTAATGATTATGATATGAGGATTAACCAAATATTGGATGGAAGTCGAATTTGTCTAGGAATATTTTCCGTAACATCATAACAGGACATCTGAGAAGAAATCGTAATAATAATACTTTCAAAAAAGATTGTCTCACATGTAACAAACTCATTTTACAGGAAGCACTTAAAAATCATTACCCCCGGAATTTCCTTAAAGCTATTTATAATTCTTTCTTTAAAGAAGAGGATTATTCATTCTTTAATGACTTGAGAACATGACATCTTATTTGAATAATCGAGGTACGCATGCGTATGGGTACATACTATATATGGCGAAACGGACGATACGTTTTAGTCGGTAGCATCATTGCCAGTGTGAATTCGTCGTTCCATTTCTGTCTTCTTTCTGTCTGCATTCTGAGGCCTCCTTTTCTGCATTTTGGAGCTTTCATTTTTGCACATACTGCGGGGATCTGTCATTGAATTGCATTGGTATCCGTGGGCGTTGTCTAGACGAAAAGTACTTAAAACGGGAATGAGAGGTCGCTATCCCTCTCAGCCATTTTTATGCAATTCATATGGTTTTCCCCCTTTCCTTTTTTCAAATCGTTTAAATTAGTTATATCCTGCTTCAGTATATAGTGCTGCATTGCGCCTTTTTCTGAGTGGTATTATATTACATTATTACATTTTTACGTATATTTCATATTTGTATAGTTCTATATGTATATATATATATATATATATATATATATATATATATATATATATATATATATATATATATTATATATATATATATATATATATATATATATATTATGTTAGTAATGTCATATCCATTGATGATTACGTATTTTTAAATATGACAAAAAATTGTGAAAAAGATATTCTGAATAAGGTGCAGAGAAATATTATGAAATAAATAAAAGTAAATTTCGATGCAATAAATGTCATGTGTGGAAATGTAATAAATAGTAATATGTATTACGGTGATGAAGATGTTAGTCGCAGTTACTAAAATGTCAAAGAAAGTAATATCTAGATAATAATGTGTGCGGTAGAATGATAAACAAATAAATAAAAATGGTTTAAAATTAAAAGTTGTTAAAGATATAAATAAATAAGTTAATTAATAATGAAGTAAAATAATGCACGGAAGTCAGTTTAAAAAAGCGTTAAATGTCAATAAATAAAAAATTCATTTCCAGTTTGTTTTGAAAACAAATTTTTATATAAAATTAAAAAGTTACAAAAGTATTAAGCAAAGAATTAAAAAAAATAAACAAATTAAATAGCAAAAATTTGAAAATGAAAAAAAAAAATGAAAAAAAAAATTATAAATTATTTTTAAATTCATGCAAGTCAGTAGGAAGGTATTAAAAAAACAAATTATAATAATAGAGAATCTCAGTAAGGAATGGAAAGGTGAAATAAAATTTAAATAATATAATACAATAAAATGATTTCAAATATTGAATTAAGTTTTTATAAAAGGGATAAATGCAGTTAGGAAATGAAGGCACCTTAAGGTGAACGTTGGTAGTTAATACAAGTTAGCCCAAAGCAACCAACTAAATAAATTCTTTTAAATGGAGATAAATTTGAGTTTAAAATGAAAGGGAATGCATACGTTATGCAACAATGCAAATAGTGTTTAAGCCCATGAGCAGCCTTCTATTACAGAAAAATTGTTAGCACGGTATTTAGATTAAAATAAAATAATGGGCAGATACATATATTTAAAATAGATTAAGTCAACGTTTATATATACATCGAATGGTATAATAAAAGGTTACGATACTTGAGTTCAGTGCTTTGTTTACGAGCTCCTCCATCACGGTCAAAGAACGCGAGCAATCCACGAGCAGCCAAACGTCTTCAAAATGCCCCGTCATTCTCCAAAGAGAGTAAAATTAAGATGTTCATTTCCCCGCTTGTAATTAGTCATTAGCAAACGTTTAAAAAATAATCTTAAGGGGTCTGTCGTTATCGTTTCCACTCCGGGTCGAAGGAAATTTTTAAACGCTTCCGGTTACGAACTTCCGGTCTCAAAGAAAAAAAGGGGTCATATAACGATCGTTTTGCAAGTCAAACAATCAACTAAGCTCAGGTCAGGGGCTCTGTTGTCATGAACGTTCTGTGCTAAGAAGTTTATTTAAAGGGAAAATGTCAAAGGTGTTGTCAACCGCATATGCAATGTTAATGGGAGTTAAAGAATTCTGTGAAAAGTATATTTAAATGGCTGAATTTAACCGAAAAATGTAATTGTATTAATAATAAGGTACTAATGTAAAGATTATGCAAATAGAGTGTATTATATTATGAAAGAATCAATAACGAAAATTCGGAGATTATGAAAAAAAATTGTGTTATAAAATATACGCTGTGTAATTTGTAAGTAATGTGTAATTGTGTTAAAAGTATCAGTAGTTAAATATGTAGGTGTGTAACATTGCCAGGTGATTGTGCATATGTTTAAAATTTTTAAAGAGAGTCAAAATTTAATTTTGCTTCAGTAGAAAGCTTGACCTGATACATTTGATGAGTACATAACTTTGATATATTATATATAATATGAGTTGGAAAACTTTTGCGTTTTCCACTGACTCGAACTTTTTCGAACTTTATTGGTGGTGATTTTTTTGTTTCTTTGTCCGAGGGGAGATATGTGAGACCAGAAATAAACCTCACATGTGTTTTGGTGAGACAGTTTTATGACATTTATTTATTGATCTGAAACATTGGACAATACTTCCAGTCTGAGTGGCGCCGAGGTTTGGAGCAAACCATAAATTTAGGAGCGTCAAGACAGAGGAGGCCGAGTGGGCCCTTGCGAAAATGCCAAGTAGTGACATTGGTTCAATGATTATCCAATGAAGAAAGTGCTTGTTGCGTCGCACTGAATGCTGCAAATGAAAGCAAAGCGGGAGTGACACCACCGAGGGAAAATGAGAGCCACAGCCTGTGGCCTAAGAAGGACACTAGGGGGTAGACTTATATAGGTAATTTAGAGACGATGACTTAAAAAAAACTTGTGAAAATAATGAGAGATGACTTACATATCTTCGAGACAAAAATGACAAAATAATGACTTAACCAAAAATAATGATATATACTGGTGCGACATTATGATAGCACGATGACTAGAGATATAAAGTGTTTCGTAAATTTTACAAAATAATGGCTAGATCTATTGAAGTGTGCAGGTCAACCAAGTACGAGACGGAGCCAAACACCACGAGTTTTGGCCAGTAGAAGTTACGGATGCCAGCATTATGATCAAAGTCCAAGACAGACTTGAAGGTATGTGTTCCTCCAAAAGATATCTAGGTCTAAATAAATGTTAGGCACTTCCTTACTGGTCTCACACATTCCCTCCGCCGAAATATTACAATTAATTGTGTAATTACTTTTATAAGTATTTTATATTGTTAATAAATATTTTTGTTAAAGTTAAAATGGTGTGATCCATTTTGTAATATATTAATTAATAATTACTTTACGGAACTGGCGCGAAAGTTAAATAATTGGGGGGGGGGGGTATATAGCGGCACAACACAGCAATATACAATAACAAGAATACCACTATACGAGTAATTTACGGTCATGTTAATATATGATAGGTTAATGATAATTAATCAAAAAGTTCAATTTTAAGTAATTTATTTTAAAATGTGTACCACAGTAGAAGAACTATAGGTATGCATTATATAGGGGGAGTTTGTTCAGAAAGTCACATGACTCGTTATTCAATTTGTGTAAAACTCCTAAATTCTCTGGCCAAAAGGGTGACATTTTGAACTAATGTATCTCGGTCAATTTTGGTCTTAAAAGAGTTAAACTGTTTTTAGTTTTACATGTAAATGCATGAAGACAATTTTAGAAATTCGAAACTTTGGGATTGAGAGACAGTGTAAAAAATTAAATTGCATATATTTCGCTCTGTGAAACCTTCTCCTTTAATTGAAATTTAATCCTTACACTCACAAAATAGGAGTGGTGTTGTTGTTGAGACCCAGACCGTCCGACCTACCAGAAAGGTGTAAGGACGGCCGGGAAGTGCCACCCAATTTAGACCGGAATCCAGTGGGGGAGGCATCCACAGGGACCGTACCCTCCTTCCCCTACCACCAACCTCTCGGAAGGACTTACGGACCCACATGTTTAACGTGATCGTACTCCGCATGAACACGGCGGCATTTGTGGTAGCGTGCAAATCTAGCGCGCAAACCAACACAAAATGTTCCAATCCAACACAAAAATGTTGGATTTCCCGAATAA
The DNA here is from genome assembly GCA_951213105.1 of Amaurobius ferox. NCBI lineage: Eukaryota > Metazoa > Arthropoda > Arachnida > Araneae > Amaurobiidae > Amaurobius > Amaurobius ferox. The sequence goes on along the minus strand of OX578147.1, from coordinate 101,616,347 downwards.
GTAATACACGCTTCCTATTAAATGTGATAGAGGTTTGATATTTAGTATATTCACCAATCATCCGATAAAAAATCTAAGAAAAATAAAGCTTTCAAAAATATTCATTTATGGGTGTGCTCCACAGAAATACGTTCGAAAGGGGAATTGATAAAATAGCATGCTTCGAGATGAGATATATTTTAATGTGGTGTACGGGAAGATAATTCCAAAGGAGGAAATGCGCAAATAAATTTTCCCAATATTATCTTCTTTAGGGGGTTCTGCACACCAAAATATTCGATTTTCCGAATTAATGTGAAACACGGATTATTCACACATTTTTTCAGGGGTTGTTTATTGCGAGACCATTGCTTTTCAATGGGTATTCGGCTAGTGAATTTACTATTATCACAATAAAAAATAGGTTTTTCTTATAGTAGTTATTTATATTATTTCCAGGAAATTGAATTTTTGACAATTAGTCGTCATTTTCACTGATTTAGTGTCATTTTTATCCATTTGGCGAGATTTCCTTTAATTTGGCAACATATAAAAAATACGCCAAGTTAGCGACATTCCGCCAAATTCGGCGTCAAAATCTCGCCAAGAGTTATTGACGGAGAAATAAGTTATTCTTATAGCAGATAAATAACTATTAGCGTTCAAATACAAAATTATTACTCAAAGTATTTTTTCTCATGAATGGAACGAGCTAGATCCACGAGAATGATGTCAACCACTTTATCGCATGATATTATACATGAAAAGTGAACATGTTTCTCAACAGTTAATATATTCATTTTAATTTATGGGATTTTTTGATAAATTTATTTTTAAAATCTGCAATATCTCTAGAATGGTTCATGCTAGCGTTGTAAATTTTATGTCAATCGTTTTCCAAGGAAATATTACATTAGAAATGTCTCTTTGCGTAACTTTATTAAAGGTTTTCAGTTTTTGATGATTTTTTCAAAATTTCACTCAACAATTTTGGAGGGTTCTGAACATTCGATTACGTTTAAAAACAATAGACTTCCAGTATTCATGGATTGTGATTTTTGTACCAAATTTCGTTCGAATCGGTCCATTTGTTTGCCAGTTATCTTCTCCACAGGCTCACTGACACACACACACACACAGAGACATCACCTCAAAAATGTTTGATTCGTGATCAGAGATGCTTGAACCGTAGTCTCCCGTCGAAAATTAGAATTCGAATGTTCGACCCCGTCACAATACTTTCCTTACACATTATGTATATAAGGAAAGTAATAAGAGATAGAGTGGAGAAACAACCGGATTTGAAGAGCTGCAATAATGACTTCGTCTACTATATTCAAATACTTTAAAAGTACCAGTGCATGATACTGAAAATAATAACATAAGCAAAACTTAAGGAAGTAACCGGTTATGATAGCTATATGCGTTAACATTATTAACTAATTTCTAGAAACAAACGATCAAAATATTTAAAACCTTATTGAATGAGATTGGAATTAAGAAAGAACTAACGGATGGGATTTAATGAGGACCAAAAAAGAAACTGTTTCGGAATCTAAATGAGCTAATATTTGAAGTCAACAGTGTGTATGTAGAACATTTTTAAGCTACAGAGACGTAATGAACTGTGGATGTATCAAGAATATCGTTAATAATTTAACATCAATCGTAACATCAAGAATATGGGAAAAATTGATAATTTTAACTACTCAGTTGTTAATGTTGAAATTTTATGTTATTAGCATAGATACTGCTGAATTTCTAGATCAAAATGACGCGGAATTTTATTTTTGATTATTTTTACTTGTATTTATAGTTGACCTACAAAGACATAATTTGTGATCAAAATAGTTTAAGAAAAATTAAAAATATTTATTTGGTGCCAAGCATTCAAAGAGGAAATCAGATCCATATGGAAATTAGATGCACATTGTTTGGCTCTAACGATACTAATAAATTTAATTCTATGATATAAACAATGGCGAAGAGTAACAACGTTGCCAGTGTCCCAAATAACTTACGACCAATTGATTTTTATTTTAATTACGTAGTATTCGATGTAAATGAAAACTTTTTTTCTGAGAAAATAAATGAAGGGCGGTGTAGACATATGCTGCTGCGGCTGGCGTTTGATCCTCTATGTACCTGTGTATTGTACGGAAAATATGTTTCTCTTCGGTTTCCTTTATCAGGAGAAAGATATATATTTCTCTCATTCTTTCTCACCCCAGGGGGACAGCTCCAAAGGGGCGGTATCCGGATCTTAATTCCTTATAGCTCTGGTCCTTCTTACTTGGGGGGTAAATCAATCTGTGGATATACCCAGGCGCTTGCGCTTGTGGTCCTTGAAAAAGGCGCTTCCAGGTGGCGGAGTGGAGCAGTGTCTTCGTGGCCTGCTTCAAAACCCGTCGAAGGCTGGAGTCGAATCTCGGCAGGAATCCTCTAACCTTGTCCAGTGAATGGTTCCGCCGACTCGCGCTCTCCTGATCGTTTTCTAGCTTAATGGCGGAAAACCCACTTGTTTACCTCCATCGTAGTGGGGTAAACAACTCAAAGTCGCCACAGGGTTTGCGTGAATCTGTCTCTCATTCTTTACCTCCGTCAGAAGATATATATATCTGCCTTCTGGCCATCAATAAATGCTATATTGGACATGGATCTGAAAGAGAAGCCATCTGCCCCATATATCAGTGAAATCCCATAGTCACAGTACACGTGTCTAAACTGTGGTATTTCGCTCTTTTTCGTTATTGTTTCGTTTCCGCAAATAAAGTGTTTTCTGTCTGAAGATTCTGGAGAGTCATCTTAAAAATTAATATCAAATTTCAATCTGAGAATAAATTTATTATAGGAATTTTGATATATTTGATATGTTTAGAATTTTTCTGTATGATTCGTAAATTAAAATTCTGAAAAGGGAAAGAAAACACTTGGTTTTGTACTATACTTATTTTCTTATTTGTTTACCTTGATGTTTGTATACCAGTTAAAATAAAGTTTTTGTGTATTGTGCTTTCCTGCATATACTGTTTTTAATTGTTTCCACCGAGTAATTTAAAACTGTTTCCACTGTAATACAAGAAATTCAATATGTCATTAATTAATTTTCATTGTAATCCAATTATTGTATTTTATTTGATTTATAATCATGTTAAAATAGGCAGCATGAAACTTAGGGTTTCTAATTTTGATTCTTGGTCCTTATCCCGCTCCAAATTATTTTATCACTCCTCGCCACTAGGCAGTAGGAGCCACTGAACAGTAGGAGCCACTGGGCAGTAGAAGGATAAGAAAAAAACCTTATGTCAATTTCCATATCGATGTTTACATTCAATTATAAAATAGCATTTTTTGATGCCACTCCTTAGAAGCTGGATATTTATTTCTTATTAAAAGTCTTCAAAATTATTAAATTAATTAATTAAAAGTGCATATTCAAGTAATTTGAAAAATATTTGTTAGTCATCAGCTTTTGAATACAAGTGTTTGTAATTTTTTTTCAATACAGTAATGAAAAACATTGTATTTTTCATTATCGGAAATACATTAAGCGGCTGTTCCTTTCCAAGACTTTATCACTACATTGTTCTCTATGTAAAAAGTATATTTAGCGCAATCAATAGCGTTCATGATTGATTTTTTATCTAAACAAGTTTTTTAACAAAAATCCATTTATTACGCCAAAACAAATTGTCATAAAATGAAGACACTGGGTTTGAAAACATGATTACACTAGTTGTCGTTAAAAATTGTATAAAATCCACTATGGCGTAATGTTTTGTGAAATATACTATTCACTTCTTCAGATCGAAGATTTAAATAATAAAAGCGGGAAGGGTAACATAATTAAATATAGTTATTTAAACAAAACTAGGGGACTCAGCCTCTTGTTCGCTACGCTCGCTAACCCCTTAACTCGCGTCGGGAAGCATATATTTCTAACTTAATATGGTTGTGCTTGACAATGTAATTTAATAAGCTATGTACTGACAATCATAGACGCCGAGTTTTCAAAATCTCAGGGGGGGGCACAATCCGATAAACTTATATAAAAGATTCACAAAGTCGATAAAGTATAACAACTTACAAAGCAGCCTTGAAGAAAGCAAGCATATCTCAGTTAGGTGACTACAATTGATTCGAGGTCATTTTAAGTCCCTTCTTCAGACCAAAAGAACAGTATGCGCCCTTAACAACCGCCAAGGCCGAACTGCCCAACGAACTGAAGTAGTGGTTGTTAAGAGCGCATACTGTTATTTTGGTCTGAAAAGGGAGATTATAATTCCATCGAAGCAACTGTAGTCACCTAACTGACATATATATGCTTTCCTTAAGGAAGTTTTGTGAGTTATTGTCTTACAAGCAGCAGTTTTGGAGTGAGATACCGAGTGGTTAAGTCACGGGGATTGTACTCGGAGGACCTGAGATCGATTTCCGGCTTTGCCGAAACTGTACGTGTTCCCGTGTACGAGCACGTTAAATTTGTGGGTTTGAAAGTCCTTCCAAGCGGTTGGTAACAAAGGAAGGGGGGTCGGTCTCTGTGGATGTCGCTCCCACTGGATTCCAGTCTAAATTAAATGGCATTTCCTCGGCAGTCTAAACAGATATCTTACACCTTCGGGTAGGTCGGATGGGCTGGGTCGAAAGAAAGATATCATCAATTTTATTAATTGTATGAAAAATATTTTTAATCTTTTTAGGCCTATTTATATTTGTAAGCTAAGAGTTGATTAGGAAAATCCATATCGTTACTATGCATCAATATTATAATACATAATAATTGCAATGGATTTTAATATAAGAATTAACTAGTAGCAAAGCTGTTAATAAATAAAAAAAAAATCTGAAAGTTAATACACGTTAACGCTTAATATCAACTCTTAACTACCTATCAGTTGATTTTGACACAATAAAATAAAACAATGAACCCAGCAATAATGCAAAAATATCCAAATACTATTGTCAATATTTAAATACTTTTAAATTAAATATGTAAATAAATTGATCATCACTATAACCACACATTCAGCTAAATTAAAAAATCTTTAAAACAAAGCAATTTATAAAAAAAGCTCATAAATATTATTTTTATGCAAAATTTGGATGGCATGTTGGTTGACATTTCTTATCACAACTAAAACTTTAATATTTTATCAGGGGGGTGGACTGAGTATACCTAGTGTGTGTGTGTGGGGGGGGGCATAGTTCCCTCTAGCCCTTGCCGCCTGACTACGGCGCTGTGCCAAACGTACGGTGCTCACCAGGAATAAAGCTACCGGAAGGGGTTTGCAACTTCAAACACGAATGGATACCACCCGCGGGGTTTGTAGCTTCAAACGGAATGAATGTCACCTGTAAAGACAGCACTGGTATATAGAATCCAGGATTAATTACAGATAAGATCTCCTTAGGTAGGCAAAATAAGTAATCCATTCTTCGTGGTAATCAATTACAGTTATTACTGGAGGGAAACACCTATTTTTGGGAAATGCCAATAACATGGCTGTAAATACTCCATTTCTCATTGAATTAGATGGCCAGTCGAAAAAGTTCTGGTAACCAGGTGTTTTTGTCATTCATTAGCGTAAACATGTTTCCTGGGAGTAAAGATGAGCTTGGGTTGTGTGCGAGATAGTTTAGAGAGCTATGGTAAGGAAGATGTGAAAGAGATTGAACTGAAATGTGACATTTACGTTGATAGGATTTTCTTTCAATTATTTTTATGTTTAAAAAATTTCATTTTTTGGCATTTAGTAAAATAGGAAGTTAGAAAAAAATCTTGAAATTTTTCTCTTGAAAAATCTTGAAAATTTTTTTTCCAGAGGGGGCTTTGCCTCCTCTGGAAAATTTCAGCGGGGGATCGTGCCCCTCTGCCCCCCCCCGGTAGTTGGAGCCTATGCTGACAATTTGCTTTATCATCCAACAATGATAGTACTTTAATTTGACACATAATCCCTAACATAAAATTCTGATTTTCTACATTTTGTCAAAGAATGGCACTTTGAATGCATAATGTATTTTAAAAATTCCGCATTTGTGAAACTTACCCAAATCTTCTTAAAAATTGGATAACATCGAAATGATTCATGTAACTTTCTATGAAAATAAAAATTAGGTTTCTAACTCATGTGGTTATATTTGGCAATTGAATTAGAAGGCTATGTACTGATAAAGTACTTTATCATCGTACAAGGCAAGAACTTCAACTTGACACTTTTTTCCTTAAATGCGGGTAATGGTAGTAGCATGTTTAAGAACATATTTAGATGATTTCTATTGGCTCCAAAAAATGTTGCGTTGTGACTGTGATACCAGAAATAGATTTCACACTTTGGTGAGACAGTTTTAGGTACATTATTTATTGTGTATCAAGCGACGGACAATACTTTCAGTCTGGATGACGCCAGGTTTTACAGAATGGGAACCCAATGGTCAGATGAAAGCATAAACTAGGAGTATCAACACAGAGGGGGCCGAGCGGGCCTTACGAGGATGTGAAGTAGCGACATTGGATAAAAGGTTAACAAAAGGTGAAGGTGCTTGTTGTGTCTCCTGAATGCTGCAAATCAGAGAAAAGGGGAGTAACACCCCCGAGCAGACGAGCCACAGCCTGTGACTTAAGAAAGACATTTGTTATAGATACGCGTGCGGCATTATGATATAACGACGATACTACATAATATTTGCTGGATATTATGACTTAGATATACGAGTTTGAGATCCTGACACTAAGAACGATGACTTAGAGAATATAGCACGACGACTAGAGATGTAGAGTGTTCCGTAGATGTTCCAAAATAATGGCTAGATCTATTGATGTGTGCAATGCAAATCAGAAGTACGAGACGGAGCCAAACACCCTGAGTTATGGCCGGTACAAGTTACTGATGCAAGCATTATTGTCTATGTTCAAAATAGACTTGAAGGTATGTGCCTATTGAACAACCTGGTCTAATACATATTTTAGACAATTTAAGTGGTCTCACATGGTCCCTCCGCCGAAATAATTAATAAGATGAATAATTGTTGTACTTAAATAATCAAGAACATTATGTTGTTAATAAATGTTTTATTGTTAAAGTTAAAATGGTGTGATCCATTTAGTTTTATAATATATAATAATTCCTTTACAGAACTCGCGCGGAACGTAAACAATTGCAGGGTTAATAGTGACATACATTGTAATGTACTACAATAATAATAAGTCCACTATGTGCGAATTTACGGCCATGTTAAGAGATAGAGATAGATATGTTAATGATAATAATTAAGCTAAAAGTGTAACTTTAAGTTCTATTTTAAAATGCTCTGCCACAGTGACATGTTCGAAAGAGGGATATGTAGCCGAACTATGCACCTATGGGAAGTGAAAGAGTTTATAGGTACATTGAATATCTTATATAAAATAGTCTGCATTCATTCAAGGTAAATTTTCTATTAACCTTGCACAAAACAGGTGTTAGAATGCTGCAAGGAGAGTATTTATGAGCTACATTTTGCCAGAGTTTGACTTTAAAGACTGTTAGTTGAGTTCGCGGATGCTGTTTAAAATTCCGATCAACAAATGAAAAATTGATAATAATTTTACATAACAAAAGTATATGTATGTGTGTCTGTTTACCCATCTGTCTTTTTTTGGCGTCTGTAGTGAAAAATCGAAGCTTCGAAATGTCTAGAAATTCGGTATAGGGGTAACTGAACTCCCAGGACGATACAACTCGACGTAAGTCTTTAAAAATTCGAAATCGAATTTTAGTTATTTTATGAAGCCCGATTTTGAGTGATTTTCACACGAATCGGTTTCTTAGCAATCGAAGTATTATCTCAGACTTTCCATCTTTACATCCGCGGAAAGATCATAGAACTTTATTTTTAACGATTTTTAAAGCTAATCCGTAAGATGGTTTTTTCACATTACATTTACTGATATTAACGTCTACGCATTGGAATACGCATGTTTTATTTTTATGATCCTTAAATTAAATGTAGTAGTATAATTCTATAAATGGCAAAAATACATCTTCGATATTTAATAGCAGAAAACATATTTTTAATTACTCCATTTTCTTATTTTCTGTGAATTTCCAAATAAAACAAAAAAATTGAGATTTTTGATTCCGCTGGCTAAGGGTTTCATTCTCCGGTTTGCCGGTTCCTATGAGTGGGGTTTTGTAACTGACGTCACAACCTGTCCGCTGATATGGTACACAATAACGAAAAACCGCTGCTGGGTTTTCGGGCAGATGATCTCCAATACTAAAATACAGGCGGGGCTCGACTACGCCTTTTGAATAATTAAAATAATGAACTTAATTAATCCATCCTTTAATTCCGGGGAAACATCGGATACATTTTCTAGCTACAAATAAATTAATATTGAATTTATTTGTGAACAAATGTCTTTAATAATGTGCACAGAAAAGCATATTTTTCTTCCCTCTAAACACATTTACTAATTTTCAAAAGCGTACTAAAGACAGGTTCAAAACAAACCAGTATTTACATGCTGTCCTCCCTCTTGATATTAAATTAAATTTATAATCGCTTATGCAAACATTTGCTCATTTGTTTTCGCTTATACAAACACATAAATTGCTATCCTACACCTGAAACACTCAAATTAAATTTATTTCCGAAACTATTTGTATTAAAAGCATTGTTATATGCAAATTTTAACAAAAGTATTTAAGAAACAATGGAATACGTTTTTATAAGAATTGATAAATTAATACCGTTTGTTATAAGCAGAGTTGCGGTAAAACAGTCAGTGCATGTTGCTCTAGTTAAACAGTTGTGATAGTGGATAAATTAAGTTGCATTTTTTTTTCAAAACTGTGAGGCATTTAGGTAATTTTACGTCTGTGAACAAAGAACTCCGAGTGACGCCACGGTTGACAATTTTGCTCTGAGATGTTTAAGACCAATTAATCCATGATATCAGCAGCTGAAACAAAGCACGATGCCGACAATGGGCCTAAATGATGTTGATGAGCAACAGTTGCACAAGCTCCATAGGATTCAATCAGGATGCACCCCAAGATGACACAAAAGCTAGACCAATGAGAGTCGGGCAAGGCGTGTTTTCCCCGAAGCATAGAAGATATTCCGTTACCTATCAAACTATTGAGACGATATCAAAATAAAACGAAATTCGAGATGTGATGTGATGAAAAGATGTTCGAGTAATGCGGTCGCTAGAATATTCGATGACAGCAATATTAAAATGTTGGCGTTATAATAAGATTGTTAATGACATATATTACGATTCGTATTTCCCGCAACAAGAAAGGTGAATTGATGCAGTGCAAGTGTACAAAAGTTATATGTCAGCCACTTATTTGCAAATGGTCGAGTGTCACTCCTCGCAAAGAGTTTATATATCACATTCGAAACTCCTGGGCCACTTCTATAAGTAATTTAATAGACATGTATCTTGATATATGTATTTAATATGGGTCTTGTAAATACATCTGTAATCATAATATGTGAGTATTAAATAAATATAATTTAAAGGTTAATTGTGTGATTAATGATCAATGTATTGTTTTTAGCTAAGCTATCTCGCACTATCTATTGGGTAAATTTGGTGGGTTATTGCAACACAGCAAATATATTATTCCCGATATGTATATGGTACTTTTCACTAGTTTGCATGACATTTTGGTGCTTGACTACCATATTTATGTCTGATATTGGTGCCGTTCCCGTTAATAAGTTCTTTTTCACCACAAAAACACTCCATAACCTGGTAAAATAACACTAACCATATTTGATGATTAATAAATATTCTGAAACGAAATATTTACACATTAGGATTTTTGCCAAAATCGAAAGTCCAAAACAGTATAATTTTAAAATACCGGATATTGAGAAACACGATTCGGAAGCTTCTAAATTAGTTAAGAGACATGCTCTTAACACATTCTATGTTTATTTGCACTTTCTCATATTTTTTTTTTGTTTCGCATTGACAATCAATATGCATCAGTGTATGTTTTTCACATCCTCCTCTTTTGCATTCCAACCTTTTGCACCTTAGCATCGTGGTTCTGTGGTGGTTACTTCTTGTACAAGTCCTACATAAACTAGAAACTATTTTAAGGAAATTCTCATTCTTCACTATATTCAATGTCGACAATACTTTCAATTCATGTTCTGAATTTTGAAATGAAAAGTTAGTGTGTATGTATGCCTTGTAAGAAAAACATTGATCTCAATACCGATAACATTACACATGGTGCGATTTAGAGCTAATTTTGTTCTTGTTTTTATGAAATAGCAATTTCTGTACAGATATAGCAAGAAATAGGAAAAAAAGGCGATATTATGGAAATCATAATACTGGCAAAATCGATCCGTAGATACTGTTACCTGCAATATAAGCGTAATTATATCGTTGCAAATCTGAGGAATTTGAAGTCCGCTACGTAATAGGATTGAATGTGTCAATATCCAAAAATGGTGTTAAAAGTGTGCACATTTTAATGCAGCCATTACTTATATTATCTATTCCCTTCTAATGAACTCATAATAATATATGACACTGACTCAGGTATGCTGTTATCTTGAATTTGAGATTAATTCTATTTGTTGGTCCCCCACCCCAACCCCATAAACTCCACAAACAGATAGAGTGACTACAAAACATTTAATATATTATGAGCTATATAGTTTTTACTTTCCTTATATAAATTAAGTATAAGGAAAGTATTGTGACGGGGTCGAAAATTCGAATTCGAGTTTTCGACGGGAGAGCACGCTTCAAGCATCCCTGATCACGAATCAAACATTTTTGAGGTGATGTCTGTGTGTATGTGTGTGTGTGTAAAAGTATGTGTGTGTCTGTGTGTCAGTGAGTCTGTGGAGACGATATCTCACGAACGAATGGAGCGATTCAGATGAAATTTGGTACAAAAATCACAATCCGTGAATACTGGAAGCCTATTGTTTTTAAACGCAATTGAATATTCAGAATCCTCCTAAATTTTCGAGTGAAGTTTTAAAAAAATCATCAAAAAATAAAAACCTTTAATAGAGTTACGCATATAGACATTTTTTATGTAATTTGTCCTTAGAATACGACTGACATAAACTTTAGAACGCTAAAATAAACCGTTCTCGAGATATGGCATGTTTTTCATATAAATTTATCAAAAAATCCCATAAATTAAAAAAATATATGAACTGTTGAGAAACATGTTCACTTTCCATATGTAATATTATGCGATAAATTGGGTGACGTCATTTTCGTGGATCTAACTCGTTCCATTCATGAGAAAAGATACTTTGAGTAATACTTTTGCATTTGAAAGTTAATAATCATTTATCTGCTATAAGAATAACTTATCCTTCTACCATGACGCTTGACGAGTCGCCAACTTGGCGACTTTTTGAAATGTTGCTAAATTAACGAAAATATCGCCAAATGGTTAAAATAACGCTAAATCAATGAAAATGACGACAAATTGACGAAAATTCAATATCTTGAAAAGTATGTAAGTATCTATTATAAGTATAAGCTACTTTTTTGCTGTAAAAAGACAGTAAATTCATTGCATTATATAAGGAAAGCCATGTGCTGCCCACAGCAGATTTTTTTATTAATGTATTACATTTATTCATTAAATACAATTTTTTATTAAGACGACTTCCAATTATTGAAGGTTTTACCAATTTCATTATTTTAAATGTTCTATCAAGCATCTCTATGCACTCAAATGCTCTATAAAACCTCTATTTCGCCGTGACGTAAATTTCAAGGTGTGTTTTTAAGGTTTTGACAGAGAAAGCGTATGATCTGAGCAGCCTTCACTTAAGTTTGACACTGAACTTTGGTCTCAACGTATACGGACCAATTTTCTTTTGTGTGGTTGTTTTTGACATTTTTATCCACTCAGCTCAAAATAAAAAGTCTGATAGCTTGTCTTTTCACTTGACAATTTTTAGTACGTTTAAGGGTTGAAAAATATTATATTATTTTAAAGCACAGTAATAAAATACATAGCATGATATATGTATATCTAGAGAGAGTGAATCCACTCAAAACCATCTTACACTTCCATATGCCATAATGTATGCATAATTGTATCATAATATGTGTAGTTGCATGGATGGGCTCTGACAGGTGGTAGATATTTTTTTTTATTACACTTGAAAATCAATTTAATCGAACATTTTAAAAATGGAAAAAAAAAACATTTTTTGTCTATTTTCTTCAGTTTGGGCGGATCAACAACCAAAACTACAGACCCAAATTTTTTAAAAAAATCTGATGTGGAAAGACATGACTTTAACTGCAGACTCAAATCCATTTTCTCTTTATTTTAAGCCTTCATTAAATTGAGTTGAATTGTGTCAAATAACACGCATAATTAATTGAAATTACACTGAATTTACGCTTTTAATTCAGTTTTTGTTTTCATTTGGTAACTGAACTTATTCTCTAAACCGGCGTAGCAAAAATGTTGTTGTTGTTGTTGAGACCCAGATCGTCCGACCTACCAGAAAGGCGTATGGTTACTGTTTGGACGGCCGGGAAGTGTCTCCCACTTTAGATAGGAACCCAGTGGGGGAGGCATCCACAGGGACCGCACCCTCCTTCCCCTACCACCAATCTCTCGAAAGGACTTACGGACCCACATATTTAACGTGATCGTACTCCGCATGAACACGGCGGCAGTTGTGGCAACGTGCAAATCCAGCGCGCAAATCACCGGCCTACCGCGCCCGAAGTCTGCCAACAGCACCCGGTGTTTTCAGGTGGTCACCCACCCAAGTACTAACCGCGCCCGATGCTGTCAGACTTCGGTGATCTAAAGAGAACCGGTGTTTTCAGCACTTTACGGCCGTTGGCTCGTTGCAAAAATGTGAAATAAAAAACTAAAATATCTCGAGAATGGCTAGTCCTAGAGTAATTGATTTCATCTTATTCTTTTCATCGTCAAAAATTACATATAGAACAAACATTTATTTAATGCATTTGAGGACACATAGTCTTACAGTTCAGATTTTGACAATTTTTGCGGGCCATTTTATAATGAAAGTAGGTTCTTTCTTCCGTATCGTACCAAAATCCAATCAGTACCTGGGAAACCCACGAGTGACTCATCTGCCAAATTTTGTCGAATTCTTCAATTCTTCTTTTGTAAGTTCTTCAATTAGAGTAGGTATTTTAGACCATTTCGCAAAAAAAAAAGGCAGGTTCTTTTATCCTGAATTGTACCAAAATCTAAGCAGTACCAGGGTCACCCACAAGGGACTTACATATCAAATTTTATGAAAGTCGGTCCATTAAGTTTTGAGTTAAAGTTGAAATTGAAATAATAATTATGACCATGATACATGAAGAGATTACGTGACTCATTGCAAAATAGAATGGCACTCATTTTTTCTCTTTGTGTAAAAATCGTGATTTTTAGGGATTGGTTACATTTATATTTAATGTTGCATCCGTCCTAAAACCGCTTTATTTCTGCACATTATCTGTGTATCTAAATTCTATACGCAGTTACAATATATTTTTATTTTAAATGATCATTGAATTTTGAGTAAAGGTGAGTTGTATAAGTATTGCTAAATTTCTTTTCACGTAAAATTATTTAGCCCTTGAGTCTGGAATATAATTGATATGACTGAAATATTCATCAATTTTGCATTGATAGGCAGACGATTTATATTTCGATTGAATCTTTTGAATAAAGTTCATTTCGGGTAACTAGAACAGTCTTTCGACGAAGTTTCAAGTTTTCAAACATCATAATGAATTACTATAGTACTGTGATGATTTTAAAAACACATTTTTGGGATGTTTAAGTAAAATTGCATTTCAGTTGGAAAGTGTTTCATAATACATGCTTTATGCATGATGTATCTCTTTCTTCTTTAATCTTATCAGTATTAATTCTTTATTACTTACTCATTTATTACTTATCATTCAATTAGCAATTCTATATGATCTAACGATACCAGTTATGAATAAAAAATCCATCATGCCAGTTAAAAATTAAATATTTGAATATAAAATTTTGTTTCATTATGCCAATATTTTCATAAGAATGCTTTAATAAAAACTGGTAACCTTATGTGCTTACACAATACTTTGATACAATACTCATAAAAACGTATATGCTTACACAATACTTTGGAGACAAGGATATACGAAGATATGTATATATGATCATTTATGATATCTAACAGGCCAGACAAATGGCCCAATCTGGCTGACGCCCGTTTTACGACGGCCCTGACCCGAGAGGTCAGTAAGCCATAAAAAAATCTGATGTGGGCAGCACATGACTTTCCCTGCAGAACGTTCTATTGACGTTATATTAACGTTCTCTTTATTTTAACTAAATTTATTTCACTTTTAATTCAATTTTCGTTCTCATTCGGTAACCGGGCTTATTTTCAAAGGTGGCGTAGAGAAATTAAGAACAACTAAAATATCTCGAGAACGGCTAGTCCTAGTGTAATGGGGTTGGTCTTATTCTTTTCGTCGTTAAAAATTACGTATTAAATCAGCATTTAATGGATATATTTGAGTATACCCAGTTCTTTAGTTTAGATTTGGACGATTTTTTCGGGCCATTTTGCAAAAAAAAGCAGGTCATTTTTTTCCGAATCATACCAAAATCTAATCAGCACCAAGGTAACCCACAAGTGACTTATCTACCGAATTTTTTGAAATTCGGTCCATCAGATTAGGTCCATCAGTTAGAGTGGATACAAGCTTTTGCGGGCCATTTCGCAAAAAAAGGCGGGTTCTTTTATTCCGAATCGTACCCAAAACTAATCAGCACCAGACTCGCTCACAAGTAACTTACCTACCAAATTTTGTGAAATTCGGTCCATTAGTTTTTTAGTTAGAGTGGATACAAAATCTGCACAGACAGACAGACAGACACACAGACACACAGACAGACACACACACAGACAGACACACAGACAGACACACACACACACACACACAGACGTCACGCTAAAAATAGTTTTTTCGTATTCTAGATGTCTCGAAACGTGTAGATCCTTCGAAAACTCGAGTTGTGATTTTTGGCATGATTCCAATACTTTCCCTATGCATTACCATGTATTGCAGGGAAAGTAAAAGTGGCTAAAGATAAATCCACGAGATTGATCCAAAGTTTAAGCAATTAGAAAGTTGTGTTGTCGTATAGCCCTGAGGTAAACCGATGATCGCCAAAGAGGCGTTTCAGACCTCGGGCAAAATGAGGTGGCAACTGACAGAAGGTTCTATAGAGACAGAACAATACATATAAGAATATAGTTGGAGATAGCCTTTAGATTCGGGATTCAGACATGCATTAACCTATTAAAGACCGCACTACCTTTCACTGGACGAAAATGAACTAACGTAAGTTTTTACATATATTAGTTATTAGTGACTAATTAAGAGATAAAAAGTGTCTGATGAAAAAAATGTTTATTGGTTAATGAAATACAAAATGTTTCGAAAACGCAACGTCAGTATAATGCGATTACTTTGTGAATACATGAAAATCTTTTAAATGCGGGGCACATTACATCCTTTACAAACAGTTACCGTCTAACTGCTAGAATGTTTGAATCTTTTTCTTTTGTTTGTCTGATTTATTTCAATAATATGATTTGTAGGATCTTTTCTGGTTTCGTTCAAAGCTAAATTCTGAAATACAGATTCCGACGAATGGGTGAATGAAGATGAAGGTTGCATATCTTGAGAAGCTTCATCTTTTGTTTTTAGTAATGACAAAGCAACACTTCGTTGAAAATCTAAAAGACAAAGTTTTGTCTTTAAAGCAATGTTATAGGGTTTCCATGAATTTGTTTTAGCGACGTCAATAAAGTTTGTGAAAATCAGCCATCATCATTTTTTGCCCTTTATTTGCACTTTATACATAGCTATAAAATTATCAAGTAGGTTCACGTCACCTATATATTTGATGTAATTTCCGATAAGTTTGGGTTGCTTTATGGATATAGATTTTTCTTTCTTGAGTACCTTTCGGCCATTGCTGGTGGTTCAATTGTGTCCCTGTTAGTAGCCATAGAGACGACAGCATTATCATTCCAACGAACTACTGCAATGTTGTGTTTCTTATCAAAGGCGGATTAAAATGCTCCACGTTTTTCCTTTTTTATTTTATTCACCGGTATGAAGGGGCATTTTCCGGTATTATGGGGCATTTTCCTGTATTATGGGGCATTTTCCGGTATTACGGGGCATTTTCCTGTATTATGGGGCCCCGGTATTATGGGGCATTGTCTGATGAACATAAGCACCAAACTTTGTACCCGAAATGAACGGGCTTTAGCTTCATAAGCATTTTACAAAAATGTCGACCATAGTATACTATCATTTTTCATCGATATAAAGATATGTTGAAAAAACACAATATTTCATAAAATTGGCATTTAATATATTTATATATGGCCGAACCTTTGCCAATTTATCCGTTTTATCCAAAGCACTATTATCTGCCATATGGAAATTCTGCTTTATACTAGTATATATCGCTAGCGATATTTTTGCATGTACTAATGGGCAACTGACATTATCAGCAATTGACCAGTGTACTTTTTCTTGAGGAAGCCATACATATCCAGTGCAAAGGAGAAAGTCTATAAAGCGCGTCAACATTGGAACAGAAAGAGAAAAATTTTGAATATTATTCTGATGTGTATATATTTCAGATTCTTGAGAGCTATGCTTTAAGAGATTCTTTAAAATACATTCATGGGCTTGAGATTGTGCATTATTTCTATAATTATATTTTTTCTTGCTTTTTCTGTAGATTCCTTGTCATCAGACACCACCGCATATATGGGCGAATACTTTGACCAAGAAATTTCTCCTTTCTTTTCCTTAGATGAGTTGGATGTTTTATTATGTTTTTTAGATGAAGAAATTTCAACCTCAACTGTTATGCCTTTCGGTATTGGCAATTTATCTTCGTATATGTCGTCATCAATGCATTCTTCGCCTATCAAAACATCGATGCCCCGGTGGGATTATAACTGAATCAATTTTATCTTCACAATCTTCATCTGATGAATATTCTGAACCATCATCATATGATTTTTGCGGGTAGTCCACGGCTTCATTCAACGTTAGAAATTGTTATTTTCGAGATATAGACTTATCTGAGAAGGAAATCCAATTGCAAATAAAATATCAGTTTATGTTCATTCATACACTGTTAAGGAAGGAACAGGTGCATAAGTGTGTAAGTTCGGAACAGGTGCATAAAGAGATGCATCAAAGTTATCTGTAGTCAGAATAGATATGCACTAAGTTTGCGACAGGGGGAGATAGGTGCAACAGCCGAGATGCGGATATGAATCAATAAGAGAACTTGGTCACACAGATATAGTGAAACAAACAAATTTCGATTATCAATCCAATGCAGACCAAATGTCTAAAGACAACAAGAAAGTATGTGCAAATCACTTTATAAAAGGTCATAGCCAGTTTAGAAATTCTTGTATGCCTGGTCTCACATGCCCAGTCTCCTCCGTAAATACATAGCATAATTGGTGTAAACTAATTATGATTATATTGAGCTTATTAAATATGTAAAGTTTAAATGGGGGCAGTTAATTGTATAGTAGTATTATGTTAATATATTTTATTCCAGGAACTCGGACTAAAGATAATAAGGTGAGTTATTAGATTCATTACGCAATATCAACGCAATGTGTTAATTTAATAATCTTTTTACTTTCTATATAATTCGAGTTTTCGACGGGAGAGCACGTTTTAAACATACCTGTTTACGAATCGAACATTTTAAGGGTGATATCTGTGTGTGTTTGTATGTCTGAATGTATGTATTTCTGGTAGGGGGGGGAGGCGATATCTCACGAATGAATGGAGCGATTCGAATAAAATTTGATACACAAATTACAATTCGTGAATACTGGAAGCCTATTGATTTTAAACGCAATCGAATGTTCTGATTTCTCCTGAATTTTCGAGTGAAATTTAAAAAAAAATCATTAAAAAATCAAAACTTTTACCAAGTCACTCAAATAGACATGTCTTGTCTAAAGTTTCCTTAGAAACGATTGACTTAAACATTAAAACGCTAGCATGAATAAAGTTCTAAAATAAAGTTATCAAAAATACAATAAATTAAAAAAATTAATAACTGTTGAGAAATATGTTCACTTTTCGTATGTAATATCTTGCGATAAATTTGGTGAAAAATATGTTTTAAGTAATATTTTTGCATTTAAACGCCAATAGTCATTTATT
Organism: Amaurobius ferox; assembly: GCA_951213105.1. NCBI lineage: Eukaryota > Metazoa > Arthropoda > Arachnida > Araneae > Amaurobiidae > Amaurobius > Amaurobius ferox. The sequence continues at coordinate 101,598,115 of OX578147.1, read as the reverse complement.
TGCTATAATAATAATTTATTTCTCTGTCCATAACGCTTGGCGAGATTTTGACGGAATATCGCCAACTTGCGTATTTTTCAAATGTTGCCAAATTAACGAAAATCTTGCTAAATGGATAAATACAATCACATCAATGAAAATGACGACTAATTGACGAAAATTCAATATCTTCAAAAGAATATAAATATCTACGGTAAGAATAACCTATGTCTTTTACTGTAAAAGTTGTAAATTTATTGCATTATATAAGGAAAGTCATGTGCATCCCACATCAGATTTCCTTTTTGTTCACCGCAACTTTTTCTGTAGGATATATTCGACATTCAATATTTTACGCACTTCTCTGCTTAATTCATTTCGATCGTAGTTCTAAAATAAAATTCCGATAATCTCTCACAACCATTCCGGTGTTTGTCGGATTATGTGGTGAAATTAGTGGATTAAGTTTCGTCGCTGCGGAATAAATTAAGGAACTTGTTAACGTCAAAAATATTTACGAAATATTTTAAAATTGATGTGAATACATGAGTAGAAGCTTTGGAGCATTGAATGAAAAATGTAAAGTGTCAATTGAATGTAATATAAAAGGGTTTGGTTTACTTAATAAATTATTTTATCACGTTCGATCAGAAGATGAATGATTTGGATTTAGCGTCATATTTACTTACATCAAATTCTTAGTGGGGGGGGATTCCCTAAAGATTTTCTTTTCCGATATTTTTTCATTTTCCAGTTTTTTGCTTGAAACGCATATATCTTAAAAAAATGGATTTTAGAGGAGGATATGGTAAAAATAATAATATGGATAAATAAAATGGATATGGAGGGGGTGGTGTGGTTTACTAAGAATTTTCACTTCCATTTTTTTGACTTCCGGTTCATCGTTTTTGTTTAAAACAGCTATTTCTCAGGATTGAACACATGCATAGTTTTGCTAATCATGGATATGGATCCAGCATCAAATTCTGAATTGGGTTAAGAGGCTTACTAAGGATTTCCACCTCCGTTTCTGCAGATGTCACTTCTTACTTCAAAATTTTCCTTGTCCTTGAAAACTCCATTTCTCGATATGTGCTATAGATATTGCTTATGCTACGACTGATATGGATTCAACATCACATTCGGGAGGACATACAGGTTTACTACGGATTTCTACTTCCGATTCAATTTGAAACATTTATTTATTTTAAATTGACTATATATATACATAGTGTATAAAAACTGTTTTGATAAAATAAGAGGGTGATAGTACCCATCAAGACGAATAATATTTACTATGGAACCTTGGCTATTCCCCCTGAATGTCAGAAAAGAGTAACTTCGAAATAAGTCCAACAAGCACAAGTTGCCACTTCGGACGGCAAAGCTGTCGTGACGGAGAAGTATCACATCTCAAGAACATCACCGTCACCTCCAGTCATCCGACACTTCTTGAATGCCTCATATCCCTGACGGTGGATTGGACAAAGGGAACCTGTAACTTGGCCTCCACGTTCACAGAACCTTAACCCACTGGACTTCTTCTGGGGGCACATAAAAACATTGGTGTACGAGACGCATGTGGACTCCGTAGAAAATTTCGTCGCGAGAATCGTTGTTGCAATGGACAGGATATACACTACACCCTTCGAAAGGTTGAGCCAGTCGTTCATTCGTCATTGTGAATTGTGCTACAGCACCATTGGCCGTCAATTCGCGCATCTACTTTGAGTATTTCTCTGGTGTAAATAAATAGGATTGTGCAACTTATGATTACGTTAATTTTTCTTATTTTCACTGTTAAAATTTCAACTTTAACTTAACTTTTTTGACACTTAGAGTGAAATGCGACCCTAGGTTCCATTGTAAGTATTGTTCGTCTTGATGGGTACTATATCCCCTCTTTTTCTGTCAAAACAGTTTCTATATACTCTCTCTCTCTATTTATATATATATATATATATATATATATATATATATCTTGGATTATGGCTGATATGAATTCAGTTTTAAAATCTGAAGGTGGCTGGAAGGCTCACTAATGACTTACTTTTCTGGATGTTTTTCACTCCTTGTTAAAAAAACTTTGTTAAAACAACTCAGGATTGGCTATATATAGAGCTTAGATGATGACTGGTCAAGGAACCTTGCTTGCGCAACCGGGATTCGAACGACGGGTATGACGAAATGCCGCTGAGTTGCTGGAACGGAATTGCAAGTATCGTCGAAGTGAAATCTACAATTTCTTTGAATAAATTCATCACTGTATTAGAATTCTAGAGGGTGTAGTGGAGTTCACTAAAATATTGCCATTTCCGGTTTTAAAGATGTCACTACCAGTTTTAAGAATATTCGCATGCCTGTACGAAATATGTTTCATAGTTTGTGAGGTTATGATAGCCAGTTTGTTATAATTTCCTTCATTTGTATTTTAGAGTACGATTTTCCATTAACTAACAGCCAGCGTAATACAATTTCAGGTATGCCGGACAAATCACTAGGCTGTTCGGGCAAGTCAGCGATTCTGTACTGGGGTAGTTTAAAATTTTAGGTCAGATCGGTGTTATTATCTTTCCCAAAAGTTTATGTGAAACTGAATGTTGTCGGCAAGTGCTGGAAGGAATTATCATGACCGGTGTGGTCAAAGACAGGGGATAGAGAAGAAGAACAAAGAGAGCATGAGCTTTCGGAATACTATGCAGCATGTTCGGAGGTAATATACAAGGTATTGTGGGTTAAGTTGGGGTATTGCCACACACTCGTGATGTGCAACTAATATCATTTTTGATCACTATCTTATGGTATAAGGAATTTCTTTTTCAGCTGAATATGTCCAGCGAAAAGTTGTATATTTCAGTTAATAAATATGTGTTTTGCCTCTGTGTGTACTGTCTGTGTACATACTATCTGCGTGTAGATCTCTGGTTGTTAGAAGTTGGTTGTTTATTATCTAAGATGGAGTTTGAGTTGGTTCTCCTTAGGTGCAGATTTAATACCCTGAAGGTAAGGTCTTTGCGACTTTCGTCAAAAATAGAGTATATTCACCATGGACCAGCATATAAATTATTCTTCCAAAATTTGTTAAGTTTTGTGTGAGGTTGAGAGACTAATTTGGATAAGTACATTTGGTGCATTATATATACAACCGGATTATTTTTTTAATATTCATATGCCGTCAAGCATATGAATATTAAGGAATGATTAGAATATGAATGTCAAACACATGAATATTAAGCATATGAATATTAATTATTTGGCATATCATTTTTGACACAAAAAATTTGTAGATAAAGTCCGCTTTTTTTTAGAAATAAAAATGTCCCCAAGCTAAGAAAAATTTTAGCAATTTTTTTCAGAATTCGAATACTGGCATTATACCCATGGGGGATATTAAGTGAACGTTCAGGCTCTAGCATTAAGATTAGGAACTTACTAGCATTAAGAACGTAAGGCTCTAGCAGGAAGACGGTCACGGATTGGTAGATTTTTGTATACATATTAAGGAAGAGGAATATATTACTTTCCTTATATAACGTATAAGGAAGGTATTGTGATGGTGTCGAAAATTCGAATTCGAGTTTTCGAAGGGGGAGCACATTTCAAGTATCCCTGATCACGAATCAATTACTTTTGAGATGATATCTCTCTCTCTCTCTCTCTCTCTCTCTCTCTCTCTGTGTGTGTGTGTGTGTGTGTGTGTGTGTGTGTGTGTGTGTGTGTGTGTGTGTGTGTGTGTGTGTGTGTGTGTGTGTGTGCGTGTGTGTGTGTGTGTGTGTGTGTGTGTGTGTGTGTGTGTGTGTCGGTGAGTCTGTGGAGACGATATCTCACGAAGTAATGGAATGATTCGAATGGAATTTAGTACAAAAATCACAATCCATGAGTACTGGAAGCCTATTGTCTTTACAAGCAATCGAATGTTTAAACCCCTCCCCCCTAAATTTTCGAGTGAAATTTTGAAAAAATCATCAAAAATTCAAAACCTGTAATAAAGTTGTGCAAATAGACATTTCTTATGTAATTTTTCCTTAAAAAACGATCGATTGGCATAAACTTTAGAACGCTAGCATAAACCGTTCTCGAGATATTGCACATTTTTCAAATAAATGTATAAACAAATCCCATAAATTAAAAAATATATATATTAACTCTTGAGAAACATGTTCACTTTTCATATGTAATATCATGCGATAAATTGTGTGACATTATTCTCGTGGATCTAGCTCGTTCCATTCGTACGAAAATATACTTTGAGTAATACATTTGTATTTGAAGGCCAATAGTCATTTATCTGCTATAAGAATAACTTATTTCTCCGCCCATAACGCTTGGTGAGACTTTGGCGACGAATTTGGCGGAATGTTGTCAACTTGCCGACTTTTTAAATGTTGCCAAATTAACGAAAATATCGCCAAATGGATAAAAATGACGATAAATCGATGAAAATGGCGACTAATTAAAGAAAATGCAATATCTTGGAAATAATATAAGTATCTACTATAAGAATAACCTATTTTTTTATAAAAGTTGTAAATTCATTGCATTATATAAGTGCTGCTCACATCAGATTATTTTAAAATGCATTTCTGGATAAATATAATCCTGGTCCCGAGCCAAAGAAGGTTAATTTAAATTAACTATAATCCAATCATATCCGAGAGTTATATGCTTTGACTGAATGAAATTGATTTTTAAATTATTTACAGAACAAGAAAACTTTCTATTTTTTACAGGGCAGTTGGAATTTTACATCCTACTTAGCAGATTGGAGCAATTTTTTGCAGTGTCTTGTCTTATTAAAAACATGCAATTTTTAATATGTGATGTGAATAATAGTTTAATAATTTCTAAAATCTAAAAACAATATTATCAAATAACTAGTCTAAATTGAGATTTGTAAACCAATGAATAAATGATTATATTAATTGAGCTATTTTTTTTTCGTTTTGTTTAAAGTGGTAAGGTTAGGCAGACAAACGTATTTTGTTTTAATTCTCGCTATTAAAACGATATATGTAAAGGTGTAAACTGTAAATTATTGGAATAATGGTCTTGAATACAGACTGTTTTTATGGAAAATGTATATATCCAATTCTATACCGTCGTTCTTCAATTTTTATCATTTACATGTTATGTGATTATATATTTTCAGGTATAAGCTTATTGTAAAAACGACTGCTTCAAAGTAAAAGTATTCAATTAATTATAATTGAGTGAAACTAGGTTTGTATGGAAATAAAGATAATTAAATAAAACCTAATAATAAGAATATCTTCCTAAATCAGATATTATTATATAGTACATTTATTAGAGAATCCAATCTATCTTTCTACGAAAATTTTATATTACAGAAATTCTATATTTTAGTTAAAACTGATTACATTTCCCAAATAAATAATTATAGCATGTTCTACCAAATATATTAATCAATAAAAAATCTATATGTATTTCTATATCAAGTGAAATCATAATTTCCAAACTCAAGGAAATATTGGTGAAAGTTTACCACTATTTTGATTTAATTATGTTCAAATTCTTACAGCGAATCCCCAGATAAAGAATTTAGTACTGTTATGGATCGTCTTATAAATAAACGTGCGCCAAGATAAAAGATAAAATCAAATTAAGAAATTTGTCTTTATCGGTTATTTGATAAAAACCGTAGGCTTTATATAATTCTGTAATGGAAAAGTCAGAAATTTTGAAATTCCTGGTACGAATAAAAGAAAATATTTTGAACACTTCCTAGATTTGATCTCGCTTTATTTAAAGTGTCACTTCGAGAAAGAGTTTTCAACAAGATAAAACAATCCTTATAAAGTATCCATACTTATTTAAACAGTAAAAAATGTCTGATAAGGACAGCACATGTCTTTCCCCACTAATGCAAAATCATTTTATCTTTATTTTTATTTCGTAATTCCTCAAACTGAGTTTTAGTGTACTAAATAACACGGAAAGTTATTTTAATTTAGATTACATTTACAGTTTATTTCAATTTTCGTTTTCATTTGGCAAATGGACGTATTTTCAAAGGCAAAGCGGCATAAATACGTAACATTTTATTTTAGATTTTGACAGTTTTTGTGGACCATTTCACAAAAAAAGGCATGTTATTTCTTTTCGAAATGTACCAAAATCTAATAAGCACCAAATTATCCTACAGGTGATTTATCTACCAAATCTTGTGAAATTTGACCAATTAGATTTACAGCTAGAGTAGATGCATATTTTTGTAGGTTATTTTGCAGAACACAGTTAGGGTTTTTTAATTCCAGAATCATACCAGCATCTAAGGGTAACCCAGAAGTAAATTATCGACGAAAATTTTGGAAGATGTGTTAATTATTTGTTCAGCTAGAGAGAATGCGTACAAGTTTTTCTGGCCATTTCGCAAGAAATGTAGATTATTTTCTCTCGAAAAGTACAAAAATCTTATTAGCACCAAGATAACCCACAATTGGCTTATCTACCAAATTTTAAGAAATTTGGTCAATTAGTTTTCCAGCTGGATTGGATAAATATATTATACGGATTGTATACATATATATTGATAGACAGACGTCAAGCAAAAATAGTTTTTTCGGGTCCCAGAGTGCTCGAAACGTGTAGATCCGTCGAAAACACAACAGGATTCCAATATTTTCTCTAAACATTACTACATCGTGGGGAAAGTAAACATATTGAGAAAAATAGTCAAAAATTTAAAACATGTGTCAGAACTCTATTATTTATTATTACTTAATTCTAATCAACCTTTTTCCGATTATAATTTATGACCTAATCTTCTCAACTTTCATTCTAAAGAATAGTATTCCAGTGATTGAAAATATCTTTAAAATGGCAGTCTTCAGAATTTCAACAACTGCCATTTTGCCGATTTTCTGTGTATGTGTCTGTTCGCTTGTAGAAGCACCATAAGTTCATAGAAATTTGATATTCTTTATCTATGATGCCGGTGGTTTGGTTGTTATTAAGGTTATTCATAGAGCTGCCGAGTGTATATTGGCATGTTCCCTGTAGATTATGTACTCCTAGCATTGTTGAAAACACTTGCTTGCAAAAAAAATATACACCCATAAAAAGATAGAGTTGCAAAATTGAACATGCAAGTGTCGTTTAAAGAGTTGCGTAAATTTTCAAACTGTCAGTGCCATTCATGATATACGGCGCATGCAACGCGCATGAGAACGACGCATGATGCAGCATTCAAAACAATCGGTGTTATCACTCATAGGCAATTGAAACTGGATTTGCTGTGTTGATACTGCAAGTCGTGTACAAAGATTCCTTTGAGACGTACTCGACACCTCTATTAATAATTGTCGGATTTAGTGAGAGATCGCACCATAGGCCTAAGGGAAGCTGATTGGTCCAACATACGTATCAGTCGCAGTCTTGGTTGGAGGGATATGGTAGTTTTTCGATGTCGGCAATAAGGGATCAGAAAAGGTACATGTGACATTCCACAGGCTTGGGACGCCCCAGACATGCAACTGCTCGAGAGGATCGTGCAGTCAGGGAAGGAACAGCGTTCACACTCAATGCATCGCTATCATCCATTTAAAGGCATTTGCCATCTTTCATGCATAAACACATGCATGAACTGGCTGAAACACATGTTATAAATTTACAAATCTGCAGAATGCTATTTTTAAGAATTTTTTTTGCAGGTTCTGTATGTAGAAAATTACATTTTAAGCACCATGTGCTCAAACTTTGTGAAATTTTACGTCGGCTGCTTTGTAAATCAGACATTTTCGATACCCATAGTTGTTCGTAAAATTCTGGCACAGAGTAAATGTCCTTGCTGTATTTGTAGTTCTTTGCTTTTCCATCGTAAGAATGCGTAAGGAGTGCTAAATCGATGAATATTTGCTATTATTTGGTAATGGAGTACAGGTGTAAATTTGGAAAATCGGGGGATAAAAGACTTCATCGAACGTCCACATCAATATTCTTAGCAATATAGAACTTTAAGAAAATCACAATTGTCCCAATCCGGATAAACTAGTTTTATGGATGCAGACTAACAACATTCGAGTCTGTTATGCGGTCAATCTGATTACGTGTGCGCCCAAGTGATTAGAAGTAGAAATTATGGTGGTTAATTTAATTTAAGAGTAGCTTTCAAGATAATTTCTCACAAACTATTTTTCAAATTGATACTGAAATCAGATTATTTTCATCTTGTGTGTTGTTGAAACATAATTTTACATGTATTTAAAAGTTACCAACAAGAATTTAAAATTCACACTGATAATTATATGGATTAAAAATAATAATCCGATGTGTTCTGCGGGTGACTTTTACAACAAATTCACAAATTTAGATGCTCTGATAAAGCGATAGAACAATTTCAAATTTTAGTATAACAGGACCTTCATTGTTACTGCAGATTATCTCGATGTTAATGAATATGTTTTTCGTTTCGTTAATAAATATAACAATGCGGATTTCTTTGAAATTGCTTAATTTTCCATTAATATTTCACTTTTTGAGGAAAACTAATATTTCAAAAATGATTAGTGATAACTCATAGCTGATGGTATTCATTCAATTTACCTTAAAGTGATTACGAAAATTTCATGTATTTGATAATATTAAATATATCTATTTGTTTATTTTATTTCATTCATTTAGATCAAAACTGGCAACGAATGAATGTATTTGATTTCAAATAACTACATATAAAATTATATATAAAATGACACTTTTTGTAACATTTTTGTACACAATTCATGGTTTTTCTTTTCTCTTTGAAGACAAATGCTTGAAAAATTAATTATCTTAATCTGATATATCCCCTCCAAAAATCTAAATGATTATGATATTTCAAACAAATGTGTTAAATTGGATTTAATTAATTTATTTAGGATATTGCTATAGTCAGTTATTGTTACATTAATTAAGGTATTATTACATCGATATATGACGGGCAAAATAATGATGATTAACTTACACTATGCAGTGCTGAATAATGGTCTTTAGTATACATTGCGTAATACAATAATGTATTCACCCTAAACACTCCTATTTCTACTGCATTAGAAAACTTGATCTGTTCCGTTTTAATATAAAATTTATTAATGGGAAATTCACTGAATACAAAGTTTTAATTATTTAATGTATTATTTATATCATCTCAAAACACATAAATACATAAAATTAGGGGGTTATACATATTATTCATTAATTACGAAAATATCATGAAAGTGGTACATCCAGATACAGCTTTTAGAAATCAAAACAATTTAAATTCAGTTAATTATTAAGCCCACCTCAAGTGAAGTGGGACAAAGGTGTGCTATTTTTGCTTTGTAAAGTTGTTTTGCTGAAGAATTGTTTTACTGAGCACTTCCACAGTGTCTTAACATTCTCAGTATATAGCTTGATTTATATGGTTCCAGAAAGCTAGGCATGATGCCAGTTAGCCAGCATCGTGCCAGTATGCTAGGTATAGTGCCAGTTAGCAAGCATCGTGCCAGTAAGCTATGCATGCTGCCAGTTATCCAGTATCGTGCCAGTAAGATAGGTATTGTGCAAGTTAGCCAGCATCATGATAGTAAGTTGCTGGTACTGGCTAGCCAGTAAGCTAGCAGCTAATTTTCAACTGATCTGCAAATGTGTAGCCACCTACTTGTTGGTCTTTTTTATCCCTGGCTTTTACTGTTTATACGATGTTGCCGTTTACTGACTAGTTGACTAGATTTATAATGCACAGATAAGCAGTGTTGGCAATTTGACTTATATTTTTCATCAGATCTGGCTTTTTTCTGTGAGGTAAGACGTTCACTTTGGGACATGTGTTGGATTATCAGTGTATCTGAGAAGGAAACAAGTTAAGTGTCTGGTGGGGGTACTCCAGTAGATAAACGGCCTAGTGGATAGCCTCTGGCTTAGTGGCCTCTAAATTATCTGTCGTAGCTAATCGTACCTGCAAAGCCGGTAGCTGACGTAATATGCTTACACTACTGTTAGCTGGCTATATCGACTGTCATCTCCGACCATCAACTGGCATTGTGCAAATTAGGTTTATCTCTTTATAGCGATTCTCTCTTCTGCATACCTGATCAACGAATCGCATTGCAACTTTCTGAACTCAACTGCCCCTCGTTAACTTCTACTTTCAGCTGCAGAAATTTCTTTCCGCACCTTATTTTAGAGGACGTTCTTGTTTCTTTTATTGACGCCAGTGTCCAGGCATGCAAGGTAAGTATTATTGATGAGTCGTATAATGATGGGAGTTAATATCGATAGGTAATGTCTTAGTATTGAGAAATCTGCATTTACGCTTATAACAACTCTGCAGACATCTGTAATATCATAAATATTTCATCTGATTCTATAACAACTGACAACAGTCTGTAGAATTCTTTGTTCAGTTTCCAACATTACCCATTTACAAAACATCTTTGTTATTCAGATTATTTTTTACTTTCTCATACGTAGTATTGAGAAAGTATTGTTTTCCGAAACTTTCCGATTCCAAAATTTTGATGAAAATATATGTTTTAAGACATTCTGAACACGTTTTGGATATTTTAAAGTGATGTCATTCTGTCTATCAGTCTGTTTTCCTGTCTGATGTATGTGGTCGATTTCTTGTGTGCACAATAGCAGCCACACATATTAATAGATTTCCAAGTAACATTATATCCGGCTTTGCTATAAAAAAATCTGATGTGGGCAGCAAATGACTTTCCTTATATAATGCAATGAATTTACTATTTTTACAGTTAAGAAACTGTTATTCTTATAGTAGATACTTATATTCTTTCCATGATATTGAATTTTCTTCAGTTAGTCATCATTTTTATTGATTTAGCGTCATTTTTATCCATTTGATGAGATTTTCGTCAATTTGGCAACATTTAAAAATATCACCAAGTTGGCGACATTCCGCTAAATTCGTCATATCAAAATCTCGCCAAGCGTTATGGACAGAGAAATAAGTTATTCTTACAGCGGATAAATGGCTATTGGCATTCAAATGCAAAAGTATTACTCAAAGTATCTTTTCTCGTGAATGGAACGCGTTAGATCCATGGGAATGATGTCACCAAATTTATCGTATGATATTAAATATGAAAAATGAATATGTTTCTTAACAGTTAATATATTTTTTTAATTTATGGGATTTTTTGATACATTTATTTGAAAAATGTGCAATATCTCGAGAACGGTTCATGCTAGCGTTCTAAAGTTTAAGTCAATCGTTTACTAAGGAAAAATTAAGTAAGAAATGTCTATTTGCGTAACTTTATTAAAGGTTTTGATTTTTTGATGATTTTTTCAAAATTTCACTCAAAAATTTAGTGGTGTCCTGAACATTCGATTATGTTTTAAAACAATAGGCTTCCAGTACTCACGGATTGTGATTTTTGTACCAAATTTCATTCGAATCGCTCCATTCGTTTGTGAGATACCGTCTCCACAGGTTCACTGATATACACACACACACACATCACTTCAAAAATGTTCGATTCGTGAGCAGGGATTCTTGAAACGTGCTCTCCCGCCGAAAACTCGAATTCGAATTTTCGACCCCTTCACACTAATTTCCTTATACATTATGTATATAAGGAAAGTAAAAATCTAGAACTAGATATACTTTCATTTGTTCGAGTGAAAACTTTCTGATTCCAAAATTTTGATGACAATATATGTTTTAAGATCTTCTGAACAAGTTTTGGCTATTTTGAAATGATGTCATTCTGTCTATCAGTCTGTTTTCCTGTCGGATTTCTGTGGTCGATTTCTTGTGTACACAATTGCAGCCACATATATTAATGGATTTCCCCGTAACTTTATATCCGGCTTTGTTATAAAAAAATCTAGAACTATATAGACTTTCATTTGTTCGAGCGAAAATTTTGAATGTTATTCCAAATGTTATATTTCCTTAATGTGACAGCATATGACAAAATTTGACACAATCACGCATAAAAGGGCTTATTTGTGGCTCAATAGTTTCGATCATTGTTGTGAAAAGCATCCGTGATACAATTTTTTCTTGTGTTCGTTATGTCATTTACCCCCCCCCCCCATTGGGGAAAAGTTACCACCAGCATGGATACATTATCAAGTATGGTATCAATCAAAATATTTTTTTCAAGCCCTTTAAAGCGAATGGCAATGCGCTATAGTTGCAATCATTTGCACCCAGGATACATATTTTTCAAATTTTTTTCTTGTAAAGCTTGATGAAAAATGTACTCTGGTATGCGAAAATTGAGTTCAGCTACACCGCAGTTAATGTTTCATTACCCTGGTCATCCAGCTCACCAAACTGATGCAGAACAGCTACAAAAAGCGGCTGAGAAAAACAGAAAAACAATATAAATAATCATTTATAGACAAACATAGATATACCATACCGACAGAAAACCAATACAAGTAGACAAACATTGAGATACATAGAAAATTAATTATTCCCTTTATTGTCAACATATTGCATTTTATCAACAGTTCAACATTCTTGTATCACAGATATATTATGCCGAAGATTCACTGCACGTGTCGAAGATACACTGAACGTGTCGAAGATTCACTGCAAGCTCGAAGATTCACTGCACGTTCCGAAGATTCACGTTTCTTGAGCATGCTATACGAGGCACTGTGCTCATGCATTAGACTAGGCTATAAATGCTCATATTCATAGAACAAATTCTCAGAATTATAGCACACACCAACTCTTCCCGGCCGTCCAAATGGTTGCTCAAGTCCTCGGGGCGAGCCGGACGGTCTGGGTCTTCAACACACCAACTCTTCTTGCAGTAATTATAAGTATCAGTTACTATATGATGACAAGAGCATATAATCACTAAAACCGTGCCTACGGCTGCAGCTACGTGCAATAGGATGATGATACAATCTTATACACAAAGTAATCACTGGAATAATTATTAAATCGAATTAAAGAAACTGAAAACATGTAAATCTATCAATATATGAGGCTTATATTATGAACTTATTAAACTTATTATGAAGTTATTTTCAATCCTAGAACAATGCAACTTTCTTATCATATACTACAGAATGTACGGAAAGAAAATACTAAACTGCACATATCACGTAGTTACAAATTTAATTTTATTTTCGAACTTTTAGAAATTAACCAAAATCTTATCACTCGCTTTTAACTAGTTTCATTGATTACTAGAGGCAGTTTGATAATCCCCTGAAGTTCTCATGTGGTTAATCAGATTATCTGAACTGTGCCAGTAATTATAATTAGAAATTTCAGTGGTTGACTGAATTAAAAGAGTAGTATCTGATATAATTTGTAGCCAGGTAGTCTTTAGATTGAAGATTGCATAAGTTTGCCAAAATATATAATTAAAAAGAAAGCATGGATTAACATTTTGAAATCTATTCTAACTGATATACATCAAGTATTTTTCTAACTGATATATATCAAATACATTTCATTCGTTTTTTTTCCTTTTTTGAAAAGGCAAAATGAGAAAATATATTTAATTCACTAGCCATTGCGCCTGTGCTCCATGAAAAAAAAATGTACTCAATGGCTAATGGTCACTAAATATTAAACGTACACATAATAAAACGTTCTAAATATAAAAATCGTTTCAATTTTAAGCATAAAATTGGAATGGCATATATTTTTGAGAGTCCAAGTTGTGTAAGGTTTTTAAAATCAATTTGCATCGTCATCCATAAATTGAATTATTAAAATATAAAATTTTTTGTATGTCATGGAAACAGATGGATCGAATGCAACCAAAGCCGAGATTCTGACTAAGGCAGATGTTCTTAAGAAATAAACAAATTGGTGTAGGTTTTATTTAATTATTTCTTTGCACCGTCACCCCTAATTCGAATTTTCAAAATTTTAAATTTCCCCTTAGTCTTGAAGTTAATACCAGTCGACTGATATCAAAATCAAAATTCTATCTTTAGTGAGAGTGCTTGATAATTTTGATACATCACACGTCACTCACTTACTCACCCACTCAATCATCCAGTCAGTTCCGTGCATATTATATATATTCAGTGAGATATATGATGACAGATTAGAGTTAAATATAAATAGAGCTATAAAAATAGTTTTCCAAAAGTTTTTTAATAGCCAGGTACTTGATCGTCCAATTAATCGCTCATTTTAGTTGCCAGATTGTGAAACATTTTGCAGTCATGTGCCTTTGCTCCAGCGCACCAGAAGGAGAGAAAACGCTACGCCCTTATGCACAAAATAACATCCAAGCACGCAGGCGGGATTCAAATCCACAACATGGCAAGAGACCACGAAGAAATAATTGTCTTATACCTCTCAGCCACTGAGTTGGTGTAATGCAAAATTCGTCTTACAAAAAGCGAAATACTAGAAATACTAGGATGCGTCTAAAATAGATTGTCTTTTACAGATCAATGCATTTTATTTATTGTGAATTTTAATAAAACAAATTGAAACTTTATCTATCTCTTGATGAACATTAATATAAACATTAGTTAAGGGTAACGCTAGCATCGATTTTTATAGTAGTATATGTTGTACCGATGACTTTACCAGCATGCCCTATTTTAGCAGACTGTCCTTATCAGATATGTTTTATCAAACTGTCCTTATCAAATATGTTTTAGCAGACTGTCCTTACCAGATTTGTTTCAGCAGTCAATAATATCTCTTCATCTACATATAATGCGCAGGATCATTATAATGCTACAATAGCAATACATTCCTTTTTTCTATATATGTTGAGAATATGTCTAATGTTCCGGTAAAATATGAGTAGCATTACAAATTTTAAATTCTAGAAACCAATTGATTTGTAATCAAACCATTGGTTTAGCAACATTATTTGATGGCTGGGGGAATTTCAGATTTATTTTTCAACACAGCCGTCGTATTCTGATATTTTAATGTCAACAAAAACATGTAAACTAGGATGTCCTTTATTCTGTAGAAGAAAAATAAAGTAATCATATCTTTTGGGGTACATTTTTATATTATAAGAAATGACAACCGAATGTGACTGTGTTGACTGATTGCTACCAGTTTTTTTATTAAAGTACAATATGAAAATAGCATAGCATAAAAGTTATTGAAAATTGGGCATTTATTATTTAGGTTCTGTAATGATTAAAATAATGCCTTCCTTATTGGGATTTCATAATGGTATATTTCTGTGCGTCGGGAACTTTTTCCATGCTCTTTGATCACTATAAGAAAGTATTGCTCCTGGTCTTCTTTGAAAATATGCAGACTTTTCAAGTCTTCAATCAGAGTCACACCTCGTTCAGCAATATCATTGGCGACACGTAGATGGCTTCATATTTCCTTCCTATTCAGGAATTCTTTATTGTTTTCCCATTGGTCAGGATTCTTGGAGCGGAAATAGCTTTCTAGCCTTCAATTTATCAACTTTTTCGTAAAATCGTAGGCTGTTCGAAGAAACAAAGTTATTCAGGGCTTGGACATTAGAATACAGGTGATTGAATCCTGCACTTGTCGTAATCTGTCAATTCTCATCTCCAATGCTTTAGAGTGCTTGGATCATGCGACGCTTCGTATCAACCAACACACCATCGACGAAGAAGGTAAGAGCGTAGAGTTCTAAAAGTGCTGATAGATAGATACTAGAAGTGCTGAAGGAATTTCTTCAGTGCAGAGTTAATAACCTGAAAATATGACATCTTGAAGGCCGTACATGAGACTTAAGTTTTTCCTTGAAGCAGTAATGAGAGCTGGAATAGATACAAAAATTTGATACAAATGATTGAACTTTCTAGAAGGAAGTCTCGTAGATTGGTTTTGGGACCAGCGTAACTTACAACGTAGACTGTGACTCGTTTAAGAAGCTAACACTTTGGACACTACACTGTACATCATTCCCCCACTACGTATCTCGCACAGATGTTTTTTACGACAGCGGTGGTTTCTCTTTCTGGTAGGTCGGACGGTCTGGGTCTCAACAACAACACCGTAGGTCATCATCAGTAAAAATTAGCGTAAAAACCCGTCTCTCGCTTGATCTGACTCCCACTGACATCGCGTATATCAAATATGCAGTTTTGAAAAGCAAATAAAACCCAGAATAACAGCTGGCAAATGCTGATATCTATAGTATAACCATAATTCTAACAATTGTACTCACCTTCCAAACGTTAAACTATAGATGTATAGAGTTTGAGAGAGAGAGAGAGAGAGTAGACATATTCTCATTTACACCCAGAGATATCACGGTAATATATTTTATTCTTAGAAAAATAATACATATAAATCCGTTAAAATTTGGTGTTTCAGATTTTGACCCCATTCCAGTTCTTTCTATATACATTATACTGAATTTGGTTGGAAAGAAGACTAATATAACATTAAGCAATGTTCCAACTTTTATTTATTTTCCCGCACTCATGAATATCTGAAATTTTACATAAATCATGTATTCAAAATTTCTATTATAATATATTCCTCTTATAGTTACTTTATTATGAAATGCACTACATTGGCATGCATTTGTATTTTAATGATGATAATGATGAATTTCCAGATTGAAGAACCAACTTGATGAAATTACAGGTATCGCATATATCGTATAATATAAAGTTTTGTATGTCATTTGATTCAAAGGATATGTGCAGACATATTGAGTGATGAAATTCAATCATGAAATTATGTTATATCGTCAAAGGAATCAGCAATGTAAGGTAAAAATGAATATTTTGTGTTCAAAAATGACTTTACGTACAGAATAAAATGTGAACACTGTAGGTAAAATCTCAAATATGGTTTCCTTATGAATCTATAGTATTGAAAATGTATAAATCTATACTTGTTTACTATTAAATTAAGTGTACTAAATTGCATGAATATTTCTTAATTGTCTCGCCGTTGCTTTATTCATTTGATTTAATATCTTGCGAGCCTTGTGAAGAAGTAAAATTTATGGTGAGAATGCAACATAAATAAGAAGCAATTATGGGCATCCATTTTGGGGACCATATACATTTCTTATAAATCTTTTTTATTAACACTTTACAATAAAGTTGAAAAGTGTTTATGACTTTGTTCATTCTGTGTGTCTGTCTGTCTGTCCGTTATGACTTAATCAAAATGAAATTTTAGTATGTTGTTCAGACGCTCTGTATGTTGTTCTGACGCTTTGCCAATATAAATGAATAATATCATCCAATTAGATTTGGATTGAACCCGGATTGAAAAAATGAAATACATTGAATCCTATGGGACATAATTTTTCAAACATTTTTTAAGCGGATTTAAATTTCACAAATTGCTTCGAAAATTTTAGGTAATATTCAAATTGTTTCATAGAATATATAAAAAAAATCAGCAAAAGATATTCAGTAGTTTTTTAATAAAAATTAAAATAATAACTACACCCCTTATATGAAGCAATCACGTGACCATGATCTGAAAAGATCACGTGACCCACTTCAAAATGAAATATAGCATCCATCTTGTCTCAACATCGTGATTTTTAAAGTTCTTTTTAATTCATATTTAGTGCTGTATCCGTCTTAAACCCGCTTTATTTTTGCTTAAATTCTGTGCATCTACATACTGAAACAACTCAATTACATTATATTTGAGTTTAAATGAACATCCAAATTTGATTATTTCTACAACGAAGCCTATTTTTCACTTATGTAAAATGTAAACAGCAAACTATGTAGAATGAGTTGTATAAGAATTGCTGTATTTTCTTAACGCAAAATTATTTAGCTCATGGAGTCTGCATAGCTGATATGAATGAAATATTCATTGATGTTACAGAGAGAAGGACGATTCTTTCGATGAAGTTTTAAGCATAGAGTTTAATTACTTGTAGCTCCATGATCTTAATTTTCAAATAAAATACATTTTTATAGTATTGTGATGAATGAAATTAATGGGAAAATATTCATGAATGAAATGCTGCTTTTATAGAGAGAAACATACGTGTTGTTTTTTCAATGACGTCATTTGAATGAATTTGAGTTGTTTTCGATGAAGTTTTCAAGTATAATAAATTATCGTCTTATTATGATAATTTTAAAAATATAACCGAGGAATGTATCGCAATTTAGAGATGTTTAAATCAGGCAATTTATATTTCAATGCCGTCACTTGAATGAATTTCATTTTTATCGATGAAGGTTTAAGTTTTCATATATAATAAATTAATGTAGTAATGTGATAAATTTTAAACTATTACCGAGGTATGTATTGCATTTTAAAGATGTTTAAATAAAATTGCATTGAAGTTGAAAAGTGTTTCATAATCAATGCTTTAAGCATGATTGATCTTTCTTGTTATACATTATTTTGAATGCGGATATAGTTGAGGGGCTATAAATGATGCCTTTATTATCTAAATAATAATATGCATATAAAATGAGTATTTTTTAAGAATTTTATGCGAAACCATTTTATAATTTTATTTCGATTTAAAAAATAGTTCAGTCTCGTCCGATTTCCTTGAAAACATCTTATGTTACCAACTCAATTAAAAGTGGTAAATTTGTTTTCGCTTTTATAATATTTGATTAACTTATGTAAGTCACTTGTAAGTTATCCTAGTGCTGATTAGAATTTTGGTACGAATCGGCAAAAAGGAACTTGGATCTTTTTGGGAACAGTGATCTCAAAAATCGTCAAAATATAAAATTAATTTCCACGTTTACTCAAATGTAACGATTGCATGCTATATTTATGTGAAATTTTTGACGATGAAAAGAAAATGATGTACACCAGTACTTAGGACTAGCTGTTCTAGACACTATCGGTTGTAGGACTAGCCGTTTTAGATTATTCACTTTCTTTGCCACTCCGCCTTTGAAAATATGTGCAGTTACCAAATGAAAATGAAAATTGAATAAAAAGAGCAAATTCAGTGTGCTTTCAAATAATTATACTAGCTATTTTGTGCAATTATACTCAATGAATTAATATAGAAGTAAAGAGAAAATTTATTTCAGCTGTCAGGGCAAGATATCTGATGCCCACATCGTATTTTTGCTATCTAGGAAATCACCTTTCTCAGATTTTCTATATATATATATGTATATATATTGTTTAGTTCTTCTGAAAAGAAAAAAAGAAGCATAAGAATCTCTGTTCTGATAAATTCTTCTTTAGTGAGATCTTCTTAATGAGTTAAGTTTCAAAAGTGAAAGTTCTTTGTGAGGCCCCTACCCCCATCCGGAATGCGAAGCTTAATGCATATCAGTCTTCATTGAAGATATATTTATAGCCGACTTTGAAACAAATATATATTATTAAAGGAAAACATAAAGTTTTTAATCGGAAGTGACAACGTGTGAATTGGAAGAGGAAATCCTTCGTGAGTTCCCTAACCCTCTATTCTTTTAAAAAGCTAGATGGCATACCGATGGGAGTTGGAAGTTCCTCAATTCTAGCAGATATTTATTTAAACAAATATGAAAAAAGAACCCATCTTTTAAATGAATTGATGTACATACGATATGTTGACGACATATTAATTGTGAGACCAGAAATTGTTCACACATGAGACATTTTTATTTGATTATTTATGGTGTCCTTTAAGGAAAAGAAAGCTTGAGTCTGGCTGGCGCCGAACTTTACGACTACTTGAACTTTTAGTTCAAATGCTATAAATTTAGGTGTGCCAGGCCACAGGGGTTGAGAGAGGCTGTGAAGTGATGCCATTGGGTTCAGAAGAACCAATGAGCGTCAAGGGGGAGAAGGGCGGAGCTACCCCTCCTCCCCCACCCGCCGAAGGAACCACAAGTCTGAAACAGATTTACGAAATGAGCGAAGTGAATATTACCTAGCAGACATGACTTAGGAGTTGCAGATAGAGTACGAGTATTTACACTATCATGATAGTGTATATACTCGTCCCCTTTCGGGACGGCGGCATTCCGGACCTGTCGCGGCCCAAAGGACTTCGCTTCCGAACTGGTCGAAAAGGACTGCGCATTTTTTACGCTAAGCCTAACTCTCGAAAAAAATTCACTAAAAATCACCTATTCAACACAGAAATCTACTTTTTACAGGAATAAAAGAAATATTTATATTCTATTTGATGTATAATTTTCATACAAATCTGAATACAAAATACCCGTTAGTTGCTCCCATTCTTTTATGCGAAATAAACGAATAATTTCACTGCCTCTAAAACCCAAACAAAAAAAAAAATACTCTCTTATATTCCTATGATTCACCAACGAAATCATAACGCTGAAATAAAAATAAAAACCGAAACTCAATTATAAAATTGTTGCTGCTACGAGAATTGCTCTTTTTGTTTATGTTACAAAATGATTTTCACCGCTCCAAATGGAGAAATAATTCATTCGATCCTCTTCTACCAAGGTCATGCCTTTGCAAAATGCATTGAAGTTAGTTCCATGGACAAGCAACGCCATCTAGTTCACAAATTAAAACGTTCTGCGTAATGGCACTTATACGTGCCACTATCCGCTTGCGGTAAAATTTCCTCTGGCCCGAGTGAGTGCCGCTCGTCCTTGAATGCATGTTCGCATCTGGCACCTATGCGTGCCGTTCGTCGCGAAAGGGTTAATAGTAAGTGATGTGAAAATCAATCGAATCACGAGTATTACACAACCATGACCTAGCAGTTGCAGATATGAAGTATCAGTCGAAGTGATATATACGAAAGGAGCCTTGCAGAGATGACTTAGAAGTTGGAGATGCAGATATGGAGATCAGACATGAAAATAAAATAATCACGAATTTTGATTGAAGTACGAGTAGGAGCCATACACCCCAGAGATGTGGCAAGAATGATGACAAGCCCAAGATTAAACTTGAAGGTAATAACAGGTCTCATAATCACAGGTCCTAGACTCCCTCGTAAAACTAATATTTCTGGTCGCATATCTCCTCTTGCTAAAATAATTAAATGAAAATTGATAATAATTGATATTTTTGAAAATTGGTGTTATTGATAAATTGATGTTGTTAATAAATCATATTGTTTAAGTTTAAATAGTCTAATCTTTATATATTAATTAATAATGCTTTTCAGGACTTACACAAAAGGTAAAATTAATTGGAGGGTTTATTGCGGCACAATAACGAGCAATGTACGTTTTAATGTCAATTCCACTGTATGAGATTAACGGCCATGTCTTTAATGCTTAATAATAATTAATGTCAATTATAAGTTTAACTGTAAGTTTTCTTTTCTACGTCCCACATTAATGGCATTAAATTTTCTCGACTTATCTATTTATAAGGAGAATAATGGTACAACCGATTGTCGATTATACAACAAACGTAAGGATTTTGAATTTGAGATCAACTATATTATATTATGGAATAAAAGTCTGAACAAAAACGCGTTCAGAAACATCGTTATTAATCAACTTTTACGTAGCAAACAACTGAATAGCAATGAAAGGGATCGCTATGTATGCGACCACAGATTTCAGACTGGAACGAGCAAACAAGGATTTCCAAAAAAATTTTTGTGCAACACAATTTACAGTTTCTTTGCCATAACCGTAAATGAAAGTTATAATTTATACTTAGATAAAAGTTCAGGTGGACACTAAATTTACCAGCTTTGTGCAATGGCCGACTATGGTTGTTGCATTTCTGTGGTATTTTCTGGACATTAGATCTCAGTAATGAATGTGGAGCATACAGTGTAGTTTGTGGGACCTCGTTTCAAATGCACTTAAGGTATTTTAGTATATTGTAGAGCAATATTATTGTGGTTTTATTTTTTGTGGTACATTTGTTTAATAGCGTGTCTCATGGCAGTGATTTACTTGCTGTTAGTTTAATTGTTAATTGGCTTGTACTAGTACAGAACAATTTCTCTGTGTTTATGATTCCACCAAAAGCGGGCTAATCATATGACTTTGATTCATCTTATATAAATTGATACTTATGTATTCTGTTCTCTGGCAAAAGTACCGGATACCAGGCCTGTCGTTATGACATAAAGCTTGTTTAACCGGGGAGCGGGGGTTACAACCTCCCGGCCATCTTTTGGTACCTTGATTTCTTTTCATTCTTTTCATTCCTTTGCGGTTAGATATTTTAATCTTCTTTGTTGAGCAGCATTGCACCATATAAATGAGATTTCAGCTGTTTTTATCTTTTTGGTATGATATATATATATATATATATATATATATATATATATATATATATATATATATAAATATAACTATTAACCTCATCTAAAACAATCTACTGAGAGTATACCCAAAGACGCTAAGCTGCTCAAACAAGTACATTTATATACTACATAAGAAATAGAAAATTGAAGAATGACAATCAATTTTCTATTTCTTATGTAGTATATATATATATATATATATATATATATATATATATTAATGTATATATATATATATGTATATATATATATATATATATATATATTAATGTATATATATATATATATGTATATATATATATATATATGTATATATATATATATGCATATATATATATATATATATATGTATATATATATATATATATGTATATATATATATATATATATATATATATATGTATATATATATATATATATATATATATATATATATATATATATATATATATATATATATATATATATATATATATATATATATATACGGTTTAGTTCTAAAAAGAAACAAGAAAGATCAATCACGCTTAAAGCATTGATTATGAAACACTTTCCAACTTCAATGCAATTTTATTTAAACATGTCTAAAATGCAATACATTCCTCGGTAATATTTTAAAACTTATCCTAATACTACATTAATTTATTATATTTGAAACCTTAAACCTTCATCGAAAAAAATTAACTTCATTCAAATGACGGCATTAAAATATAAATTGCCTGGTTTAAACATCTCTAAAATGTGATACATTCCTCGGTAATAATTTTAGAATTATCATAATACTACGATAATTTATTATATTTGAAAACTTCATCGAAAACAACTGAAATCCATTCAAATGACGTCATAGAAAAAATAACACGCCTGGCTCTCTCTATAAAAACATTCATAAATAATTCCCCCATTCATGTCATTCATCACAATACTATAATAATTTATATTATTTAAAAATTAAGACCATGAAGCTGCAAGTAAGTAAAACTCTATGCGTAAAACTTCATCGAAAATTATCGTCCTTCTCTTTCTAAAATCAATGAATATTTCATTCATATCAGTCATGCAGACTCCATGGACTAAATGATTTTGTGTTAAAGAATTACAGCGATTCTAATACAACTCATTCTACATATTTTGCTGTTTACATTTTACATAGGTGAAAAATAGGCTTAATAGTAGAAATAATCAAATTTGTATGAGCATTTAAACTGAAATATATTGTCATTGCGTTGTTAAAGTATGTAGATGCACAAAATTTAGGCCAAAATAAAGTAGTTTAAGGATGGATACAACACTCAATATGAATTAGAAAGAACTTTAAAAATCACGATTTTGAGACAAGATGGATGCCATATATCATTTTGAAGTGGGTCATGTGATCGTTTCATATCATGGACACGTGATCGCTTCATATAAGAGGTGTTATTATTATTTTAATTTTTATTTAAAAAACTACTGAATATATTTCGCTGAATTTTTTTATATATTTTATGGAACAATTTGAATATTGCCTAAAATTTTCGAAGCAATTTGTGAATTTTAAATCCGCTTAAAAAATGCTTGAAAAATTAGGTCCCATAGGGCTCAATGTATTCCATTTTTTCAACCCGGGTTCAATCCAAAACTAATTAGGTGATATTATTCATTTATATTCCCATAGGTCCTATAGACCGTCTGAACAACATACTAAAATTTCATTTTGATTAAGTCATTTTTACGGCAGTTATCGTGCTAACGGACAGACAGACAGACAGACAGACAGACAGACAGACAGACAGACAGACAGAATGAACAAAGTCATAAACAATTTTCAACTTTGTTGTAAAGTGTTAAAAAAGAGTATAAGAATCTCTGTTCTGTCTACAAAATATCCTTCCTTAGCAATATTCTTCCTATTATTCCTTAGTCAGTGTGATCTTTCTTAATGAGTTATGTTTATATGAATGTCTTTTGTGAGGCTCCTACCCCATCCGGAATGCGAAGGCTAATTCCTATCAGTCTTCATCAAAGATGTACTACTTATATCCGATTTTGAAACAAACGTATATTATTAAATGAAAATGTAAAGTTTTTAATCGGAAGTGATATCGTGTGAAGCGGAAGTGGAAATCCGTCGTGAGTCCCCTAAACCCCTATTGTTTACAAAAAGAATAAGGAAAATGTTTGAATCCAATATAGTAGAGAAGCCGAAAATGAAAATTATTATTAAGCCACCCCTCTTCCCGTTGAGTCCATATATAGGATTCCGTCCAAAGGTACGGAAAAATTTTTGCCACCAAAATGCAATCAACTGAATGCACAAGTTATGTACTTGTGTAGTTATGCTATACAAGTACATAATATGTACAGTATATTCATGTATCTGTATGTTATTATTTTTAGTTAAATAATGTTACGTTCTTCCTTAATAAGTTTGAAATTAATATTTTAGAGATTATGACTGACACAATCACAGAACGTCCTGCAGAAGTTTTTATTTTAGAAACATTTTTATCATAAACTTTGTTCTTTTATTAAGTAGTATTTTTATTGAAGTGAATGATTTCGACAGTTTTATCCACTTAACACAAACGAGTTTGATGGTTTGTCTCGGCCACATGACATATCAAAACGCTCAAGGATTTTCTGTTACCAGCACCCAAAAGAAACTCCGTGTGAAAAAGGATACACACAAAATGTCTGGGCAGAAGTAAGGTTAACGGAAATGATAAGATATATGTCTATTAATCACATTTTAGCCTTATGAAGCATATATATATTAAGTTGAAGGAAATATGATTAGGTTTTTTTTATTTTGATAGGGGGGCTACCCTAGCTAGGCTCGCCAACGCCCGTAAATTGCTAACGCTAGATGAGCTTGCTGCGCGAACACTTTAGTTTTACCTGCTACGATGGCCAACACCCGTAACACGCTTCGCCTCCTACTCGCTTACACTAGCTGAGCACGCTTCTCGAGTATTTTAGTGCCACCTGCTACGCAGACGTAATATCTCAGTTATGGACCGTCACATATTAATGGATACTCACCAGCCCTGGAACTCGCTTCATGAGCTATTTTAACCCAGACGACTTACGCAATTACCAACGTGTTTTGTGCTCCCTAACTCTTTCACCCCAAATTTGGCAACTGTAGCGATAAATTTGGTGATCATGCTTTTAAAGTTAACGAAATGTTGCGAACTTGTTGCTTTTGAGTGACTTTGAGAAGTTTCGAAAATACAATTGATTACAACATCGCTGAATTATGTAAGTTTCTATGAGAACTCTTCACATACGGCAGTGAATATTACTTATAGTGATGTGACGTGATACGGTTTATAGTGAATTTTAAAAACATCGTGTTTTAAATAAGCAATGTTATTTGTTATGATTTAACTGAATATTTATAAACTCTTTTATTTTATTTTATAGTTATTTTGTAATTTTAACAGATAGCTAGAAGGGTTGTATATGTATCTGGGTTATGTAGACTCTTGTTTCAGTTTTAATAAAAACTATATCTGCATCTGGGTCATATAGACGTTTGTTAGTTTCCTTATATACATAAAAAGCATTGTGATGTGGTCAAAAATTCGAATTCGAGTTTTCGACGGGAGAGCACGTTTCAAGCATCCCTGATCACGAATCAAACATTCTTGAGGTGATGTCTGTGTGTGTGTGAAAATGTGTGTGTGTGTGAAAGTGCATGTGTGTGTGTCAAAGACTGTGGAGACGATATCTCACGAACGAATGGAGCGATTCGAATGAAATTTGGTTCAAAAATTGCAATTCGTTAATACTGGAAGTCTGTTGTTTTTAAACAGAATCGAATGTTCAGAACCCCCTAAATTTTCGAGTGAAATTTTGAAAAAATCATCAAGAAAATCAAAACATTTAATAAAATTACGCAAATAGACATTTATTATGTAATGCTTCCTTAGAAGATGATTGACATAATCTTTAGAACGCTAGCGTGAACCGTTCTCGTGATATTGCACATTTTAAAAATAAATTTATCAGAAATTCCCATAAATTAAAAAAAAATATTATATGTTGAAAAATATGCTTACTTTTCATATGTAATAGCATGTCATAAATTTGGCGACATAATTCCCGTGGATCTAACATGTTCCATTCATGAGAAAAGATACTTTGAGTAATACTTTTGTATTTGAACGACAATAGTCATTTATAGTGTATAACTTATTATATGCTATAAGAATAACTTAGTTCTTCGTCCATAACACTTGGCGAGATTTTGGCGTTGAATTTGTGGAATGTCGCCAACTTGGCGACTTTCTTAAATGTTGCCGAAATAACGAAAATCTCCCCAATTGGATAAAAATGACGCTAAATCAATGAAAGTGACGACTAATTTACGAAAATTCAATATCTTGGAAGTGATGTAAATATCACCTATAATTTTTAATGTAAAAGTAGTAATTTCATTGCAGTATATTAGGAAAATCATGTGCTGCACACATCAGATTTTTTCAACTTGTAATTAAAGCTGTGGCAATCTTCCAACTCATTCTTATATCTGAGGATACATATTACCTCGATACCTGGCGATATATCGTAACAATTGCCTATTAACCTTCATTCTGGAAAATATTTTATTACAAAATATATCTGCATTTTATGGTTATCTCTTTAATAAATTAACAAATGAAATATATTTCATGAGCTTGATATGTAATGCTTATAATTTCAGTAATTTTACAATAGAAAGAAACGGACACACAATTTCAAACAGACTCTGTACTGAACTTTGTTCGAAATAACATACGGAGTTGTATATTCTGAAGTGAATGAAATCGACATTCTTATCAACAAAATTTTTATAACTTGTCGCTACCACACGAAGTATCGCAAAAATGCTCGAGGCTATTTTTTTGTTTCCAAATTCCTCTAGAAACTAAGAATATTGCCGTGATGTAGTTAGATGTTATTTTGTTATTTCAGTTAAAAATAAATATAATATATACATATATATATATATATATATATATATATATATATATATATATATATATATATACATATGTGTGTGTGTGTGTGTATTTTCAGTTTTTGAATAAATTCATAGCTGTTTCTGATGATGCAATGTGGTTCTTTAGAAATTTCATGATATACACTGTTTGAGAGTTTTCGAAGATTTTATTAGATTCTGTTGCGTAAGAGTTATGTCTACTGGTAATTGTTTTTAATTTTACTGGGTCCTTGTGAAATCTGGATATGATTACAAAATATGGAATGTTTAAATTTTGAAGAGTATCAAAAAATTGTTTGTACTTGGAAATACGTTTTCGTTTAAAATCATGTATGGTTGTTTTTCTCAATTTAAACGAATTTGGATGAATAGCAATGGATTCAAAACAAAGAAATTGTAAGATCATCAAGAGGTGCATATAATTTGTTTTCGTCATCAAAACCTATTCCTTTTTATTAAATAACCTTGTTAAATTGAACAAACACGTCATGTTTCACCCTAAAGAACTAGAAAAAACCATTACTGAGAAAATAAGAGATTAAAAGCAATTATTACCAAAATGTTGAAAAAGGACGTTGCATAGGAAGCTATAGCTTCAACATCTGCCACTCACAATATAACGTCTTGCCATCTCAATATACCAGATATGCTATGATATGATAATGCCAAGACATAAAGTAACTAAAATATTAATTCCAATTTTAATAAAATAATGCCCAGACGCAACTTTCTGGGTCCTGAAGAACTTGCGCGTCACATTTCTTGGTCGTACTACGTTTAGATTGGAAACACAAAATGAAATTATATACGAAATTAAAAACAATTAAATATCAGGAGAGTGGAAAATGTACCAATAGTCGAATCTGGAGCATAATTATTACAAGGTCAATGTTCAAATGTCTAAGCTATCCCCCCAAAACATTGTCAAAGATTAATAATATTATTTTTCCAAAGCTTGCGTACAATGTAGCTCCTGAATATGAAACTATTTAATCTATATAAATGAAATCTATATAAATAAAAATGAAAATCTGTCTGTCTGTCTGTCTGTCTGTCTGTTTGTCCCATCATCACGGGAGAACGGCTGAACCGAATTTGATGAAATTTGGTGGGTAGCCTAGAAATAGCCTAACTTAAAATTTAGTCCATGTTTGGAGTTTCTACGACCAGTGGTTCTCGAGATATTAGTAAAAACGAAATTTTCGTTTGTCTCATCATCACAGAAAAACGGCTGGACCGAATTTAATGAAATTTTGTGGATAGCCTTGAAATAGCCCCCCATAAATTTAGTCCAAGTTTCGAGTTTCTAAGACCAGGGGTTGTCGAGATATTAATGAAAAACCGAACTTTTTCTTATGACTTATATTCTCCGACTCCGTGGTTTATTCAAACGGAAAGGATCAAAATCGTTTGTTTAAAACGTCGAAAGGAAATAAAACTTTATTTCCGAGTTTGGTGCAGGATTTTTGCATTAAATAGTCACTATCGGAAAACACGAAATGTTTGAAACATGAATTTAAATGGAAAAATCTACCTCCATGGTTATATTTCACAAGTTTTTACTCAACGATGAAAAGTATAAAGAAATCAAAATGGCTATTTAATTTCGCATTTTATGAGGAAGATTCTATCTTATATCATGTTGCTCGGCAACGGAATGAAATTAAATGTGTTGTTAATATTTATTATTATTTTTTTTTCTATTTGAATAATAAATAAATGGATGTAAAAATATATTTTTAAATGAAAGGTTTGGTTGTTCTTTTAATTATAAAAATTGCGAACTGCATACATCATTTTCATTTATTTTTGCAAAGAGGTTTCCAGCTCATATATTGTGTTTAGCTAATAAATTCATTTAGCCGATTGTTGAAGCAGAAAAAGAGTAGAACGGCTGTATCTTATAATACAATTTTAGTGTTTTCATTTAGTATATACAAACGGGGACAGAATATTTTATTCTTCAGATCTGCAAATTTAGAGCTACGAGTTTAGCGAAATATCTCTAAATAACTTGGTAACTTTTCTTAAACTTTACCAAATTAGCGGAAATATTTCCAAATTTATAAAAATGACGCATATCAATGATTTGTTTTTTTAGAATAGAGTACTGAAATGATGTTTCGGTAGGAATTTGTTGGACAGTCCATCCATCCTACTTAGTAACACATTTAACGAATTTTTTTAATATCACCAAATTGATAAAAATATTTGTGAGTCCATAAAAATATCATAGAATTGATAAAATCGCGCTTAATAAATGAAAATGATTGTGTTTTGTTAGGGGATAGTATTGTGATGATGTTTCGTCAATTTGTCGCAAAATGGGACTATCTGTTCTACAGTCTCACTTGGCGATAAATTTGGGGATTTTTTAAGTTATCGCTAAATTCACTAAAATGTCGCCAAATCTTCCATGGAGGTCGCATTATTCAGATGATATGATTTCCATCAATTTATTTGAAGCAAATGATATCATGTCGCTTAGCAACGGATCCAATGTGTTATGCGGCATACGATTTTATATTAAATCTTTTCCGATTTGAAAAATAAAGATATGTATTTAAAATAAATTTCATTGACATTGCATTTTGACTGGATAATATCAATTACGGTTTTCAGGTTTAAACATTATTATTATTGATATTTTCGGGGACTTTTGATTCAGGGATTATTGATATTTTCAAGTTATTATGACATTGTTTTATTATGACGAAAATTGTTGAAACTCATATATAGTACGTTGTACGTAATCTTCTACAAATGCATTATATCTTCTAATCTACGAGAATATAAGTAGTACAGGTATATTGGCATATATTTAGATATATAGTGGCATATATTGGAATCAATTACGACTTTCTGGTAAAAGATTACGGGGATTATTGATATTTTCAATTTATTACGTCATCTCCTTCATTCTGGCAAATATTTTTGAGACTCATATTGTAATACGGGTATTGGCATATATTTAGATATATAGTGGCATATATTGGAATCAATTACGACCTTCTGGTAAAAGATTACGGGGATTATTGATATTTTCAATTTATTACGTCATCTCCTTCATTCTGGCAAATATTTTTGAGACTCATATTGTAATACGGGTATTGGCATATATTTAGATATATAGTGGCATATATTGGAATCAATTACGACCTTCAGGTAAAAGATTACGGGGATTATTGATATTTTCAATTTATTACGTCATCTCCTTCATTCTGGCAAATATTTTTGAGACTCATATTGTAATACGGGTAATCTTCTACTAACAAACTGGCATATTTTCTAATCTACGATAATATAAGTAGTACAGGGTTGCATATAATGATTCAATTCCTTTTTTTTGTAAATTTGCTTACAAAAGGGGTCAGGATGTTTTATTCTTCAGATCTGCCCGTGAAGATTATTCTGCATAGTGAGAACAGATATTCTTAAACTTCTCTTTATGAGCAATAAATTTAATATTTTAACAGAATTTGCACATGATTGCGAATTATAAGTTTCTTTATATTATATACTCCGTACGAAGAACGGGTATGCTGCTAGTCTATATAAATAAAAATGAAAATCTGTCTGTCTGTCTGTCTGTCTGTCTGTCTGTCTGTCTGTCTGTCTGTTTGTCACACCATCACGGGAGAACGGCTGAACCGAATTTGATAAAATTTTGTGGGTAGCCCAGAAATAGCCCCACTTAAAGTTATATCCGTGTTTTGAGTTTCTACGACCAGTGGTTCTCGAGATATTAGAAAAAACGAAATTTTCGTTTGTCTCATCGTCACGGAAAAACGGCTGAACCGAATTTAATGAAATTTGGTGAATTGCCTTGAAATATCCCCCCATAAATTTTGTCCAAGTTTCGAGTTTCTAAGACCTGGGGTTGTCGAGATATTAATGAAAAACGGAAATTTTTCCTAGGAGTTCTACTCCCTAACTCCGTGGTTTATCCAAACGAAAAGCTTGAAAATCGTTTGAAAGTGAATTAAAATTTAATCTCTGAGTTTGATGGGAGATTTTTTGCGTTAATTAGTCACTTTCTGAAAACATGAATTGTTTGAAACATGATTTAAAGGGGAAATCTCTCTCCATGGTTCATGGTTTATTTAAAACAAGCTTTTACGGAACAATGAGAAGTATAGAGAAATCAAAATCGTTATTTAATTTCGCAGTTTATGTTATAAGACATGACATATTTAACAAGTTATAAGATTCTATCTTATATCATGTTACTCAGAAACGCAATTAAATTAAATCTGTCTGTTAATTTTAATAATTATTTTTTCGATTTGAATAATAAATAAATGGATATAAAAATATATTTTAGAAAAGAACGATTTGATTTTTCTTATAGCATTTTTGACTGGATAATATCAATTACGGTCTTCAGGTTTAAAAATTATTATTATTTATATTTTCGGGGATTATTGATTCAAGGATGATTGATATTTTCAAGTTATTATGCAACTATTTTATTATGACAAAAATTGTTTAAACTCATATATTGTATGTTGTACGAATCTTCTACAAATACACGTGTATATCTTTTAATCTACGAGAATATAAGTAGTACAGGTATATTGACATATGTTTTGATATATATTGGCATATATTGGAATCAATTACGACCTTCTGGTATAAAGAGTACGGATATTATTGATGTTTTCAATTTATTACGTCATCTCTTTTATTTTGGCAAATATTTTTGAGACGCATATTGTAATACGGGTAATCTTCTACTAACACATTGGCATATTTTCTGATCTGCGACAATATAATTAGTACGGGGTTGCATATATTCATTCAATTCCTATTTTTTCTTCTGTAAATTTGCTTACAAAAGGGGGCAGGATGTTTTATTCTTCAGATCTGATCGTGAAGATAATTTTGCATAGTGAGAACATATATTCTTAAACTTCTCTTTAGGAGCAATAAATTTAATATTTTAACAGAATTTGCACATGATTGCGAACTTTAAGTTTCTTTAAATTATACACTCCGTACGAATAACGGGTGTTAGTGGTTAATAAATTTTAATATTTTAGGAGGATATATCATGTTGTTTGGCATCACTATTAAATTAAATGTGTTTGTTAATGTTTTTATTATTTTTTTTCGATTTAAATAATAAATAAATGGATAAATGGATATAAAAGTATATCTTATGAATGGACGGTTTGATTTTTCTTTTAATTATATTAATTGCTGACTGCGTACATCAATTTCATTTATTTTGGCAAAGAGTTATCAAGCTTATATCGTATTTAGCTACTAAACTCATATATTGTGTTTAGCCAATAAATTCATATAGCCGATTGTTGAAACAGAAAAAGAGTAGAGCGGGTATATCTTCTAATACAATTGTAGTGTTTTCATTTAGTATATTGAAACGGGATAAGAATGTTTCATTCAGATGCAAATTCAAAGCTACGAATTTGGAGGTATATCGCTAATTTGACAACTTTTCTTAAACTTTGCCAAATTGACGGAAATGTCGCCAAATTGATATAAACGACACACAAACAGCTGCCATAAACCTTCGGGTTGGTCGTGTGGCTTGGGTCTTCTACATATCAATGAATTTTTTTTTGTTTTGTTAGAAGAGAGTACTGAAATGATGTTTGGTTAGCATTTATCTGTCAGACCAACCATCCTACTTAGTAATACATTTAGCGAATTTTTAAAATGTCACCAAATTGATAAAAATGTTTTCAAATCTATAAAAATATCTTGAAATTGATAAAATTGCGCTACATAAATGATATTAATTGTTTTTTGTTAGGGGATAGTATTGTGATGATATTTCGTCAATTTGTAGCAAAGTGGAACTGTCAGTTCTACAGTCCCACTTGGCGATAAATTTGGCGATTTTTTAAAATGTCGCTAATTTGACGAAACTGTCGCCAAATGTTCCATAGAATTATAACTATTTAGATGATATTTTTTCTACCAATTTATTTGAAGCAAATGATATCATGTCGCTTAGCAACGGATTTAAATCCAATGTGTTTATGCGGCAGACGATTTTTATTAAATCCTTTCCGATTTGAATAATGAAGATATGTATATAAAATAAATTTCATTGCCATTTCATTTTGGACTGGATAATGTCAATTATACTCTTCAGGTTTAAACATTATTATTATTGATATTTTCCGGAATTATTGATTCAGGGATTATTGATATTTTTAAGTTATTACGCCATTGTTTTATTGCGGTAAAAATTGCTGACACACGCATATTGTACGTTGTACGAGTAATCTTCTAGGAATGCACGGGTATATCTTCTAACCTACGAGAATATAAGTAGTACAGGTATATTGGCATAAATTTGACATATATTGGCATATATATTGGAATCAAGTACAGTCTTCTGGTATGAAGATTAAGGGGATTAATTATATATTCAATTTATTACGTCGTCTGTTGTATTTTACCAAAAAACATTTGTGAGTCATATTGCAAAACGGGTAATCTTCTACTAATAATCGGACATTATAAGTAGTACGTTTATATATTCCCATATAATTTTAGCACTTTAATTTTGACATATATTGGAATAAATGACTGTCTTCAGATTTAAAGATTACGGGTTTATTGGTATTTTCAATTTATACATGTAATCTACTAATACAGGTTATATTTTCTAATATTCGCGTATATAATTAGTACGGGTCCCATACAATTTTAATGCTTTTATTTTGCATATATTGATTCAATTCCATATTTTTTTTTATATTTGCTTACATAAGGGGTCCAAGATGTTTTATCCTTCAGATATGACCATGAAGATAATTTTATATAGCGAGAACAGAGATTCTTAAACTTCTTTTTAGGAGCATGATATTAAATATTTTAACAGAATATTTTGATTAAACATGTCATTTAGTATACTATAAGAATTTGGGCATGATTATGAATTTCAAGTTTCTTTATATTATATACTCCGTACGAAGAACGGGTATGCTGCTAGTTGAAAATATATCTGTCTTTCCGTCCGTATGTTTGTCTCACCATCACGGGAGAACGGCTGAACCGCATTTAATGAAATTTTGTGAGTAGACTTGAAATAGCCCAACTTAAAATTTAGTCCATGTTTCGAGTTTCTAAAACCGGTGAATTAAAACCCTATCTCTGAGTTTGATGGGAGTTTATTGCGCTTATCTGTCGGTTTTGAAAATCGCATGTTTGAAACATGAATTTAACAAATATTGTACCAAGAATTGAAAAAATTAATATTCTTTGATGAAATCTTAAATGTGTGTTTCTCTAAGCCTATGTATACACAAAAAATCCAAACACTTATCAAAATTATATTAGTTTGATCGGTACAGGTTTCCCCAAAAATAGGTCAATAGTACAATCTACTGCTATGCGTTCTCACTTAGGTGGAATGGAGAAAGCATCTCAAGCACAGACCAACGTTACATTTTTTACAGATAGTTGTTGATTTTGCTGCACAGGTTTTAGCTGACATCTTCTTTGTCGGTTTTTTGGGTTTTTTACAATAACATGTTCATTTTTAAGCTTTAGAAAGTCTTCATTATCCTGTTAAGCACCCAGTTTTCAGCAAGATGGTTTCCTTGAAATAGAAAGTCCCAAATAGGCAATTATTATGTGTATTCGAAAGTTCAGCAGGCTCAGGCTATGACCACTAGATAACAGATTTAACTTCCATGAAGCAACAAATGCTGTTTCAAATGCATTAAAAAAATCTGATGTAGGGAACACATGACATTCCTTATATAATGCAAGGAATTTACTACTTTTACAGTAGAAAAAAATAGGTTTTTCTTATAGTAAATACATATATAATTATCTTATAGTAAATACTTATAGTAAATACTTATAGTAAATACTTATTCTTTCCAAGATATTTAATTTTCGACAATTAGTCATCATTTTCATTGATTTAGCGTCATTTTAATCCATTTGGCGAGATTTTCGTTAATTTGACAACATTTCAAGAAGTCGCCAAGTTGGCGACAGTTCGCCAAATTCGTCGTCAAAATCTCGCCAAGCTTTACTGACGGAGAAATAAGTTATTCTTATAGCAGATAAATGACTATTGGTGTTCAAATACAAAAGTATTACTCAAAGTATCTTTTCTCATGAATGGAACGAGTTAGATCCACGAGAATGATGTCACCAAATTTATCGCATGGTATCACATATGAAAAATGAACATGTTTCTGAATAGTAAATATATATTTTTTATTTTATATGGCTTTTTGAAAATATTTTTGAAAAATGTGCAATACCTCAAGAACGGTTCATGTTAGCGTACTAAAATTTATGTTTATCGTTTTCTAATGAAAAATTACATAAGAAATGTCTATTTGCGTAACTTTATTAGGTTTTGATTTTTTGACGATTTTTTCAAAATTTCACTCGAAAATTTAGGGGGTTCTGAACAGTCGATTACGTTTAAAAACAATAGACTTCCAATGTTTATGGATTGTGATTTTTGTACCAAATTTCTTTCGAATCGGTCCATTGGTTCGTAAGTTATCGTCTCCACAGTCTCACACACACACACACACACACAGCCATCACTTCAAAAATGTTTGATTCGTGATCAGGGATGTTTGAAACGTGCTCTCCCGTCGAAAACTCGAATTCGAATTTCGACGAGGCATGTTTTCGATGACTGTAGGTTCCGCTTTCCTCTGCTTTGCATCTTGGTAAGGTATAATGTGGTACGGGAATCCATTGTAGGAAGTTAACATTGTAGGAAGTTAACGAATTTTTTTCAACCGATAATCTTTCAATTCTTTCATTCAACCCATACTTGTCCAACCTACCTGAAACTGTAAGGTATTTATTTAGACGGCCAGGAAAGTGCGTCACAATTCACATAGACCAGAACAGAATGAGGATAATAACCACAATGACACTTAAACCATTACCCCTCGGATGAATTTTCAGACCTACAGATTTACTCTGTGCAAATTTATTCCGATCCACTCTCCTACTCTGTGTAAACACGAGGATCTTGTAGACGGCGTCCTGGATAGAATACTGGAATGTCGCATACAAACCTACCACCTTAAACACTCCCCCATAACAGCTCCTATTTATATGTAATCAGAACTAAAAACGATTTTGTATATTAAAATACTGACCTGTAAAGTTTGTCATTAGAGTATGAGTGCAGTAGTTGAAGCCCTTATAAAAGAGTCCAACGATTGCCAGTGATTCAACCACACTTTGCATGTCCATAATAATGTTATATAGTCTTTAAAAACTCACCTTCTGTCACTTTTTTATTTTTTACACAATTCAATTACGATCAACGGTCATATTATATTGATAGATTTAAATAAAATAATTCAAATATTTTAATTACCCCAGAACTACTCAAAATATGAAAAAACATTTAATTAAAATATTAATTTTAACAAACACATAACAGATTAATAATTACTTCTCTAAATAAACAATCACCGCTGCTTCAGCTATGCCTATTCAAATAGCATAATGTAGATAATTCATACTTACCATTCAAATTCACATATGAAGCAGTAGACAATACACTTCATTAAACTCTGTCATTTCGCGTGCCGTTCGTAGCTTCCTAACGCTGCGTTAACTCAGAACAGACCTTTCACTTCCTATTACATTTGAGAGAAATTCGTTTTCCACTCCTCTGATGACTGGAACATCAGCATCAGCCGCATACATATTGTAATGGTAGATGTAAAGGGAACTTTTGAGAAGATTATGAATTTTGTTGAAGTTTCCCCGAGAACAATATAAAAATATTCAACTCTATTTTATTTTATTATGTCTTCCACATTTTATGCTTTTTCCGCTTCGTGTGGAATTTTCCCTCAGACCCGATTAAGGGGACGGTGAACGTTGAAATAATTTTTTTTATTTATTTACTTAGAAACATGAAAATTTGTATACATATTCCTCTTAACATTACTATATAAATTACCATTATTTTTTTTCAATTTTGTATTATTTTAACGAAAATTTAAAAATGCACCTTGCGTTCCATTTGTTCACATTTTCGATTAATTTTAAATTATGATCACTTAAAAATACATTATGAACAAATTTGGGTATTCATTTTTAAATCCCTTAGAAAGTTAATTTTTAAAAATATTTTTCTGCATTAAAACTTAATTTTCTTCAAAATTTCGCATTTGATTATGTTCTTATTCACTTTTAATTACCTTAGTAAAGTCCAATTATAAAATGCATTCCCGGTTTCATTAAAAGGTATGAAATGTGTCTTCTTGCCAAATTTCATGCATCTCAAACAAAAATTAAGACGCATGGAGTATTTTATAAATGTTTAACCTTTGAAAATATATATATATTATATGGTAATTTTACCATATCCACTTTGGATAAACTTATTTTTAACCACAAAGGAATCAATAAATTCACTTTTAAACGATGTAAATCTAGCAGATGCAAATTATGCTCTGTTGCTAATACTGCACAAATAGGTAGTGTTAATCACCATCATCTTACCTTTTGTAAAGTATATTGTTGTGTGTATTGTATCAGTTGTAAAATTTGTGGTTTAAAGTATATCGGACAGACACAAAATCCTTTACATTTAAGAATTAATCTCCATAGAAGCCAAGTTAATAAGTCATCTGATTCTACCTCTGAAAACAATTTGGAATTAAGACATTTTTCTACCCATGGATTTACAATTATATCAGTTACAATACTCGACTTAGTGCCTGATTTAACAACTCGACTTTGGTGGGAGAATATGCACATTCTACAATGGAATACGATGTTTCCATATGGACTAAACTCTATCAATTTTGCACAAACATATAATTTGGATTACTATAAACATTTTAAGAATCCACCTACTGACTACATTCAACTATTGGCTATAAAATCAAAAAGAGGCAAAAGAGCGGGCAACAAAAAACGTATTGGTTTTTTAGCTTACGTAGAAAAAATTAATGGATATCTTTCTGAAATACGAAACTATACGCAAATTAAATCAAACTGGATTAAGAATTATGTATATGGCATAAAGAAAAAATACATCCGCCATCTATGGAACGAATGGAAAAGAGTTCCAATTTTAAAAGAACATGAAGCTATTAATGACATTTATGCTGCAAACATCGCTACCTTTTACAACTGCTTTAAAATACGTGCCAAACACTGTGGCATCAATTTGGAAAAACCTGTTGCTGAAATAAATAAGGAGTATTTTATCGTCACATTTGGTAACAAAACCTTTGATCATATCCCATTTAAGGATATTCTACACCAGTTCAACTTTCTTTTGCCGATGTTACACACTGAAATCTGTTTAACTTTTCGATTTGCCAAGACTAATGGAAGAAAAATATTCAACTATAATATGATCAGTAAGAATCTAGACAATCACATTAATTATAAATGCCAGTGTAAAAAACATCTTTTGTTCAATCGAGATCACAAACATATCGTTACTGGTGATATATCGATTGCAAATAATTTTTCTTTATACAAGTTCTTAAAAATGGGTGCTAAATTCAGACAACAAGACTTCAACACTGTTGAAAAAACCTTTTATAAAGAAATTGATCAATTTATTTACAGGATGGCGATCAAATACAGTTTTCCTATTGCATCTTTACATGAATGGGGATATAACGTATTTAATGCCTTTAAGAAGAACTATAACTTACGAACACAATATTATGCTTCTGAAAAAATCAACAAAGCAGTTATGGAAGATTTTCAGAACAAATACGTAATATCCTATATGGATAAAGTAAATAACAACTACGCATTTACCTGCAAACAATTTTATGTTGAAAAACTAAGAACTTGCTATGAGGACACCAATATGTACAAACAAATTCTAGGTAATTATACTACTAATGTTAACCGCATAACAGCTCTTTATAAACTTATTGGAATTAGCATTACAACTGTTAAATTCCCATATTTAGTTCTAATACCTAAGATCCATAAAAAGCCTATTAAATTCAGACCTGTAACTATTGGATGTCATACTTACTTAACTAAAGCAAATCAAATTTTGTTAAAACTATTGACACCTATAATGAAGAAGATTCGAACCCATGGCACCGTTATGGTGAATAACAGCTACAAAGTAGCTGAAAAGTTAAAAACACAGGAAGACCAAATGCAATACAACTATTGGTAGAGGAGAATTGCGACTCCATATTCCCGTTTAAAGCAGCTTTTACAGCCCGGGCAACGCTCACGGAACCATTGGTTTGCAAAGGCTGATCCCCCATATGTGCATAGTCGGAAATACTCATCAATGGAGAGACAGAGCGACCGAGAATGAAGGTCAAGATGGGAACAAGTGAATAACCAGAAAATATTGCCCTAAGTAAAACACAGTGCGCCTGTGTAAATCTGCAGCAGATTTGCAGTAACTATTTCAATCCAGCAATATCCCTCTGGAATGAATTGGTTACGTGTTTCTCGTTGAAAAAAGAATACTAATATTTCTTCAAGAAGTTCATAGGGTAATTTTTATTAATTGCCTCTAATATTATTCCATTGTTACTGGAAATTCAATCTTTCATTAAAGTGTTACAGAGCAGATTTCTTTTGAAATGATCCAAAAGAATATTCCTAAATACATTTCTAGATAGGTTCGTTCTCTAGTTGATGATATGGTTTATTTTGATCTTGTAGCAATCTCGTTTGTCGTGTAAATACGTATATATACCATATTTTTATAGTACTTAATAGCGGTATCAAAGAAATCTACAGATCCATCCTCTTTACCACTGTTTTCTAACAATTCCAGATTTTTGGGAATGAATTTATCAACTGTACCTCAAAAAGTAATTAAACATTTTTTACAGAATTTTTTAGACAAGGCATCTGCGCGTGACACTGGTGCTGATTAGATTTTGGTACAATCGGAAAACGATGCGAATTGCCAAAAATATTTTGTAGTGTCCCAGTGACCAAGTAATTATTTATTAATCAATTATTTGTTGTTTAAATAATTTATTAATGCAACGTGTAAAATAATTTATTACCCATTGTTTAAATGAATATGAGTCCCTGCTTCAGTTTAATTCATGTGCATAACATAATGTCTATAGTTCCTGCTTCCCAATCTCATTCCGAATCATAGACGTTGACAATGCACTTCGTTAAACTTCACCATTCCATGAGTCTTTCACAGCTTTCTGACGCTGCGTTAACGTCGAAAAGACCTTTCACCTCCAATTGCTTTTGAGCGATGTTCATTTTCCGGTTTCTGATTCGACGACAAGGATGTCGTCATGAGACGGGAATCATCTGGTAAATGTACGAACTGTAAATTATAACATAAATATAAATAGAACATTATATTTGCAGAAAATATATGTAAGGCTAACGGAATATGAAGTTGGTAAAGGAGTTATAGTAATCTTTATCATGGCCAAAGTTGTGTATTAAGTTGACTTTCAGAGTGCAGTTTAGAAAGTCATGGTTCTATGCCCCACTACGGCTGATTGCATGGCGCGTATTTCATAGTTCTGTAAACATGGGAATTTCTGTATGTAATCCAGTGTTTCCTCGATCATCATTCTATGCTTATATCTCACTCATCTCACTTCGGATATTTTAAGACAAAAGTCAATTATTTATAGAATTACTTTTCAATTGTTTTATTTGATTATTAGCCAACAATAAATTTTCGTATTTGAAATAATAACATTACAAATGCAAGCATAAAACTGGCGTACATTTTGTGTATATGAAAAATATTTCATCTTCGATCACTGTTGCAATTCTTAAAACGTTTTCAGATCAATCTATTAATTGTAGCATTTCATTATTTTTACAATTCTTGGTTTGACAAATAACCATTACAAGTTTTCAGTATTCGAACGGTGTTAACATACGCTAAATTTTCAGTATTAACATTCTACTTAAAATGGCTACTCAAAATGGATAGATAAAGTTCACGAATTGCATGAGATAGATTATTTTTTTTATTATATACGAACAATCAAAGCGAAAAATAAAACTTATATCGCAGAAGCAATTGATGCGCAAAAATCATTTCAAAATATTAAAATACTGAAATTATAAAATATTATTTCGAATTTAACCAATCATTCTGTGTATCTTCTTTTTCGATCCATACATTCTGACCCACCCGAAGGTGTAAGGTTATTCTGTAAAACTGTCTCGTCTGTGGGTTTGCGTGCACTACCATTATTGAAAAAAATCCAGATTGAACAAAATATAATTTTGAGAAAAATCTGGAACTCCCATTATCACTCACGTAACAATACCAACTTCAAAAATTAAAAGAAACATCGAAACTATCATAAAGAATATGCAAAACATTTTTATTAACACTTTACAACAAAGTTGAAAAGAGTTTATGACTTTGTTCATTCTGTCTGTCTGTCTGTCTTTCTGTCTGTCCGTTAGCACGATAACTGCCGTAAAAATTACTTAATCAAAATGAAATTTTAGTATGTTGTTCAGACGGTCTGTAGGACCGATGGGAATATAAATGATTAATATCACCCAACAAGTTTTGGATTGAACCCGGGATGAAAAAATGAAATACATTGAGCTCTATGGGACCTAATTTTTCAAACATTTTTATGCGGATTTAAAATTCACAAATTGCTTCGAAATTTTTAGGTAATATTCAAATTCTTCCCTAAAAAATATATAAAAAAAATTCAGCGAAATATATTCGGTAGTTTTTTAAATAAAAATTAAAATGATAATTACACCTCTTATATGAGGCGATCACGTGATCTTGATATGAAAAGATAACGTGACCCACTTCAAAATGATATATGGCATCCATCTTGTCTCAAAATCGTGATTTTTAAAGTTATTTTTAATTCATATTGAGTGTTGTATCCGTACTAAAACCACTTTAAATTTTTGCTTAAATTCTATGCATCTACATACTGAAAACAACCCATTTATAATATATTTGAGTTTAAATGCTCATCCAAATTTGATTATTTCTACAACGAAGCCTATTTTTCACTTATGTAAAATGTAAACAGCTAAATATGTAGAATGAGTTGTATTAGAATTGATGTATTTCTTTAACACAAAATTATTTAGCTCATGGAGTCTGCATAGCTGATATGATTGAAATATTCATTGATTTTACAAAGAGAAGGACGATTTTTTTCAATGAAGTTTTAAGCATACAGTTTAATTACTTGTAGCTCCATGGTCTTAATTTTTAAATAAAATAAATTATTATAGTATC
Organism: Amaurobius ferox; assembly: GCA_951213105.1. Taxonomy (NCBI): domain Eukaryota; kingdom Metazoa; phylum Arthropoda; class Arachnida; order Araneae; family Amaurobiidae; genus Amaurobius; species Amaurobius ferox. Next base: position 101,555,865 of record OX578147.1, on the reverse strand, counting down.
GTGATGAATGAAATGAATGGGAAATTGCTTATGAATGAAATGCTGCTTTTATAGAGAGAGCCAGACTTGGTATTTTTTCTATGACGTCATTTGAATGAATTTCAGTTGTTTTCGATGAAGTTTTCAAATATAATAAATTATCGTAGTATTATTATAATTCTAAAATTATTGCATTTTACAGATGTTTAAACCAGGTAATTTATATTTCAATGCTGTCATTTGAATGAAGTTCATTTTTTTCTATGAAGGTTTAAGTTTTCAAATATAATAAATTAATGTAGTATAGTGATAAGTTTTAAAATATTACCGAGGAATGCACTGCATTTTAGACATGTTTAAATAAACTTGTATTGAAGTTGGAAAGTATTTCATAATCAATGCCTTAAGCATGATTGATCTTTCTTGTTAAAATATCCCCACCAATTCTTTATATCTCAGATTCAGAGCTACGAATATGGCGGCATATCGCTAACACGGCAACTTTTCTTACACGTTGCCAAATTGACTGAAATGTCGTTAAATAGATAAAAACGACGTTAAATCAATGGAATTCATTTTGTATTGTTAGAACAGAGTACTAAAATGAAGTTTCGGTAGCAATTTTCTGCCAGTCTAACCATCCTACTTAGTAGCACATTTAGCGCATTTTAAAATGTCGCCAAATACATAAAAATATTTGTCAATTCATAAAAATATCTTGAAATGAATGAAATCGCACTAAATAAATGCAATTAAAAGTGTTTTGTTAGATGATAGAATTGTGATGATGTTGTTAGGTATTAGTACTGTAACTGTCAGTTCTACTGTCCCAATTGGCGATAAATTTGGCGATTTTTTAAAATGTCGATTAATTGCCGAATATGTATGGATAGCAATACACAGACGAAATTCTTTCCACCAATTTATTTGAAGAAAATTATATCATTTCACTTACCAACGGATTTAAATCTAAAGTATTTATGCGGCAGACGATTTTTATTAAATCTTTTCCGATGTGAATAATAAAGATATGTATATGAAATAAATGTCATTGACATTGCATTTTTGACTGGATAATATCAATTACGGTCTTTATTTAAACATTAATATTACTGATATTTTTGGGAATTACGTTGTACGATTGATATTCTATAAATGCACGGGTATATCTTTTAATATACGTGAATATAAATAGAACAGATATATTGGCACAAATTTTGATAAATATTAGTATATATTGGCATATATTTTGACAAATATTAGTATATATTGGCATATATTTGAATCAGTTACGGCCGAATGGTATAAAGATTGAGTGGATTATTGATATTTTTAATTTATTATGTCATTAAATTAAATATTTTAACAGAAGATTTTGATTAACAACGTCATTTAATATACTATGCGAATTTGCGCATGATTTTTAATTTTAAGTTTCTTTATATTATTTACTCCGAACGAAGAACGGGTGTGCTGCTAGTACTTAATATGACCATCGTCTCCACTTCCGTTATCCCCATTTACAGAATATTATGACGTGAACTTTAACTTCCCCTCTATCTCTTCCCATTCAGAGACGCAGACAATACTCCCCATTAAATACGGAAATTATGTATGTCGCTCACAGCTTTGACTCTCTGTGCGATCTCAGAACATACCTTTCACTTCCGATTGAGTTTGAGTGACGTTAGTCTGTAGATTTGTGATCTGATGATTCAAATATTACCGCCAATACTGGCCGCATGATAAATGTATGAAAGCACGGACAAAAGGAACTTGGCAGGATTGGTGATTTAAGAGAAATTGACTTTTATGAGAAACGAAATGGTATTGTTAGTTGGATTAAACAAATATAGTTTCGATAATATTCCAAAAGAGTTCGGTAAAACAGTGTATAATCCAAGCATATTTTAAAGTATTTGAATTATACAGATAATTGTTACTTCAGAGGAATTTATGTATTTGATAGCTTTAAGAAAAAATATATTATAGCGACTTTATGAAGTGTTATCCGAGATTCAAGTCAGCATTCGAGTAAGATCTAATATAAATTGCTGCTTTTCAATATGTGAACACGTGAAATGAACACTGGTTTATTTAAATATTCCACATCCCATTGACGGAATGCCTCACTCAATTAACCTCTTTCGGGGCGAATGCTCACAACAACTTTTGGGGTGCCTATTGAGATGATCTAAACATATCATTCAATAGCTATTTCTGTAATAACACTATCTATATAGAAAAAAATCTCAAATAGTAGTTCCCCACTAGTTCGAAAATTACACAAATCGTCAAAATATTAGCTTTAGAATGTAATTCTCAAAAAATCACGAAATGAAATTAGAAATATATAATTTTTAATGCATTTTAATTCTGATCAATACTCAAGATTTGATCATAATAAGTTTCGCTGATGTGGGAATTTAAAAATGAAGTTTCTTATCAACATGAATTTAAATTTATCGACATTTTAGTTACTAAAAATTTAGAACATTGGAATTGTTACGGATTACAAATAAATAAATATTTTTAGTTTATAAGAATGATTGTTTTTCATCTTTAAGATGGTATTTCAATTATATCTTTGAGATTTGAAATAGTTAGGAAATCGATATATGAAAAAATGACTCAAAATGGCGATTTAGCATTTAATAATTTAAAAATTAATTTGAAAAGAAATATTACTAATGTGCAACGTTATCTGTAACAAAATAAATAAATGTTATTCGTATAAATAATAGTGAAAATTACATATCACAGCTTAAATCTCAATTTCGACAATGTCAGCACATTTAAACAAAAACTTTAAAATGAAGAATTAAAGACAACCAAATTTGGTGAATTAAAAGATTTTTAATAATAACACTATTTATGACGTACTTAAAATTACAAATTCAGAGTGCTTTCGGACGTCATTACATTATTCATCTGTGGCAATGTAAATTGTTTAATATGAGGCGAACATGAGCTTTTATACACAGCCCACAACCGTGAGACTAGATTTGCATATTGATATTTTTAAATGCGATATACTTAAATATATTTAAAATAATAATATATGAATAATTAAATGTTTTTTAAATGTATGGAATTTAAAATGATCAATATGCTTAAATTTCTGCTTAAAATATTTTACCATCAAAGAGCAATCAACTGAATGCAACAAATACAACATATATAAAGGTTGCCATAAATATATAAGTATGTAACAAACCCACAATAAAGTTTTGTGCTTGAATAGTTCCCGATGTTATTGTTTTAATTAATTTAAGTTACGTTTTTACGTTTTCCCATTATAGTTTGGAAATGATTATTTTAGAGATTATAACTGAAACAATCATAAAACTTTATCATAGAATTTTATCTTTTAGTAACAATTTTATTACAAACTTTGTTCTCTTATTGGGTAGTTTTTTTATTGAAGTGAATGATTTCGACACTTTTATCCACTTACAGCAAAAAAAAGTCTGATGGTTTGTCTCGGCCACATGACAGATCAAAACGCTCAAGGGTTTTCGGTTGCCAGCTCTCAAAAGAAACTCCGTATGAAAAAGGAAAATATAATCGACACCTGTGCAGGAGTAAAGTTAACGGAAATTATAAGATATTTGTCTACTAATAAAATTTTAGCCTTATGAAACGCATATGTTAAGATGGAGGAAATATGCATATTTCTTTTTATTTTATTATATGCATTATAAATATTTTTGAAAATATCTAGGATTATCCAAAAAAAAAAAAAGCAAAATAAAGCAGATTTTATGTACACATTTTTATTATTTGTAAGTAACTTAAATGCGTAAAAATGTATTTATTATTTGTATTTAACTCATATGTAATATAAATGTATTTATTAAAATGTATATAATTGAAATGCACAAAAGACAATAACACACTAAATTTGGACTTTCAACATGCTTCGATTCTCGAAGTTCCTAAAGAAGTATATTCCTGTAGCTAGTCCAAGAATGCCTGGCACGCCCAGGTTGAAAATCAAGTTTATTAAAAGTTACCACAAAAGATAACGACATTCCAAATTTCATGTTCCTATTATTAGTAGAATTTGAATAACTAGGGCCTTTAAATTTTGCAAGAAATCCAGTGCATTCCTGAGTGTAAGTTTGACGAATTTGTGTCTTTAACCATTTTCTGCATGTTTTGCCTGGATTCTAAATGTATTTGAAGTGCAGAATATGAAAATAATTATTGTAAACGCAAAGATTTTTACACTTGCGCAAATTACGTTATTATCACACTGTAAAAAGTGCATCATTTTATTTTTCTTCCTATTAAAAATTACTTGTGTGCCACGACATGTGGTGAAACACGATAATGATTAAGGAAATGCAAAATGACAGAAGTAAAAATAAAACGCCAAATTTATAATTTTAAAAGCTTTGTGAAACTTTATAAAATTTCAAATTTCAAATTTATTTTATGTTACTTTACTTTGTTGTTAATAAAATGTTTTGATTATTGTTTTATTATTACAATTTTGAAACATTTCCTTTGATTGCAATGATTGTAATTTCAAAATAATTTTAATTACATTCCAAAAATTTTAATTTTGAAAACATTTGCTTTAATTTTTGATAAATTAAATTTTAAAAAAGTATGCTTTTTTAATTTAAATTTTAAAATCATCTGTTCACTTTTCAATAGCATTAATGTTGAGACGATTTTATTCCCATAACAAACAATAATTGAAATTTTAAAATATTCATAATCATTTTTCATGAGTCAAATTTTAAATATTCATATGTCTTTTACATAATTTAAATTTTGAAGGGTTTCGTTTAATGTAAATTCTTTGTTATTAAGAGAAGATTTATTAAAATTATCAATTTTATTTAACCAGACCGTATTCTTTAAAGTAACCACGAAATCAAGACTTCGGTAATAAAGTTCCATCGATTATAGATAAAATTCACTAGAAAATAATTCACATTTCACTAGATGACGCTACAAACATTCTTCCAGAAAAGAATCGAAGTAGTTTGATGCTGTATGTATTTCTCATACTCAAATTCAATATACACAACTATAAAATAGATTTAGAATGCTTGAATCGCATTGTGAAAATGGTCCTCGCATAGTAAATCGACTCCATATGCAGAAATAGAGGGATTTCGACTGCGTGTGAAGTTACAGAGTCCACTACGACAATAAGAACTGACTAATGGACTGGTTAATGGACTTTGATTAGCTTACAGACAGGAAACTCACGTTCACAATTTATCTGTTAACCCGGAAATTCCGGTATTTGAAAAAATATTTCATCTTCGATCAATGTTGCAATTCTTAAAACGTTTTCAGATAAATCAATTAATTGTAGCATTTCCTTATTTTTACAATTCTTGGTTTGGCAAATAACCATTACAAATTGTCAGTATTCGAACCGTAACTCGGTTCGAATATTTATCGAAATTGTATCAAGCATTATAAATACATTCATTGATAAAATGAAAAATTGATTGTCTGCTATAACTATAAATTAAAATATTTTAATTGTCCATTGATAAAATATTTAATTATTTCATCGAACGTAATTGAAAGGTTTTAGGATTTTCTCAGTATTTAGGGTTAATTCTAACGTGTATGCAAATTTTCAATTTTTTTTCCTTAATAGATTGAGATGTGGATATCTTAACTCTGTATTCACCAACGCCGTTTTGAAGTTAACCTCGACGAAACTGAACTGAACCGTTAATGCCGTATTCATTTTGAATTTTCTAACCGTTATTTGGAACTCTGATTAAATTGCTCACAGGGAACTTATGTACCCAATTTATGTGGTTCGTACCGACTAGCAAAACTTAACATGCGCTATTCTACTTAAAATGGCTTCCATAGATGGCGTTCACGAATTGCATCAGATAGATTATTTTTTTTTTCTATAAACGAACAGTCAAAGCAAAAAATAAAACTTATGTTGCAGAAGCAACTCAAACGCAATAATTATTTCAAAATATTAAAATATTGATATTATAACAAAATTATTTCGAATTTAACCAATCATTCTGTGTATCTTCGCTTTCGATCCATACCTTCTGATCCACCCGAAAGTGTAAGGTTATTCTGTATAACTGCCTCGTCGCTAAGTTTGCATGCAATATCATTATTGAAAGAAATCCAGATTGAACAAAATATAATTTTGAGAGCTTTCTGGAACTCCCATTATCTCTTACGCAACAATGCCAACTTCATAGTTTAAAAGAAACATCGAAACTATCATAAAGAATATGCAAAACATTTTTATTAAAATATCCCTACCAATTTCTCATATCTCCGATTCAGAGCTGCGAATATGGCAGCATATCGCTAAAGCGGTAAATTTTCTTAAACGTTGCCAATTTGACCCAAATAGATAAAAACGACGCTAAATCAATGGAATTCATTTTGTTTTGTTAGAGCAGAGTACTGAAATGAAGTTTCGGTAGCAATTGTTTGTCAGTCTAACTATCCTACGTTGTAGCACATTTAGCGCATTTTTAAAATGTCACCAAATAGATAAAAATGTTTGTAAAATCATAAAATTATCTTGACATGGATGAAATCACACTAAATAAATGAAATTAAAGGTGTTTAGTCAGGTGATAGAATTGTGATGATGATGTTAGGTGTTAGTATTGTGAGTAACAGTTCTACAGCCCCAATTGTCGATAAATTTGGCGATTTTTTAAAATGTCGCTTAATTGACGAATATGTATGGATAACAATATACAGACGATATTTTTTCCATCAATTTATTTGAAGAAAATTATATCATTTCGCTTACCAACGGATTTAAATACAAAGTATTTATGCCGTAGAATATTTTTATTAAATCTTTTCCGATGTGAATAATAAACTTATGTATATGAAATAAATGTCATTGACATTACATTTTTGACTGGATAATATCAATCACAGTCTTCATATTTAAACATTATTATTATTATTTTTGGGAATTATTGATTCAGGGATTACTGATAATTTCAAGTTACTATGGCATTGTTTCAATATGGCAAAAATTGTTGAAAATCATATATTGTACGTTGTACGATTAATATTCTATAAATCACGGGTATATCTTCTAATTTACGTGAATATAAAGAGTATAGATATATTGGTACATATTTTGATAAACATTAGTATATATTGGCATATATTTTGACAAATAGTAGTATATATTGGCATATATTTGAATCAGTTACGGCCGTCTGGTATAGAGATTGTGTGGATTATTGATATGTTTAATTTATTACGTCATGAAATTAAATATTTTAAGAGGACATTTTGCTTAACAATGTCATTTAATAAAGCATACGAATTTGCGCATGATTTTTAATTTAAAGTTTATTTATATTATATACTCCGTACGAAGAACGGATGTGCTGCTAGTATTTAATATGACCATCGTCTCCACTACCGTTATCTCCATTTACAGAATATTATGACGTGAACTTTAACTTACTCCCCATTCAGAGACGCAGACAATGCATCCCATTAAATACGCAAATTACGTATGTCGCTCACGGCTTTGAGTCGTTGTGCGATTTCAGAACAGACCTTTCACTTCCGATTGAGTTTGAATGACGTTAGTTTGTAGGTTTCTGATCTGACCATTCAAATATCACTGCCAATACTGGCCACATGATAAATGTATGAAAGCACGGACAAAAGGAACTTGTGCAGGACTGGTGATTTAAGAGAAATTGCCTTTTATGAAAAACGAAATTATATTGTTAGTTGGATTAAACACATATTGTGGCGATAATATTCCAAAAGAGTTACGTAAAATAGTGCATAATCCAAACATATTTGAAAATATTGGAATTATACGGATAATAGTTACTTCAGGGGAATCTATGTATTTGATAGCTTTAAGAAAAAATTATATTAAAGCGATTTTATCCAGTGTTATCCAAGATTCAAGTCAGCATTGTGAACATGCGTTTCAAATGAATACTAGTTTATTTAAATATTCCACATCCCATAGACGGAATGCCTCACTGCAATTAACCTCTTTCGGGACGCATGCTCACAGCAACTTTTTGGGTTCTTATTGATGATCTAAACATGTCGTTCAGTAGCTATTTCTGTAATAACACAATATATAGAGAAAAAAAAATAATCTCAAATTGTAGTTCCCCTCTAGTTCGAAAATTACGCAAATCGTCAAAATATTACTTTTAGAATGTAATTCTCAAAAAATCACGAAATGAAATTAGAAATATATAATTGTTAATGAATTTTAATCCTGATCAATATTCCAGATTGGATCATGATCAGTTTCGCTAATGTGGGAATTTAAAGATTAAGTTTTGATCAACATAAATTTAAATTTATCAACATTTTAGCGATCTTTTCTAGAAATATAGAACATTGAAATATTTTGTTACGGATTCCAAAGAAAATAATACTGTTTGTAAGAATGTTTTTAATCTTTGACATGATATTTCAGTTAAATCTTTGAAATTTGAAATAGTTAGGAAATCGATATGTGAGAAAATGTGTCAAAATGGCGATTTAGCACTTAATAGTTTGAAAAGTAATTTGAAAAGAAATATTACTAATACGCAACGTTGCCTAATCTTAAGGACCCTGGTATCGGTTTATTGTCTATGCATTGCGTAGATTTCGACACAAACATACTTAAGGACATTTTAATTTATAATTATAGGCTAGGAAGTGTACTAGACGTTGACTGGGAGTTATATTAGTGTAGTTACAAACATAACAAATTCTAGAAATTTAGAACATTAGAATTGTTACGGATTACAAAGAAATAAATATTGTTACTAAGAACGTTTTTTTTTTATCTTTAAGATGGTATTTCTATTAAATTTTTGAGATTTGAAATAGTTAGGAAATCGATATTTGAGAAAATGACTTAAAGTGGCGATTTAGCACTTAATAATTTTAAAATTAATTTGCAAAAATTACTAATGTGCAACGTGACCTGTAACAAAATAAATAAATGTTTTTCGCATAAATAATAGTGAAAATTACATGTCACAGCTTAAATCTCAATTTCGACAATGTCAGCACATTTTTACAAAAACTTTAAAACGAAGAATTAAAGACAACCAAATTCGGTAAATTAAAAGATTTTTAATAATAACACTATTTATGACGTACTTAAAATTACAAATTCAGAGTGCTTTCGGACGTCATACGTTCTTCATCAGTGGCAATGTAAATTGTTTAATATGTGACGAACGTGAGCTTTTATACACAGCCCACAACAGTGAGACACGATTTGCATATTGATCTTTTTAAATGCGATACATTTAAAAATATTTAAAATAATAATACATAAGTAATTAAATGATTTTTAATTTTATCGAATTTAAAATGGCCAATATGCTTAAATTTATGCTTAAAATATTTTACCATCAAAAAGCAATCAACTGAATGCAAAACATACATATATAAAGATTGCCGTAAATATATAAGTATGTAACAAACCCACAGTAAAATAAAGTTTTGTGTTTGAATAATTCTCAATGTTATTGTTTTAATTAAATTAAGTTACGTTTTCCCATTATAATTTGGAAATGATTATTTTAGAGATTATAACTGAAACAATCATGAAACTCCCCATAGAATTTCATCTTTTAGTAACAATTTTATTACAAACTTTGTTCTCTTATTACGTAGTTCTTTTATTGAAGTGAATGATTTCGACAGTTTTATCCACTTATAGCAAAAACAAAGTTTGATGGTTTGTCTCCGCCACATGACAGATCAAAACGCTCAAAGGTTTTCGGTTGCCAGCTCTCACAAGAAACTCCGTGTGAAAAAGGGATATATACTCAATATCTGTGCAGCAGTAAAGTTAACAGAAATGGTATTGTATATGTCTGGTAATTAAAGGTTAGCCATATGAAACTATGTTAAAATGGAGGAAATATGCATGAAAAAGGAAAATATACTCGAGACCTGTGCAGGAGTAAAGTTAACGGAAATTATAAGATATTTGTCTGCAAATAAAATTTTAGTCTTATGAAACGCATATGTTAAGATGGAGGAAATATGCATATTTCTTTTTATTTTATTATATGCATTTTGAATATTTTTGAAAATATCTAGGATTATCCAACAAAAGTAAATTCACATTTCACTAGATGACGCTCAAACATTCTTCCAGAAAAGAATTGAAGTAGTTTGATGCCATATGTATTTCTCATGTTCAAATCCAACATTCACAACTGTAAAATAGAATTATAATGCTTGAATAGCATTGTGAAAATGGTCCTCGCATAGTGAATCAACTACATATGCTGAAATATAGGGATTTAGACTGTGCGTGAAGTTTGAGTCCACTACGGCAATAAGAACTGACAATGCTGTTGCTCGTCGGTAAAACTCTTCGGTAAAGCTCGTCGGTAGAGAATGCAGAAGTTTGTCGATAGAGCTCCGACTAGCCAGTATGAATGTTTGTGGTTCAATTCTCGGTTGGGACAGTTAAATTCTTTATAATGTCGTCCGAACAAATCAGCCCTGTAGGTTAGTGCAAAGATTTCGGAAATCTGAAAGTGATTAGAGTACGGCTAGCATGGATTGTGACGTATATTGAGAGAATATTGAGCTCCGATTTCAAATTGAAAATAAAGAACCTGGAAGCTAATTTCGAGAATAAAAATAGCAGCATCAGGTCAATCTGAGGTAAAAATAGCAGAAGGTGGCCAGTCAGAATTTCACGTCAAATTGACATTAGATGATGGAAAATCTCTGGTATGATTCTCGATTGGGGCAGCAGGGTTCTTTAGAAAGTATGAAGCAGCATATTGCAAGCTTCGTCCATCAATATTGGCAGATTATGGTTTTTTTGTACTATAAACATGGCACAGTCCACGTAGACGATAAGATCTTGCAATTTTGCCCCATTATTTTAATTTGGACGATGTTGGCTGTTCAGTATAAAAATTTGAACTGAGGATTATTGAATCCTTGTATGGGATAACAAAGTTTTTTACTCATAATTTAGTAAACTGCACAAGGACCGTATTATCTATATAACGAATTTAGAGATAGGTAAGATGCTACTATGGCTTACGTAATCAGTTTAAATCAAAATATATAAGTAGAGAAACAAAGATAGGGCTATACAAGACATTAGGACGACCAATTGTTTTATATGAAAGTGAATGCTGGACAATGAATAAAAGTGATGAAAATAAGTTGATGATTTTTGAAAGAAATATCCTGAGAAGAATATTTGCAGCTGTAAAGGAAAATGGAGTGTGGAGAATAAGATATAATCAAGAATTACAATATAAATTTAGAGAACCAAACATAGTAAAAGTGATTGAAGTGGCTCAACTAAGATGGCTCGGCCATATGTATAGATATGGAGATGATAACATAGTCAAGAAAATAACTTGCCAGGGGTCAGAAGGAAAGCGAAAGAGAGTAAGGCCGTGTACAAGGTGGCTGGACAATGTGGAGAAGTGGCTGAGGAGCGTTGGCGTCAATAGATGGAGGACAGTGGCATCGGATAGATGGAGATGGTGGAAATTGACTGAGACAGCCTTGGCTGGCAATCGGCTGTAGTGCTTAAGAAGAAGAAGAAGAAGAGATAGGAGAAATTTGTATTACAATAATCTTATATCGCTTTCTAAGACAAGTTCCCCACCTAGAAAACTGCATTTACAGTAATCAATTGTCATCATGGAAAAGTCCGAGTGGCATGGATCTATCCAAAAATTTCGTAGCTGTAGCGTAAAATTTAGCAACCATGGTTTTAAATTTAGCAAAATATTATCAACTTGGTGTTTTTAGGCGACTTTGTGAAAGTTCGAAAATTTAATCAATTGGTTAAGCCATTGAGAGTTTCTTTCACAATTTTTCACATATGGCTTGGAAGAGTGTTCAGTATTTAATAGACTGATGCGTCATGATACGGTTTATAATGAATTATAAAAACATCAATATTTTAAAAATACTATCTTCTTGGTTGCAAATTAGTTGAACAATTGTATGATCTTTCACTTTATTGCATGGTTGCTTTGTAACTTTAACAGGTAACTAAAAAGACCATATCTGACTCTGGGACATTTATATCGTTGTTTCAATATTTAAATAAAGCTGAGGTAATTAATATCTTTGAAACAATTCTTATTATCCTCAGGATACATATTATGTCGATAATATAGGATATATCGTAACAATTGCCTATTCATATTTATACTGGAGAAAATATTTTATTATAAAACTAGATTCATACCCGTTCTTCGTACTGGGTATATAATATAAAGAAACATAAAATTCACAATCGTGTGCAAATTGCTACTGTACACTATATGACAAGATTAATAAACATATTTTGTTAAAAATATTTAGTTTAATTCTCCTAAAAAGAAGTTTAAGAGTCTCTGTTCTCGCTATACAGAATTATATTCACTAGCAGATTTGAAAAATGAAACATCATGGCCCTTTTCGTACGAAAATTTACAAAAAAATATGAAATTGAATCAATACATGCAAAATAAAAGCGTTAAATCTGTATAGAACCCATACAACTTATATATGCGAATATGAGAAGATATAACCTGTATTAGTAGATTGCACGTATAAATTGAAAATATCAATAAAACTGCAACCTTTAAACATGAAGGCAGTATTTGACTCCAATATATGCCGAAATGAAAGTGTAAAAATTATTTGGGAAGATATAGCCTTTCTTCTTATAATCTCATAGATTAGAAGATATGTCCGTGTGTCAGTAGAATACCCTTATTACAATATGAGTCTAAAAAAATATTTGCCAAAAAAATAGATGACGTAGTAAATGGAAAATATCACCAATCCCGTAATCTTTATACCAGAAGGCCGTAATTGATTCCAATATATGCCAAAATATATCAAAACATATGCCAATTATCGCATTCAATTATTCTCGTAGATTAGAAGATATACCCGTGCATTTGCAGAAGATTACTCGTGCAACGTACAATATATGAGTTTCAACAATTTTTGCCACAATAAAACAATGACATAAAATTTTGAAAGTCTCAATAATCCTTGAATCAATAATCCCCGAAAATATCAATAATAATAACATTTAAACTTGAATACCGTAAATGATATTATCCAGTCAAAAATGCAATGTCAATAAAATTTATTTTATATACATATCTTTATTATTCAAATCAGAAAAGAGTTAATAAAAATCGCCTTCCGCATAAACACATTGAATATCCGTTGTTAAAGCGAAATGGTTTCATTTTCTTCAAATAAATTAGTGGAAAAAATATCGTCTGAATAACTCTACATCTATGAAACGTTTGGCGACATTTTCGTCAATTTAGTGACATTTTAAAAAATCGACAAATGTATCGCTTAGTGGAAATATAGAACTGACAGTCAAACTTGACGACAAATTGACGAAACACAATACAAACACATCACAGTACAATACCCTAACAAACACAATTAATTTCACTTATTTAGCGCAATTTTATCAATTTCAAGATATTTTCATGGATTTATAAATATTTTTATCAATTAGTGACATTTTAAATATTCGCTACATGTGTTACTAAGTAGGACGGTTGAACTGGCACAGAAAGGCTACGAAAACATCATTTCAATGCTCTCTTCTAACAAAACAAAATTAATTTCATCGATTTATCGTCGTTTCTATCAATTTGGCGACATTTCGTTAATTTGGCGATGTTTAAGAAAAGTTGCTAAGTTAGATATATTCCGCCAAATTCGTAGATCTGAATTTGCAGATCTGAAGAATAAAACATTTTGATCCTGTTTGTAAATACTAAATGAAAACACTAAAATTGCATTAGAAAATAAACCCGTTATAGTCTGATTTTGTTTTGGCTAAACACAATGTATGAGTTTATTGACTAAATACAATATATAAGTTTGAAAGCCACAATAAATAAAAGTAATGTACACAGTTCGTAATTAATATAATTAAAAGAAATAAAACCGTTCATTTATAAGACATAGTTTTATATCCATTTATTTATTATTGAAATCGAAAAAAAAATAATAAAAATTAACAAACACATTTATTTGAATTGTGTTGCTGGGCAATATGATATAAGATAGAATATTCCTTATAAAATGCTGATAAATAAATAACTATTTTGATTTCTTAATACTTCCCTTCGTTAAGTAAGAGCTTGTGAAAAATATACCATGGTGATAGATTTTCCATTTAAATTCATGTTTCAGACATTCATGTTTTAAAATTGCGGCTGATTAGCGGAATAAACCCCCACAAAACTCTGAGATAAAGTTTTAATTTACTTTCACGTTTCAAACCGACGATTTTCAACCTTTTTCGTTTGGAGGAACCAGGGAACAAAATTTCATCAAATTCAGTTCAGCCGTACTCCCTTGTTGGTGAGACAATCAGACAGAAAGACAGGCAGACATTTTTAATTTGGTTTATATAGATATATTTGAATTTTATTGTTATCACTTAAATACATTATTAAACAAAATATATTTTTTGACGACTGAAAGGCAACGCTTGTGATTCCCATCTATTTCATGAAAGAAAGAAACAGGCATACTATTTGAAACTGACTCCGTTGTGAATTTAGTTCAAAATAACATACAGGGTTGTATATTCTGAAGTGAGTAACATCGACATTTTTATCCACTTATCACAAAAATTTTGATAACTTGTCGCTACCATACGAAGTATCGTAAAAATGCTCGAGGCTATTTTCTTGTTTCCAAATTCCTCTAGAAACTGAGTATCTTGCCGCGTTGTAGATAGGTCGTACTTAAGTTGAAAGAAATAAAACTGAAATATATATAAATATATATATATATATATATATATATATATATATATATATATATATATATATATATATATATATATATATATTTATATATATATATAATATATATATATATATATATATATATATATATATATATATATATATATATATATATATATATATATATTATATATATATATATATATTATATATATATTATATATATATATATATATATATATATATATTATATATATATATATATTATATATATATATATATATATATATATATATGTGTGTGTGTGTGTGTGTGTGTGTGTGTGTGTACAAAACGACGTACTTTTTAGACAAGAAAAAGTAAAGACATTGTATGAAAAAGTGCCACACAATTTAGACCGGAATCCAAAAGGGAAGTTAACTTCCTCATTGGGTTAATGTTGTGGAAGTTAACTTCCAGTTGGAAGTTAATTTCCACATCCTAAACTTCAAACTTAACCCATCACATCTCAATCTTTACCCATCACATCTCAAACTTTACTCATCACATTTCGAATGAACTTTTGAACCAATATATTGATATGCTCCGTGTAGATTTACTCCAATCCATTCTCGAACATTCTCTCCAGGATCGAACACGGGGCATTCCCCCGGCCTTGAACACTGGTTTATCTCCACCTCAATAGCTCATCTTTATATGTGATCAGAACTAAACAATATTTTGTATATAAAAATTGACCTGCAAAGTTTGACATCAATGGGTGTATGTGTTCAATAATTAAAGTCCATATAAATGAGAATAACAATTGATAATGATTCAACCGCACATGACATGTTCATAATAATATTATATAATCGCGAATAAACTTAACTTCTGCCAATTGTTTTTTTTTTTTTTTTACTTTTTACACATATCAATTGCAATCAATGGTCATATTGATACATTTAAATAAAATAATTCAAATATTCTAATTACCCCAAAACTACTCAAAATATCTGAAACTATTTCATTAAAATAATAATTTTAATAAACACTAACCAATTAGTAACTGCTTCTCTAAGTAAACAATTGTCGCAGCTTCAACTATGACTATTCACATAGCATAATATAGAGAATTCCTACTTCCCATTCAAATTCATATCTGAAGTAGTAGACAATGCAATTCATTAAACTCTGTCATTTAAAAGTGCCGTTCGTCGCTTACTAACGCTGCGTTAACTCAGAACAGACCTTTCACTTCCGATTACATTTGAGTGAAATTCGTTTTCCGGTTTATCGTCTAATGACTGGAATATCACAATCTGTCCCATACATGTTCTAATGGTAGATGTAAAGAGAACTTTTGAGAGGATAATGGATTTTGTAGAAGTTTTTTGTGAGGGCAACGGAATATAAAAATATTCACTGATTCCTCGATTTTACGTTTCCAACAATTTATGTTTTTCCCGCTTTATGTGACATTTTTCTCGGTCAGAAAAACTGTCATAAGTCATTAATGTGTTTATTTATTGTGTCGAACGTTGTTTCAGTTCTACTGTTTCCCGCATCAAACGATTTTTTGCGGTGCCAAATAAGATGCCAATAGTATTATATTTATGCATTATGCGTTTATCTCAATTACAGGGTTGTTTCGAACCGGTTTTTTCACTCTTCACGAATGTAACAAATTCTGTGAAAGATTCATCAAAATACAACTTAATATAAGAGCATTCAGTGATATACTTCGAGTTTGCGTTCCCCCATTTTACGCTTTTCCTCTTCTTGCGTTTTTCTTGCACTTTCCATCGCTCCCGATTTATCTCTTACACATTTAATATGTTTCTTAATCGTGTCAGCCGTTGTTTCAGTTCTTCGTTTTCCCGTATGAATCGTTTTTTAGATGCCAAAAAAGACTTTAATTGTATTGCTTGCATGCTTTGAGAATTAATTTCAAATATAAGATTATTTGAATCGGATTTTCCTCCTCTCCCTCATTCTTAGTTGTATTGGAAAATTATTGTTTTATTGGACTGAAAATTGATTTAGAGGACAATGTGTTCACATCAGAGGTGCAAACGATTTTTGATTCAATGCATTCTTCATTCTCAATTGGCGAACCTAGTGTACCTTCTTTTGCTGCAGAATTAGCTAAACTGAAATTATTAAAACATTTTCCTGGGCCATTACTTGCAATATTAGTTTAGCCACGCCTTGAAATATTCCTAGGTCATGACTTGTCATATTCGTATTCTTTAAGCTACTTAAAATGATCTGTTTTACTTTCCCTACAATACATGGTAATGCATATGGGAAGTATTGAAATCGTATTAAAAATCGCATATCGAGTTTTCACAAATGTACAGGTTTCGAGTATTGAACCAGAGAAAAAAAAAACATTTTCAACGTGACGTCTGTGTGTATGTCTGTGCAATGAATTTATCCACTGTACCCCAAAAAGTAATTAACCAATGTCCCCAAAATTTTGTATATAAGTCACTTGCGCGCGCCCCTGGTGCTGATTAGATTTTAGTACGATTCGAAAAAATGAACCTGCATTTCATTACGAAATGAAAACATCATCAAATTCCAATGCAAAAGAGTATATATGTTCAAATGTATCACTTAAATATGTCTATTCCATACGTATTTTTGACGACAAAACATATAAGACTAACCAAAAAACTCTAGATAACCGTTCTCGATATATATATATAATATTTTTTGCAATTTCGCAACGTCGTTGTAGAAAATACGTTTATTGCAAATTCGGAGTAACTTCAAATAATTATCAGTGCTATTTTGTACAATTAAACACACTTAAATGAATTAGGAAAGAACTTTTAAAGATAAAATTAATTTGAGTCTGTAGCGAAAGTCATGTTCTGCTCTCACATTACATTTTAAAAATTAAAACAAGATAGGACACGGCCAAAATCATATTTTTTAAAAATAAAATAGCATCGACACCCAACCCCCTCCCTCTAAACAAAGCAAATTTTTCTATATGAATCCTATGAAAATCATTTTTCAAAAATCACAAATTAAACCACGTTTTATCATTTATCTCTTCCTAGAAAACCACATTCAGCTGCTAAGCAAGCTATAAAAATCTGACGTGAGAAGAACATGACTTTCCCAGCAGACTTTTTATTTCTTCAATATTCCATTATATTGAGCTTAATTGCACAAATTAACACCCTAATTATTTAAAATTACACTGAATTTAATTACACTTTTAATTGAATTTTCGTTCTCATTCAGTAACTGGACTTATTTTCAAATGTGGCGTAGCAAAAATGCGAAAAAACTAAAATATCTTAAGAACGGCTATCCCTAGAGTAATTGCGTCAGTCTTATTCTTTTTATCGTTAAAACTGCGAATAAAACATTCATTTAATTGATATATTTGAGCATACGTAATTTTTTATTTTAGATTTTGACGATTTTTGCGGGCCATTTAAAAAAACTAGCAAATTATTTTTTCCGAATCGTGCAAAATTCTAATCAGCACCAGGGTATTCTACATGTAACTTACTCATATTTATCAAATATTGTAAAATTGTATCTATTAGTTTTTTAACTAGACTGGAAACAGGCAATTTTTGAGGGCTATTTCGCAAAAAATACAGATTCTTTTATCCCGAAATGTACCAAAAAATAATCAACACTAGGGTCACACACAAGTGACTTACCAACCAAATTTTATGAATTTTGGTGCAATAGATTTTGAGTTTGAGGGGATACATACATTGCACAAACTGACACACAGACAGACTCACACACATACGTCATAATCAAATCAGTACTAAGCTAACACAAAAGTGAGTAACACAAAAACGTAAATGACAATGAATTTTTAAATTTGGATAATTGATTTGTGGATACATACATTTCAAAGCAGACACACACACACATACATACACACGCGCATATATATATATATATATATATATATATATATATATATATATATACATCTAACGATATGTAATTAAAATTAAATTAATAAATAAATTCAGAGGAATTTTCTTACGGATTCAGTTCAAACGTCAATGGAAAGAAGTTTATCGATCTTTTCGATGTTATAAATATGGAAACTTTGTGATAATATTTTCTATCATTAAGGAACTATAACTAAAAACAATTCGAACTTAAATGAATAACACCGACTTGCACCATACCAAGGGTTTTAAAACCAGTGTACGTTATTTCATGGCCGTATCATACTCAGATATCTCACTACACACTGTACCCCCCCCCACACACAAATAGACATTCCTAAAACAAATACAACCATACACACACAAACACACAAATGCATATTCCTTTAGTAAATAAGTTTGTTCAATTAAACCCGAATATCGCTGAGATTTAACTCTTTACTTTTGCCTTTACGTATTTATATATATTTATAATGCTACACTTATATTGTCTTGTGCATAATAAATTTCATAAACAAATGACAAAATAAAATTATATTATACAACTATAGAAAGTTATTTTTGAAACAGGTTGCATGTATACTGTTACTATGTTCAAAATTTTCAAACAACTTACCTTTGATCTATTTTAAATAACAATGATATCTCTTCAATTTCTAATCAACACGAGGCCATAATCACTATTAAGCTCTTCAATAATCTCCAGTCCTTGGTGTTATTTTTATTACATAATCTGTTGAGATTAAAACTGCATTGGCTTCCTATAATTAAGACTTTTAGTCGGGAAAGAGAATTAAAGGATTATCCCTAGTCCTCAGTTAATTAGATCATTCAATACAGAAGAAAAGTGTTTTATCAGTGAATGCAGTCTTTATACACTAGTGTTACTTACGAAATTTAAACAATTGAAATTATTTTAGTTTTTGATTTCTTAAAATAAAGGGTATTTTATATTAGTGTTTTTTTTTAAAAATGACTATGTCATAAATATAATCTAAAGTTTAAAATATGTGACATGGTCAGCAGATGACTTTTCCTATAGAACACAGTGACTTTCCCTATAAAACACAATTAATATCCCTATAGAGCACAATGCATTTCCCTATAGAACACAATGTATTTCCCTATAGAACACAATGTCTTTCCCTATCGAACACAATGCCATTCCCAATAAAACACAATGACTTTCCGTATAGAACACAGTCACTTTCCCCATAGAACACAATCACTTTATCTGGTTTTTTCACCTCGAAATAATGCATTTTAGACGATGTACCGTGCAACATTTTTTGGCATGGAATTGTACGCTAACAATGGTTGTTTTTCTACATAGCAGCATATAAAAAAACAATTTCGAAATACCAAATCAACAGTGATTACGACGCATATATAATGCGCCATATTTAAAATTGACAATGTCCTCTAAGTATGGTCTATAAAAATGTCAATGTTTGCAGAAAAGTGTTTTCTCTGCATAATGCAATGGCTTTACTTCTTTCAAAGAGACACCATGATGGAAAAGTTCCATGACTTAATGTATTTGTTAAACAGTAGACTGGCTGGCATTTGGTGTTTTACTGGATGAGAATATATTAGCTATTTTGAAACATCGGATTTCCTTATATTTCGTCTAAACATATCTTGACAATTCAAAATATTGCCAACACCTATTAATATATATTCCAGTACATTACATTAAAATATGTTAATTATTACTCCATCAAATCGCCATTCTCTTAATCTTAGCGTCATTTTTTGCCAATTCGCAAAATATTAAAAATTTGGCTTCTTGGCGATATTTCGGCAAATTAGTCTCCAAGATCGTGAAATAAATCGCTAAGTTCTACATATTTGATATGCTCATTGCTTTAAGTTATTTTATAGAAACAATTATTTGAAAAATGTGCAATATAACGAAAAAGGTTCAAGATAAAGTTCTAAATTGAGTCTGTGCCATTAGTTTCACAATAAGTCGAATATGATTAATTATTTAATATTATTGTTTCGTCATCGCGAAATATTGCATTAATAGACTCATTGATACACACCCACGTAACCACACATACAAACACACACATACACATACAATCAGACCATATACACATACTCGCAGTATGCATACTGTCATAAGGTAAAATTGTCCTTATCAAAAATTACCAGTATAGGACTTACCTATGATGCCGCCACTAAGGGTGGAGCATGTAAGCTCCCGGTTCTCAAGCTCGGACTACGAACACACAAAACATAAAGAAACACACATGCTTAATTGCTCAATTTATTTTAATATTTTACTTAATAGATATCTATTGTATCTGGAGTAACTATGCTATAATTAAATCAATTATTAAAAGACACATATTACTGACAATATTACATTAATATATATATATATATATTTACACACATAATAACTTTGACTTAAATTTCTTAAAAACAGTTTCCTTTACACAATCGATAAAGAAATGTTCTTATAGTTCAATATTTCGAACTCGTTCATATGGTCTATTCATACGAACTGGTAGTCAATTAATTTAATAATCGTTAAAGGTGTGCCTTCCGTGCTAATAGTGACAATTGAAAGTTGGTTACCTTTTCTCTTTGTGTTACGTGCATATTCGTGCTATTTCAATGATGTAGGAAAACCGTTACACATCTAACTGCACTCGCTGCCATTTTGTTGCTCACATTCTATAGACACTTTTCACAAACCCAAGAACATGATGCTGACTCGTTCGAAAGTTTTACGTCGACTAAAAAACCTCAGGTGCGTCTAGGACGCTTGTCGAAAATTGCATCTCCTGGAAAGTTCTAGAACATTCTCTCAAACCTTTTTCTTTTCACATTGTAGTGTCGTTGTTGATTCGTTGAAGTGAAGAAGGGGATGCGCTGCTTATTTATGTTTGTATTGCCATTGGCTCCCTCTGCAGCATTTAAATAGCTCATTAGCTAGGTTGACATCCGCAATTGGAATTTCGAAATGGCTAGGTTGGCATCTGTAATTGGAATGTAACATGTAATACAAATATTGTGTTACATGATATCCCCCCTTGCAGAGAGAAAATTTCAGCACACGGTAAACATTGTACTGAATACATATGTGTACACATTGCGGCCACTGTGGAAATGTTGCTTTGATCCACTGCACATATATCTGTCACAGAAATGCAGATCACCGCATGTAAGACACACTATATTGTAACATTGACATACATATATCGGTGCATTACAACCGACATGTCACTAAAATGAAGGAACTCACTGTTCGGAAGATACACCATCTCGTACTTGGTGACACATATATTGCTGTACCTGAAGAAATTATCACTGTTCGGAAGGCACACTATATTGTTACATGGAATTATCACGAGCACGGAAGACACCTTATTGTCACATTGAATTATCATGAGCACGGAAGACACCTTATTGTCACATGGAATTATCATGAGCACGGAAGACACCTTATTGTCACATTGAATTATCATGAGCACGGAAGAATGAGTCACCATCCTGTGACTTAACTTTCAAAGTTCCGGTACTTCAATATTTATATTTTCATTATGTTGCTTTGTACAGTCTATTGTACACTTCAAATGAAGACTATATCATAATTGTTATTTGCATTTCTATTTATATACAAGTTCACAACATTACATTAAACTATACACAATTCATTGCCTTGATTTCTCATTTTCACAGACGTAAATAATTTTTCGACAATTTTTTAGCTGTATATATTTCTTATTTGTTACAATGAATAACATATTATATATTTTTGTGTGTATAAATCATGACTCTTTTGAACACCATATTTATATCATATTACATCGCGGCATTCAAAATATCAAATATATATACTCATTTCGCAACTCCAAACTACTGTGCATCTCATAATACGCATTTTAAATTCCCTCTTCGACTGCCCTTTCGTGTGACACAACTGCGCGTGAGGAAGGGAGAAAAGAAAAAAAGAAAAAATTTTGCTTGACCCGTAGCTTTCCTCTGCTTCCCTCAACGCGTTTCTATGGCAACTGCGAATCTGTTGACCCCCACGGCGAGCCATGAATGAGTGTCTTCAATGTTTGCAGAGCGCAAACTTACGTAAAAGGGATTTTAACTGCCTTTTGCATGTATCGCTAAAGATTTAATCGTTATCGTGCAACTTTGCGGTATCGTCTTCTCAAGCGCGGGCTTTTAGACTGTCCGGTGCTGAATGTACGAGCTAACATTGACGTGGGATTTTCTGGCTGTATCTTTTAAGGAATTTATTTACACTTTTTCTTTCAAGTTCTTTTTTTGTATTCTTACTTATTTTTATTCTACTTATCTTGTTAATAATTCTATTTAATTTGATATATATATATTTTTTTTATTATTATTATCTTATGACCTTAACACAGATCTGACTGTTGAATTATTACTTTGATTTCATGTACTTCTAATTCATTGGATTTATTTATCCCTTGTTGCAACAACGCGTGATATGTTATTTTATGTGTAGTATTATGAATATACCATGCTTTTGTTATGTTATTGATATAACTGACTTTATGTTCCCGTTTCAGCATAACTTTACATATTTATTTATTTAAATATAATTCTTTCATATTTGATTTTATCTGTTATTTCTTTTTTTTATTTACTGTGATGTCTAATTAATGCAATAATTTATTAACATACTCAATCATTTATCATTTACATACAAATCAATGTGTTTTCCTAATGTATTTTATTTTTTATATACCGGCCGGTATTTTTAACTAACTATAATTGCCTGCAATTATAATTTTAAATTTTGATACATTGATTGTATGCTTACAATAGAAATTTTTCGTATTATTATCGTACTATGCAGGGGAGATTTTCTCCGACGTTTATTTTTAGCCTGGCTATTTATTTTGAAGGTGACTAGCTTTCGCCGTACAATGGCCATATATGGAACTGTTACGCTGACTGTGAAGGCTAGGAAACTACTCTTACTTCTTCAAGTTTATTAATCCATTTATGTAATTAACTTTTATTTTGTTTTCCAGATTGCGTGTTTTTGTAAAAGGTCTGTATACACTATTTATGCAATATATATTTATTAATTTACTAATTATTATTTATATCAGCTGTGACTGTTATTTTTGACTTAAAATTTTATTTATTTATTTATTTATGGTTTTGCTTTTATTCTGTCAGCTTTTTATGAGGTATTTGATTAATACTTTTATGATTTTGAATATTATATACTTGCGTTTACCATGTTCCATGACTTTATTTTGAATTTTATTAATTATGTTATACAATTTTTTCAAAACCCGCACAAGAAAAGGAAAAAAAAATATCTTGAAGAATTCCATCCCACACATCTTTATCATTGGAATGTCTACCTTGCTTTTAAGCATCTATCATTGGAAGACTTGTATTTTTGATGCCCACTACTGACTGTTACCACCTTTCGTTTTCAAGCAAGACAAATTGCAAGTAAGTGAAATTTAATTATCTCTCTCCTTCTTTTTTCTAACACCTTAGTTTATTTTATTTTAGAACATTGAGGGGTATTGTATGTATTATTTATCACTTGTACATATTTTTTCTGATATTTATTGCTCTATTCATAAAATGTATCCATACATAAATGTTTATTTATTACCTATATTTTTATTTTATACTCATATTTACAAAATCCTCATATTTACAAAAAAAATTATCCTCATATTAATTTTACAAATATGTTATCCTCATATTTATTTTATAAAATATTATCCTCATATTTATCTTACAAAATATATTATCCTCATATTTGTTTTACAAAAAATATTATCCTCATATTTATTTTACAAAATATATTATCCTCATATTTGTTTTATAAAAAATATTATCCTCATATATATTTTATTTTATAACTGCCCTACGAGTTCGTAGGTCCGAATCTCCCTGCTCTTATCCCCACTTACATAGTATTTGACAATGTCCATTTTTATAACGTAGACTAATTTTTATTTTGTTTGGAAGGGAAAAAACATTTATTTACTATTTTCTTTCACTTCAAAATTTTCCGAGTCTCCGTTTTTATTTTGTTCTCAAACATTTTAATTTCCTGAAATCATCATTGTATTACATATTATTTATACTTCAGATATCTTTTTTTTTTTTTTTTTTTTTTTTTTTTTTTTTTTTTTTTTTTTTTTTTTTTACGTCCACTGAATTATTTACTTTACTTATATTTTCTAAGATTAAATTTATTTATTTTACTTATATTTTCACATAAATTATTTATCTTTTATCATTGTCCGTTCATTTATTTAATATCTACTTGCATAAAAGGGACGGGAATCTAGAACTTTTTAATTTTGCTGTACTGCTACTTGATGAAACGTTGATAATTTTAATAAAATGGGCTGGCGCTAATACTTTTATGTTGTACACGTTGATACTTATTGACAACATTACTGCTAACCAGTCAACCCGCTGATAAACTTTCCTACTGTTCTTTTTTTTGTTGCTGTTGTTGCAGAAAAATCCATGATTTAAAAATTCCTATCCGCTGGACTTGCCTTCCTCCAGACAATTTTTTTTGAAGTTTTATTTAATTTTGCGATTTTGTTGACTACCGTGCATTTTGGATAACTATCATGCCTATCCTCACACTAAGTCTTCACTACTACGCAGTTTTCCTCAACACTACAGTATTCACAATATACCATACATAAAATACAATACACAATACATACTAAAATAACCATATACTTTTGCTGCCCTCTGTTTTGCACATATTGTGGCACTATGCTATTTGTAACACACTTGTTGTCTATTTACTTATTTATCACTTAATTTTGAAAGTTGCTCTATCTACATAAATTTTCTATTATTATAATTATATTAATTTTCTTTACATTAATCAAAAATATCTATTTGTAGACTACCTTCCAACTTAATTTTTACATTTACTGTAGACTACCAAAATTATTTCAAAATGCTTTCCAATTTAATTTCAAAATATTGTAGGAAACTAATATATTTTATAATACCATCTAATTTAATTTAAAAATCATTATAGACTGCTACACATCTTGTAGAATGCTTTCGAATACTATTTTTTGCGTGTCCTCAGATTGGGTCTGGGTCGTAATCCCGACAGCCGAAATCCCGACAAGCCAGAATCCCGACAGCCGAAATCCCGACATGCCAAAATCCCGACAGGGTCGAAATCCCGACAAGTCAAAATCCCGACAAGGTCGAAATCCCGACAAGCCAAAATCCCGACAAGGTCGAAATCCCGACAAGCCAAAATCCCGACAGCCGAAACTCACTCTTGCACAGACTAATACAACACTAAGGCGGTCATCGCAGTGACGTCACAAGGGTTAGAATTTACTAATCAGCACTCCCCCCACCCACCCACATGCGCTGGACTCACGCTCCCTATTGTCTCCATCCGCTTGCTACAACAATGGCCATATGCTATTTGAATATGCTATTCAAACGTATGCAGAATGTGTAAGTGTTTTTTTTTTCTTTTTTAATAAAATGAATTTCCTAAATCTTATACCGACCTGTTATATCATTTTAATCTTTGTCATTTCAATTTGCCAAAATTTATTTCAGTAATGGCATAATTGTTATGATTTAGTGATTAAAACTATTAATTTGTAAAATGTAGAGATGTAAAAACGCCGATAATTTTGATCAAGCTATACATATAAGCGTAGAGAGCCATGTGCGTGGGCCCAGCGTGAGTCCAGCGCATGTGCGTGGGGGGGGGGGGGGAGTGCTGATTAGTAAATTCTAACCCTAGTGACATCACTGCGATGACCGCCTTAGTGTTGTATTAGTCTGTGCAAGAGTGGGTTTCGGCTGTCGGGATTTTGGCTTGTCGGGATTTTGGCTTGTCGGGATTTCGACCTTGTCGGGATTTTGACTTGTCGGGATTTCGACCTTGTCGGGATTTTGACTTGTCGGGATTTCGACCCTGTCGGGATTCTGGCTTGTCGGGATTTCGGCTGTCGGGATTCTGGCTTGTCGGGATTTCGGCTGTCGGGATTATGTCCGGAACCGCCTCAGATTATAACGTCTCGGACTCTGATAATTATGATTATTGGCGTTATATTCTTTGTTTACATGCGATTGACTTCTGTCAACAGTTCGCCGTGTTTGTTTACTTTGTAAATACTTTTTACGCGGCTCTGCTTTATATAATTTATTCGCGTGAACAACTATCCATTTTTTATTTGGATCGTTCGTAGGTGTGATAGCGTAATTATTGTTACGGATCACCTTTACGATGCGAAATGGTCCTTGAAATTTTTTTTTGTAATGCTGTGGTGGGTCTTAGGTTTTTTAAGTACACAATTTGTCCTTTTAATAATTTCTGCTGTCTAACTCTTTTAAAAATTATTTCTTGGCGACTTTGGGCTTGAATTTGTTTTCGTTTTGTATATCTATTAATTTTTTCCGCTAAAGTAAGTGCTTCACTGACGTCATTATCATATTCAGTTTTAGTTAAATTCGGACTGTCATCCGGGTCCGCTATTTCTAGATTATTTTCACCGGGTAATTTCAAATCTCTGGTAAGAAACAAAATAGCGGGACTGTGGTCTATATTTGCGCTGGGTGTTGCATTATGAAATAATTTTACATATGGCAAGACTTTGTGCCAATTAAATGTTTGGTCAGCCATTGCTGCCAAATAATTTTTTATTCCTAAGTGGCTTCTTTCTAAAATTGCATTTGAGCTGGGTTTGTAAATTGAAGTATATTTCAATTTTATACCATGTTGCTCTGCGAATTTTTTAAATTCCTCGCTTTTCAGTTGTCTCCCGTTATCGGTCAGCAGCCACATAGGAACGCCATTTTAGTGAAATCCAATTCGATAGGACCTGTAATACACTCGCAGTTGTAATATTTCTCACGGGTACTGCCTCCAGGAATCTCGAGTAATGGTCTATCATCGTTATGATGTACTCGTGTTGTCCGTTACTTCTCGGTAGCTTCCCTACAATGTCTAATGCCACCGTGTGATTTTGTTGACATGGACGTGGCACATGTTGTAATGGCATAGGTCTTATAGCCTTATTCTTGTAACATAAGCATGCATCACATGATGCGCAAAAATTCTTTACATCACTGTATGCCCCTTTCCAGTAATACTTTCTATTCAGAATTTGATATGTTTTTTCTACTCCAAAATGCGGTGTATGAGCTAACTCAATAACTGCGAATTTTAGACTGTGAGGTATTAGAATTCTGTCCTTTTGCATAGGATTTCTGATATTTCTAGCAGTCTTTATCATAATTAATCCTGTATTTACATCTCTATAGTATTTATTTACATATTTTGGCTGTTTAAATTTTGCATTCAGTCCGTTAATAATTTTCTTTATCTCTCTATCTTTTGCTTGCTCTTCTAAAATTTTGGCTATTGTTATCGCGCTGTCATTAGCAATAATGTTATTTATTAATTTAGTCTTAGTTTGTTCAGAAAAAATTTGTCGCGACATAAAATCACTGGGATTATCTTGTCCTTTAATGTATTTTATATCGAAAGAATATTGTTGTAAATTTAATAACCATCTTGCGATTAAATCAGAATTTTGATTTTCTAAGTGTATGTAGTGCGTTAAAGCTTTAGAATCAGTAAATACCGTAAAATGCGTACCACATAAAAAATCTTTGAAATGTATTATAGCGTCGTGAATTGCTAACAGTTCTAGCTTCATGCTCGGATATTTCTTTTCACTGTCTGAAAGTTTCCTGCTATAATACTCGATAGGATGAAAATTTCCGTTCACTGATTGTAGTAAAATTCCTGACGCGGCTACTTTTGAACAATCAGTCGACAAAAAGAACGGCTTTGACATATCAGCTGCCCTAACTACCGGTTTCGATAAAATCGCGTTTTGCAATGTTACAAACGCTTCTTCGCATTTCTCCGTCCATATAAATTTTTTATCTTTCTTTGTTAACTCAATTAAAGGATTGCATAGTTCAGAAAAATTTGGTATGATCTGCCTAAAATAATTACATAAACCTAAAAATGATTTTACTTTTTTTACTGTTGTTGGCACAGGGAAATTCGTTATTTTCTGTACATTATCATCTGAAGGTGTTATGCCTTCCTTACTTATCTTAAATCCTAGAAATTTAATGTTCTCTTTACACATTTGTAATTTTGAAGGGTCAATGGTTAAACCAAATTTAGCTAATCTCGAAAATACCGTTTTTAATTTCTCCAACATTTTCTCGAATGAATTTGCGGCAATTACAATGTCATCTAAATAAAATTCAATTTTCTGATCTTTTAAGTCTCCTAAGCATTTCATCATTAGTAATGAGAAATATGCTGATGAGTTTTTTGCCCTAAAAGGTAATCTATTAGGTCTATACGATCCATTATTTGTTATGATATTTAATCGGAAACTGTCCTCAGGTTTGATTTTTATTTGAAAAAACGCGGACTTTAAGTCTATCACCGTGTACAATTTGTGGCCTGCGATGTTGTGCAGAATGTCGCTGATTTTACCAATATTTACGGGCAGTAATTCAGTAATTTGATTAAGTAGCCTGTAATCTACGGCTAAACGATATTTTTGTTCTTTATTGGCATCATTACTATTAATACTGGCTTTCTTCTTTATCAATAAGCATGGGAACGCATAATTACTTGCAGATTTTTCTATAATTCCAGCTTCACACAATTGTTTGATTTCACCTTCTAGTACAGGTTTTAACATTTTTGGCAAGCGATAAGGTTTACACTGAATTGGGTATTGGTGTAGTAAATTAAATTCCGGTACTATTTCTTCCGTCATTCCCAGCGTTTTGTATGATTTCGAAAATACATAGTAATTTTGTAACAGTAATTTTAGCAATATATGTTTTTCATTTTCTTGTAAGTGATCTAGTTTAAAATCTTGCGGTGTTAATTCCGCTTTTCGTAAAGCTGAAATGTCCATTTTTTGTGGATCATTTAAGCTTTCGATATTGTTAATCTGTAAAATTTTATCAGTATCATGTTTCTCTTCACAAATTTCAAACTGCGGTGTTACAGTACCAAATATCATATTTTTATTTAGATGAATCTCTTCTTCTGTTTTGTTTGTTAAAAGAGTAGAAATAAATTTTCTATTATTTACATAATGTAAAGAATGCTCAGCGTGTAAATCTTTTAATGAATTTGTAATATTTAACAATACCTCCTTATCCTCAAAATGGTTTTCATTTAATTTTAATTTTATTGATTTTGTTTCTTGAGGTAGTAATTTAATTTTATGCGCTAAGCTTGCATTTAAGCATTGAATATGTTCAACTCTTGTATTATTATTTTCTGGTTGCTGTGCTTTCTTCTGATTTTTGTTTTTAAATGAGATAGATATGGATTCTTTGACAAACTTTAATATTAATTTATTTGTGTCAATTATGGCATGATGATTTTTGAGAAAATCAAATCCTAAAATAATTTCATAAGGGGTGTTATTTAATTGTTTAGTTATGAAAAAAGAATTTTTGCATCTTTTGTTTTCAATTTTAAAGCTAAAGCTAATACATTTTGAAAATTGAATGTTTTCTTTGGTCATAGTCTGTATTTTTACTTGTCTAGATAAATAGTTAATTTTAATTTTATTTTTGATTTTTTGAAATATTTGATCTGATAATAAACTGACACTTGCGCCACTATCTATGAGAGCCACTGTTTTTATGTTCTCTAAATTTATGTTAATCATTGGCAATGCGTCACTCTGTCCATATGTTGAATTCAGTAAATGTTCATTTAAATTTTGTGCATCCTTATTAATTTTGCTTGCAATTTTATGGGATCTCGAATCCTTATTTGGTGCCTTATAACTTTCTATATGTCTTTTATTTCGAGGTCCCTTTCTTAGTTTAAATATTCATTATTCTGATATTGCCTATGATTGCTTTCATAATGTGGTCCATTATTCTGATATGATCTTCTGTTATTACTTTGAAATTGTCTGTTGTTATTTCCTGCACGCCGCCGTATTCCCCGGTTATTTATGAAATTACCTCTTCTGAAATTCGCCCTACTATAGTGTGCATAATTATTTTGAATCGTGGGTCTTTGTTGAAAATTGGTTGTTTCTTGACTGCTGTTTTCATTTGTGAATGCCCTTTTTAAATTATTTTGTACTTTATGAAGCATATAGCATTCGAACATCCAGTGATTGTTACGACCACACGCTATACAGAATTTCTGTGGCGGGTTTTCTGCAGTATTTTCCGTTTTTACATGATTTATTTCCAGATTCTCACTTATTTTATTTTCTACATCAATATTATTTACACAATCATTTTGTTCCTCCAATGCGGATTCTATTACCTCAGCTATTTTCACTGCTTCGTCAAAGGTTTTCGGGTCATTTTTTTTTATTTCTGTTCTTAAATCTTCTCTGACTATCTGTAAAAATTTGGTGAGTTTAATTTTCTCTGTAATTTTTTTTTACATTTGCGTCCATTGTTTCATCTACTTCTAGAAAAATTATCGCCTGGTTTTCGATTTCTTGTGCAAGTTCCTTAATTGTCATATTTGGTAAATGTTTCAGATTGTTAAAATTGTTGTGTTTTTGCACTAATGTTTGTTTCCTTTCAAATTTGTTTTTTAATAACTCCATGAATTTTTCATATGATTTTTCCTTTTGCAGAGCAATATTTTCTGCTAGAAATTGCTGAGCCTTTCCCTTTAATCTTGATTTGACAATTATGATTTTCTCTTGTTCGGACCATGATGTTAAATCCGCTATTTCCTTAAATTGTATGATAAAGAAATTGACATTATTTTCTTTTTGTCCATCAAATGATGGCAACATCTGCATAATTGGCAACGATGTATTTTGCTGCGCTTGATTTGCGGGCATCTGTATCTGGATCGCGTTATTTGTTACAGCCGAATTATCTGTTATACTGCTATTTACATTAATCGGCGGATCTTGCCTCGCTCTTTTATTTGTTTGCCTAGTTTTATTCAGCGCCATGATTTACTATACTGTTATACAATTCTAACTCTATATTAAATATTTATGCTAATACATACATATATATACAATCATATAATACATATTTAAATTATCATTTTCATGCATTTTCTTATCATTCTACTGAGTTATATCTCATTATTAAATTCATTGTTAAATTCAATATTACATTCCGCTTATTATTAAATTCAGTTTTATATTCAAACTCATTATTAAATTTGATATTATATTCAAACTCATTATTAAATTTAATATTATATTCAAACTCATTATTAAATTCAATATTATATTCAAACTTATTATTAAATTTAATTTTGCCTTTTACTTATATTTTTACTTTCTCTTATGAAAATTAATTCTCTCCGAGCTTGACCACATACGGCACCAATTCGGGCGGCGACATCATGTCATAAGGTAAAATTGTCCTTATCAAAAATTACCAGAATAGGACTTACCTATGGTACCGCCACTAAGGGTGGAGCATGTAAGCTCCCGGTTCTCAAGCTCGGACTACGAACACACAAAACATAAAGAAACACACATGCTTAATTGCTCAATTTATTTTAATATTTTACTTAATAGATATCTATTGTATCTGGAGTAACTATGCTATAATTAAATCAATTATTAAAAGACACATATTACTGACAATATTACATTAATATATATATATATATTTACACACATAATAACTTTGACTTAAATTTCTTAAAAACAGTTTCCTTTAAACAATCGATAAAGAAATGTTCTTATAGTTCAATATTTCGAACTCGTTCATATGGTCTATTCATACGAACTGGTAGTCAATTAATTTAATAATCGTTAAAGGTGTGCCTTCCGTGCTAATAGTGACAATTAAAAGTTGGTTACCTTTTCTCTTTGTGTTACGTGCATATTCGTGCTATTTCAATGATGTAGGAAAACCGTTACACATCTAACTGCACTCGCTGCCATTTTGTTGCTCACATTCTATAGACACTTTTCACAAACCCAAGAACATGATGCTGACTCGTTCGAAAGTTTTACGTCGACTAAAAAACCTCAGGTGCGTCTAGGACGCTTGTCGAAAATTGCATCTCCTGGAAAGTTCTAGAACATTCTCTCAAACCTTTTTCTTTTCACATTGTAGTGTCGTTGTTGATTCGTTGAAGTGAAGAAGGGGATGCGCTGCTTATTTATGTTTGTATTGCCATTGGCTCCCTCTGCAGCATTTAAATAGCTCATTAGCTAGGTTGACATCCGCAATTGGAATTTCGAAATGGCTAGGTTGGCATCCGTAATTGGAATGTAACATGTAATACAAATATTGTGTTACACATACATATTGTAAAGAGCCTTGGTGGCCCAACCTGGAATCGAATCTGGATTTCCGAACTGGCCAGTCGACGATTTACCGTTGAAATATTGGACGAAATTGCAAGCTCTTATTGTCGCTCGTATCGCTCTTACCTCTGCATCCCCCTTTAATGTCAGATTCGTGTGCAACTAAAAATTTGACTGACAACCTTCTCCTATTTTTACCCTAGGTTAGCCTCCTAGTACTACTATTTTTACCCAGGTTATTATCCTGCTTGGTTGTTATCCTTTCAATTTGAAATCGGCGCTCAATCTTCCAGAGTCCACTGAATCCGTACTAGGGTCACGTTTATCTTTGCACTAACACACAGTTTATTTCTTCGGGAGTCAGTGTAAGGAGGCTTGCTGTCCCAACCGAGAATCGAACCCCGGATATCCGAACTAGCCAGCCGGCGCTCTACCTTTGCGCTATTGGAACGCCATTGCAGGCTCTTATCGTTTAAGTAACATACAATCAGACCTCATCTTAAAAACTTTCAAATTGATTTCAGAGATGCTTAAAAAACGCTCTATCGTAGAAACTTTGAATTCGAATTTTCAACCATGTAACATTATTTTCTCTATACGTTGCTATGTATGTAGGGAAAGCAATTAGATGAATTTTAATAATTAAAAATTAACATTTTGTTTCATAAAATAGGTGATTTCAGTTTCAGTTTATAGAGTTCAGTAAATAAGTTTCAGTTATTTTAAATCCAATCATATATTAAAGTTTACGTTGTTTTACTGAGAAAGGTGGATCTTGTTACTATGTAAACAATCTAATCACCGTAAGTATGCATACCAATTACGCGTGTAATTAATTACATTTATACCACAATGCTATTGGAATTGAATTATCATTGTCATCAATTGAAATTCAGTGATTTTGGTGTCAAAATAAATAAATATTACAGACATTGTCTGTTACCGGGAATAAAACAAGTTAGATCCACGAAAACTGCAAATAGTGACAATTAGCCTCAGCCATCGCATTCGGTTTAATTGAACAGTATTGAAATTTAATAGAAATATTGCGGTTTTAATGGAATTACATATACACAAATTTATTAGCAAGTAACCTACGATGTTTTACTTGCGATGTCATTTCAGGTATGAATATTAAACATAAGAATTCGATGATATATATATATATATATATATATATATATATTTATGTCATAGATATAGAGTTTTATCCGGATAATTTGGAATTAATACCTAATGAAACTACTATTAGTAAAAATATTAATTATTTGATTTAAATCTAATTACAGAACCTACTAATGGGATAGTTACTAATTTACATGATAAAAACTATTTTTTTTAATTCAATATTAATAAAATATTACCTTTTAATTCCTGCAACTCGATTCAATTGTTTAGAAATATTATACTTAATCAACTTTTTAGAATTTATAGATTAAAAGATAAAAAATTTCATGTTTTGCACATAAATAACCTCATAATTACCAGTAAATTATATGAATATAAAGCATATTTAGTAAATAGAGTAGTTAATAAATTTCGATTAGTCCAAAATTCTTAATATTGTCTAATTAGTATCTGATTTTAGCCTTACTTCTACATTCTCTTGTTTTTAGATTACAATATATTTTCATCTTACTATTTTGCAGCTTTTACTGGAGAATATCACATTTTACTGACATTACGCAGTACGGATTTTATTACTCACTTTGGCAACAGTAAATCACTTCTTTACTCTTTATCGAATGGCAACATTGGTCTAGTCATTTTTTTCCCGTCACGATTGTACATTTGATGTGTACTTTAAAGTATTTATGTTTCCTTTCTATTTTTTCAATCTTTATGCTTGCCGTTCTAATATAACATATTTATAGATAAAATCTATCATGTGTTTCCTAAACAAGCATTTTTGTGTTAATTTCGTTTAAAATATTAGGACTTGATAAATATTTTTTTCGAAATGAACTATTAAGCCTAGAGCTCTTCCACGTGCAAGCTTTAATGCTTGATTATTTTGGTATTCCTTTCTTCGATTCATCTCCATTGAGATCTGTTGATTATATTTAGCTTTCTGAACTGCAATATGTATTATAATTTCCTCTTTATTATTGAATTTCATTTTATTTCATTGTATTCTGTAGGCATAAAAATTTTTAAGATAGTGTATTATGAGTTACTTCTTGAATTGGATTTACTATTTTAATATTTTATATATATATATATATATATATATATATATATATATATATATATATATATATATATATATATATATATATATATATATATATATATATATATATATATATATATATATATATATATATATATATATATACATATATATACATATATATATATATATATATATATATATATACATATATATACATATATATATATATATATATATATATATATATATATATATATATATATATATATATATATATATATATATATATATATATATATATATATATATATAATTATAAGATTCATATGAAAAAGAGAGGGGAAATGACCAAATGCAAGGCATAAAATGGTAGAGGGGGATGGCGACCCCTCTTTCCCGTTTAAAAGACTGCTTTTATGCCCGGAAACACTCACGGTACCAATGCCATGCAGAAGCCATACTTCCGTAAATGTGTCAAATCAAAAACACTCGAAAAAGTGCAAAGAAATCAAATAGGAATCGACCAGGATCGCAAGGGAAAGAATGGAAATGCAGCAAATGCCCCTGTCGGTTACGATGGAGTGCATCATATATAACAGAAGTCCACCCATGCGCTATTCGTTATTTTCACTTTCATCGTTCTATACCTCTGCCATATCCTTTAAGTAAGCATTTTCTCCCTTTTTTGTATTAAATAGGGAATTATAATAACATTTCAGGAAGCCAATTGGATAATTCCGTTTTATTGCCTCCTTCATAATATTCCTATTTTGCATGATGCAATCATGCATGATGCAATCATGCAATAGGAGAATGTGCTGCATTGCGCCAACTTCTGGAGAAAAATTGGATAACTGTAAAATAATTTTATTTTATTATGTTTACTATGCTATATATATATTAATTATATATATATATATTCCAAATTCTGAATTTCTCCATACAATCTATAAATATCAATATACAAAGATAGAATTATTACGAAATGATTAGCCTCAAAAACACTTTTATTTTAGTGTATAAAAGAAGTCAAAAGAAATAAAGAACACAGTATAATATATCTCAAGAGACTGCAATTAGTAGAACTTACTTTGGAATCTTCATAAAACTGTGTAGCTCTCTTTAATCAGTAGTGAGTAAGTAGATCGAGAGTTCTTTAGAAGTTTGATGAAAATCAAAGTCTGGAAGATTGAATTCCAGGCTTTTAAGC
Organism: Amaurobius ferox; assembly: GCA_951213105.1. Taxonomy (NCBI): domain Eukaryota; kingdom Metazoa; phylum Arthropoda; class Arachnida; order Araneae; family Amaurobiidae; genus Amaurobius; species Amaurobius ferox. The sequence continues at coordinate 101,519,533 of OX578147.1, read as the reverse complement.
ATCTTGGTTAAATAGGATTTTCTGTTTTATAATTGAAGTTCAAGTTGAATTTCAAACTTCAATTGAAAGAAGTATGTAAATTGATTCTGTACACATATACGTTATCTACTAATATTTTTCAATGTACTATATTTTAAATTTGAATAATTAGTGTAATTATTTTTATTACATAGAATAAAATTTCAAAGAAATACGCTATAATAATTCCATGTAAATTTTAAAATGATTTCAAATTACTAAATAATTTCATTTATATACTTTAAGCTTTCCAAAAATATCTACAAAAGTTAAAGGAATATTACGTAGAAAAAATATAAAGAATGTTGCAAAAGTCCAGAGTCAAACTTAACTGCTATCGCCATCGACATTCTACTGCCATCGATAATAGTAACATAGTGTGTATATTTTCTGTCTTTGTTGATGTTGTAGAGGAAAATTCACACAATGGAGGAAAATTTAACTCCAGTTGTATCTCTGAACGATTTTTTAGTTCGATTTAGTTAAAAGTATTTATTTCTAATGTTATATTTCAAGTAATCTTCACTAAGCGATTTGTTTTCAATTAAAAATTGTTATTACTAAATTTCAATCTTAATACCATCGAAAAAAAATTCTTGAGATCTTCACACAGAGTCTGAAACAATATTTTCGATGGTTTTCAGAATTTATTAAAATGGAGAAGCATGTGTGTTGAATATGTAATTGATTTTTAAATTCTGACATGCAAAAAGCCACTTACGGTCCAATCTTCATTTTTTAGAAGGAACAAAACAAGAGCAAAACTGATTTTTACTCCGTTTTTTAAAACAAGAATTACGTTTCGGGTCTCATATGCTGGATATAAAAAACTTATCTTTTTATTACTTGTCTCGGAAAGTTGCCGCTACTGCAGAAAATTCCGGATTTTATAATGTATACATTTATCACAAATGTTGTAATAATATCAAAGTAAATTCGGAGTAGAGTGAAATTCAGTTCTGCGCATGCGTGTGAATGAAGCCCGGTTCTTGTTAATAACCATATATTGGAGTTAATTACAATCAAGTTATTTATTGGGAGCCGATGATTGTATACACCCACGCGGCTGACGTATCGTTATAGCATAGAATAAGTTTATTTTTGTTGCATGGATCATATGCGGATAACATACATCAGCGCAGCGAGCAAAGGCTTGCATGCTATTTTAAAGTTGGCTATTTTTTAAACCCGCTACGTGGATTGTATGCAGTACTTTGTAGTGGCGATTATCGTTATGGCATAGCTATTATTGTTATGACATAGAATAATTTCATGATTTCTGCACGTATATTACACTGATGACATACATCTACGGATAACATACATCTCGGATTGCATTCATTGCGGTATCCTGCATTGATTGCATCCATTGTAGTATCCTGCATTAATTGCATCCATTACGGTATCCTGCATTGATTGCATTTATGGATTAATATCATACATCGATTGATATCTTTGATATATTGAATTGCCTTTGTGGTAAATAGGTACTATGTGGTCGGCAGATACTGCTAGAAAGATATTCCAAAATTTGACTTTTGCAAAAGCGATCGGGTTAAGTTTCCAAAGACGACGATCTAGCCAAAAGAAAACAAAATGGAACTATTTCTACTATCGTATTAGTATTGTAATAATTTATTTTAATGTGAAAGTCATGAAATTGTTGTAATACTTTCAAATTAATAATATATTAATTTAATTTCTTAAATGTTCAATTTGTTTGAATAGTTTTTTAATATTGCTACATTTCCTTAAATTCGAGACCTTTGCTTATTAGTTGGCTGGCTTTGATCATAATTATTAGAATTAAATTATAATTTGAATTTTTCATTCTATTATAGAAATAAATAAATTTAGGGAATGAGAAAACTTAAATTTAAAATTTTAAAAATAATGACTACATTTTGTACACTATAAAACATGCATCTATTTGTTCTGTAGAATATAGAAATTCAGCTGATGTATAGTTAGTAGAAAGTTTTCGTGCAAAATAAAAAGAAGTTCAATTTATATTCAGTCGTTGCTTGAATTTGTCATGTTAAAAAATTTTGCGAGAAATATTTTTTCTTTCTAATTTAAATGTGCATTTTTGTTGACGTAGAGTATTTTAAACATTTTCTGTATTAGATTACGATGCATGTAATTGTTGTTTATTTTAGCATTCCTGAATAAAACAGCAATCCACTAATAACCATATTGTTGGAAATATACGTATTCTGTAATAATTTTTGTGTCGAGTCTTGCTCATCAGATAACGTTCTATAATTTTTGGCTTTTTTCCTGTCTCGCTTTGTCACCATGCTTATAATGGTAACTTTTTTTTCATTTTCCGCTAGAGAAACTAAAATCACTTCTTTTAGATTGACCATGGTCCCCATATTATACAAATACTTAACGAGTACAGTCGTGAACATTACCTCAAAACGTTATTGGGATGTTTGAGGATCTTCCTAGGGATCCGGGTTCCAGTATTTTTATAAAGAGAACTAACTTAATTTTTCTATATATTTTCTTCCTAATAAATGTTATTTTACTGTGTATAAATGGAAACTAGTATGACCCGACCGCAATATTATTCCTTTCCATATACAAGAAATTATAAAGTAAATGACAAAATAAAACTATATTTTCTTTCAAAAGTACTAAAGTGAAACTTAAAAAAAAGTCATAATATTTATGAAATAATTTATTATTTTCTGATCTGTTAATGACTGCTCTAAAAATACAATGCAAGTTGAAAATCCATCTTAATTTAGACAACACATGATGTTATGGGAAATAATCTCACTTTCTAACAAGATAATCAGATTAACCTTATTATAGACTTGCTAAGATTAGCAAGTCATCCGTTGTGATCAATTAAATTTCCATTTAACTTTAATTTTGAAGACACTAATATATTTTCTTCCGTATACTACCATAATGAGAAGGTGTTGCTTGTTTTCAAGAAACGAATTCAATATTTTTTAAAATATACTATTTTCGTTTTAGTACTTTTAAGAAATCATATTTCCTTTGCAAAGTATTTATAAGACACTTGAAACATTTTGTCCATAACATTTATAAAATAAATGATACTTATCTGTCCGTTAAGTGCTGCTCCAAAAATGCAGTACACCGTGAAAATCTCTCTTAATTTAGGTAAGCCATGAATATTCGGGCAATAATCTCCCCCTTTCTAACAAGATAACCTGATGAACCTCATTATATATTTTCGAAGCTGAGAAGGGCTTCCTTCGCGATCAATTAATTTCCCATATTCCAAAACCCATTACAAATTCTATAAATTTGAAAAAAATTAATATACTTTTTCTTATATACTACTGTATAAAGAAGGTGTGTGTTAAGAAACGAATGTAGTATTTTTCAGAATTAACTATTTCCTTTCTAGTATTTCTGAAGAAAACCATATGTCCTTTCAGAAGTATTAATATAAATTCTAAAATATTCTTTTCATAGCATTTATGAAATAAATGATTATCTCCTGGTCTGTTAATTGCTGCTCTAAGAAAGCTGTACTCGGTGAAAATTTATATTAATCAATTATTTGTAGCATTAATTATTTATTAATGCAGCATCTAAAACGATTAGTTAACCATTGTTTAAATAAACATTAGTTCCTGCTTCAGTTAAACTCATTTGCATAACATAATATCGATGGTTCCTGCTTTCCAATCTCATTCAGAATCATAGACGTTGAGAATGCACTTCTATAAACTTCACTATTCCGTGAGCCTTTCACAGATTTCTAACGCTGCGTTAAGTTGGAACAGACCTCCAACTGCTTTCACCTCCAACTGCTTTTGAGCGACGCTCATTTTCCGGTTTCTGATTAGACGACTGAGCTATCGTCGTAAGAAGCGAGTCATCTGATAAATGTACGAACGGTAAATGGTAACATGAACTTAAATAGAACATTAAATTTGCAGAAAGCCTATTTAAGGCTAACGGAATAGAAAGTAGGTAAATGAATTATTGTAATCTCTAACATGACCAAAGTTGTGTAATAAGTTGCACTTTAGAGCTCAATTTAGAAAACCATGGTTCTACTTAGACTTACTGAGACTGTTTTCTATGGACCACAATTTCAGTCCTGTTAAAATTTAAATTAATGTATATAAAACAATATTTCCTCGCTTATCACTTTATGCTTACTTACATTTACCGTTTTTAGATATTTTAAGACATAAGTAAATTATATATAGAATTGTTTTTCAATCATTCTATTTGATTATTAGCCAAAAACGATTTTCGTATTTGAATTAATCCCATTACAAATGTAAGCATAAAACTGGCGTGCATTTCACTATTCTGTTAGCCTGGATATTGCGATATGTGAACTAATATTTTAATCTTTGACATTGAATGCTGCTATTTTTAACGTTCTCAGACAAATCAATTAATTGTAGCACTGTTTTATAACCCTTGGTTTGAGAATTAGTCAACAAAATTTTCGGTATTTGAGGCGTAACTCGGTTACCATATTTACCTCAACTGTATCAAAAAGTAAATATACATTCATTGATAAAATGGAAAGTGATTGTTTGCTATAAGTATAAATCTATAAAATAAAATATTTCAAGAATTGTTTACAATATTTAACAGTTGAATTAATTACAAATATTTTGAATTTTCTCAGTCTGCACATAATGGTGTAAAAACAAATTCTGTGTGTCTAGCTGTTCGCGTGTTATAACTGAAAGAATGCTGGAATAAAAAAAATAATTTCATAATTTCATCGAACGTAAAATGAAAAAGTAATTGTTTGCTATAACTACAAATTAAAATATTTCAATTTTTCATTGATAAAATATTCAAATATTTCAGACAGGTTTAGGGTCAGGTTTTAGGTTTACCTCATTATTTAGAGGTCAATTACAACGTGTATGCAAATTTTCAATTTTTTCTTCCCTTAGTAATTTGAGATCTGGATATCTTAACTCCGTATTCACCAACGACGTTTAGAAGTTCACCTTGACGAAACTGAACTCATTAGCCAATGCCATATTCGTCATCGAATTTACTGGCCGTTATTGGGAACTCTGATTAGCTTACGGACAGGGAACTCAGGTACCCAATTTCTGTGTTTCGTGCCGACCAACAAAACTATAACATCTGCTATTCTACTTAGAATGGCGGCCATAGATGAAGTTCACGAACTGTATGTGATGGACTTATTTCTTACATATATAAGCACAATCGAAACAAAAAAGAAAACTTATGGCGCAGAAGCAATTTATACGGAAAAATTATTTCAAAATATTAAAATATCGAAATTATAACCAAGTCATATAAAATTCTACCAATCATTCCGTATATCTTCTTCTTCGACCAAGATCGTTTGACCTACCCGTTAGTGTAAGGTTGTTCTGCATAACTGTCTCATCTGTGGGTATGTGTGCAGAACCAATACTGAAAAAAATGTACTTTTGTAAACTAATTGGAATTCCCGTCATCTCTGACACAACAATGCCATCTTACATGTTTAAAAGAAACATCAAAACTATGATAAAGAATATGCAAAACTATTTTTAAAATATTCCCAGTGTCGGGGAAAGAATGCATTCTTTTATGTCTCAGATTATGAGACATGTTCTTTGTGTTCTTCTTTTGTATATATTACAATTTAATTCCTATCTTCCAAATCCTTGTTACAAACTCATCTTGTTCGTTTCACAAATCTGGTACAGTCACACACTTTTGTTATCAGATCTTTATACTAAAACTTCAGCAGCTCTACCCTCGGTTAGAAGATGGGAGGGTACCACATCGTCTGTTTTCTTCTGTGGTGATGTTTGCTTAAAAATTAATTTTTACTCTTAGGTTAATTCATAATAATTTTCATCGCTTCTCTTAACATTTAGGAAATAATTTCATAACTTTTACTGAACGTGGTTATTACTTTCCTTATATATATATATATATATATATATATATATATATATATATATATATATATATTATATAAGGATATATATATATATATATATATATATATAATATATAAATTATATATTATATATTATATATATATATATATATATATATATTCGAGTTTTCGACGGGAGAGCACGTTTCAAGCATCCCTGAATACGAATCAGAGGTTTTTGAGGTGATGTGTGTGAGGGGGGGAGGGGGGGGTCAGTGAATCTGGGGAGACGATAACTCACGAATGAATGGAGCGATTCGAATAAAATTTTGTACAAAAATTACAATCCGTGAATACTGGAAGCCTATTGCTTTTAGACACAATCAAATGTTCAGAACCCCCTAAATTTTCAAGTAAAAATCTGAAAAAATCATCAAAAAATCAAAATCTTTAACAAAGTTACGCAAATAAACATTTCTGGTGTAAATTTTCCATAGAAAATAATTGACATAAGCTTTAGAACGCTAACATAAACCGTTCTCGATATATTGCACATTTTTCAAATAAATTTATCCAAAAATCCCATAAATTGAAAAAAAAAATTAACTGTTGAGAAACATGTTCACTTTTCATATCAAATTTATCATGCGATAAATTTGGTGACATCATTCTCGTGGATCTAGATCGTTCCATTCAGGAGAAAAGATACTTTGATTAATAATTTTGTATTTTAACGCCAATAGTCATTTAACTGCTATAAGAATAACTTATTTCTCTGTCCATAACGCTTGGCGAGATATTGGCGACGAATTTGTCGGAATGTCGCCAACTTGGCGACTTATTTAAATGTTGCCAAATTAACGAAAAGCTAGCCAAATGGATAAAAAAGACGCTAAATCAAAGAAAATTACGACTAATTGACGAAAATTCAATATCTTGGTAAAATATAAGTATCTACTATAAGAATAACCTGTTTTTTTTACTGTGAAGGTAGTAAATTCATTGCATTTTATAAGGAAAATCATGTACTGCCCACATCAGATTTTTTTTAATGTAATGTTCCATTTCATTTATGTTGTAAAATGGTCTGAACGACGCTGAGATTGAACCTTGTATTTCAGAAACCAAGAACCCGGTACGAAATATAATTATACATTCATGAAGGGCTTTTAAAGTTTATAGCTCGCACTTTTAATTTTTGAGATATTGGTATTACAAACTTTCGAAACGGAAAATTTTCAATTTCAAAACATAAATTTTTCTTTTCCTTTTTTAATTAAAAATACTGTTATCCAAAGCTATAGGAGTTTTAAAAAAAAGCAAATTATTGATCTAGAAGCTAAATTTTCAATTGAATCTTTTTGCAGCTAGCCTACTATTTGTTTATATTTTTATATGTTGAAAGATATTTCTAGTATGATTTAGAAAAGTTTGAATAGCAAAGTGAAGTTAAAATTAGGTCCGACAATAAATACGTGACACGTCCCAGCCAATAAAATTGCTTCTTTTATACAGAGGTTCAGTAACCTAAAATTTGGAACCTCGATATAATTTGTATATGATGAATAATGAATACTAGTTTCTAATAAATTTGAAATGGATTTGAACCGAGGGTTGTTGAGCGGGTTGGAACCGTTCGGAAAGCGATTCTATTGGAATGATAAAAACGGGGTGTAATCAGTCAGTAAGTCTCTGTCAGCTGCTTTACATAAAACAAAATATGTTTTACATTAAACTGAAAATTCTCTGATTTATATATTTTTCATGCAAAAATTTGAGATTTTAGATTTTCCCCACAAATAAAAGGTCATGTCCCAAATGTATGCAAAATTTCAACTTTCTACCTTCAGTACTTTGGACTTTGGAAGTGTACCCTTGTCACCTAGTCTCACTCAGCTGTATTTATGAATAAAAGTGAGGCTTTACACACCGTATATTTAACCTTTCTGGTAGGTCGGACGGTCTGGGTCTCAACAGCAACAACACCGTATATTTATGCCAAAGCCATTATAATATGGCCATCGTATCCACTTCACTTATTCCCATTTACATATATTGTGAAGTTAACATTAACTTCTGCCCCTTCCCATTCAGAGACGCAAACAATGCATCCCATTAAATACGCATATTCTGTATGTCGCTCACGGCTTTGGGTCGCTGTACAATCTCAGAACAGACACTCCACTTCCGATTGAGTTTGAGTGGCGTCAGTTTGCAGGTTTCTTATCTGATGATTCAAATACTACCGCCAATGCTGGCCACATGATACATGCACGAAAACACGGATAAAAGGAACTTGTGTAGGATTGGGATTTAAAAGAAATTGCCTTTAATGAGAAAGGAAATCGTTTTGTTAGTTGGATTAAACAAATATAGTGGCGACTATATTTCAAAATAATTAGGTAAAACAGTGTATAAGCCCAAACTATTCGAAAATACTTGACTTATAAAGAGAATAGTTTCTTCAGAGGAATCTACATATTTGTTAGCCTCAAGAAAAAAATTATATTATAACGAATTTATCCAGTGTTATTCAAGATTCATATCTTCATTCGATAGTTCTGGTTATTATTTTTAAAGATAAGTTCTAGCATAAACAGTTGCCTTGCAATATGTGACCGTCCGATTAAAATGAACTGTGGTTTATTTAAATATTCCACATCCCATAGACGCAATTCCCCACTGCAATTCCCTCTTGCGACTTTTTGGGTGTCTATTGAGATGACATGTCGTGCAAGATATATTGCTATAATGTATGTACAGCCAACCCTCCTATAACACAATACTCTCATAACACGGTTTCCATATAGTGAGGAACAGAAATTGCGACCGAGCTCCAATAACCCGATGTTTCCATATAACGCGGTAGTCTTATAACGCGGTTCCTCTATAATAAACTTCAATTAGCTTAAGCTGTCTTCCCACAGTACTAACTATTACACTTTTGCGGTTGAAATGAATGGGGATTTCCCCTGTTTTTTCATTCACATACAACACCATTTTTTAATTTAAGTTATCAAGGAAATCCCCTGTTTATACAGAAATACACAGCATTGCGGTTTCCATATAACGCGGTACGAATGTTCTGTTTTACCCTAATTCTGAGTTTCTTATAACGCGGTTTCTATACAACACGGTATGCGGTTTCCATATAGCACGGTACGCGGTTTCCATATAGCACGGTACGAATAAATCTGATTTGCACTAATCTGAATTTCTTATAACGAGGGTTCCATATAACTCGGTATTAATTACGTTATGGGAAGGTTGACTGTATATAAAGAGACAAATGTCGAATTGGAGTACTTCCTTTGTTCGAAAATAACGCAATTCGCCGGAACATCATTTATTTAATTTAATTGCGACAAATTACGAAGTAAAATTACTATCATAATTTCCAGTCTTCTAAGAGTTGAATAATGATGCTGGTCAATATTCAAGATTTGATTACAATAAGTTTCGCTAATGCGAGAATTTTAAAATTAATTTCCAGATCAATATTTAGCGACTTTTTATACAAATTTGAAACCTCTGAATATTATGTTATGGATTCAAAAGGAAAAAAATATATACTGGGTGATCTTTACGATTGTACTGCAATTATAACTTTGAGATTTTGAATAGTTAAGGGAAAGATGTATGTGAAAATGACTCAAAAAGTCAGTTCATTATTACATACTTCAAAACTAGTATGAAAGGAAATCTTACTTAGTTGCTTTGTCACATGATCTTATGTACCTCAGTATCAGATTTCATGTATCTGAATTACTTAGACTTCGACACAAACATGCCACCATAAGGAAATACATTTTATTTTATAATTATAGATTAGAAAATGTACCAGATGTTGCCTGCGAGTTATCGCAGGGTAGCTACATAAAATAACAAAATAAATACATTTTATTCGTGTAAATAACAGTGAAAAATATACGTCACACTTTAAAACATAATTTTGAAAATTTCACTACAAGTAGACCAATTTATGCATTGGTTACCACAAAATAAGTGCCCACTACTTAGTAATACAGATACAAATAACACCATACTCCAAATCTGGAAACATGCTCTCCACAAAACAGAAAAAATAAAAGATTTTAGAGAAGCAAAGAGAAAAAAAAAAAAAAAAGAAGGAAGATAATATTTCAAAGAATCTCAAACAGGATATCTGTGGAAGAGGGAGATTGAAATCCATCTCTCCCATTAGCAAAATTAGTCTGTCCCTTTAGCTGTATGTGGAAGTGGTAGACTTTTCGATCCTGCATTTCACCTTGATGGATAAACATATTTAGAATTTATCAACGGGTGGGTTTATGAAATTGTTTCCTGTAGTAGTCTGTGATATATGTAGTAGCTGCTGTTAAAATATGAATGTTGAATGGCACACTGATTTTAGTATGCAATATAAAATTCAGAAATGTTTAAAACGCATGAAAAAAACGTTTTTTTAACATTCATTAAAATTTGTTTATTCATCGTATGGACTCTGCTAAATGTTTGTTTAAAAGACATTTTTTCGATTTTTATGATGCTGTCAAGATAAAAACACTGATATTTCTTTTGTCGTTAAAATTGATTTATGTAAATATAGAATTAATCGGGATATACATAAAATAACTAAAAAATGAATTCGAAATTTAAAAAAAATAATAAACGCCGAGGTGCACTTATTCGTGTCTGGAGTATGCACCAAATTTTATGGCCGTATGTCGTTTCAGTTTCCCGCTACATTCTGCACACACAGAAAGATGCACAGGCGTATTGCTTTATTATATGCGGTTCAGAATTCCAACCAACTTCAACCCAACTCTTAAAGCTTTCTAAGACATTCTTATTGTAGTTATCAGTATTGGTAAACTGACATTTGTACCAATACATCCTTCCAGCACTAGGAAACCGTAGTACTTGCAACAAGAAACTTGTCTGAGGTTTTGTGGGCCTCTAAAGGGATCAATGAAGTCAGTCCTAACGCCATCCTTATCAAGTATGTTAACTCTAAGAAACTTCAGAGCTCCAAATATTCCCGCCTTGCCCCAAACTGTCGCCGTATTCACGTGGAGTTCGATCACGTTAAATACGCGGATCCGTAAATCCTTCCGAGAGGTGGATGGTAGGAGAAGGATGGTGAGATTCTTCTGGATGCCTCCCCCACTGGGTTCCAGTCTAAATCTGGTGGCACTAACCGGCCATTCAAACAGATACATTACACCTCCGGGTAGGTCGGAAGGTCTGGGTCGAAGAAGAAGAAGTCCAACTACGCAAACTCTAGCAACCACAAAAGCTAGTGGATTTAGAATATGTTGAATAGTTGTCTGAACACCTCTTAATCCTAGTCATCAGGTTCTGTAACTATAAATATGAACATTACTGTTTCATCCAGCTTCAACTCAAATTTATTAAATTTTAACGCAGCTGTGTGGCACAATGGACTTTGTCGGGGATCATAGAAATTTGCTTTATAAAAATACATAGCAAGTTGTCATTCTGCATGTGAGGTTATTAGTTACAGAATGCTGAAGAGCGCCAAGTTGTTCTACTAATGCAGGTCTTCGCACTAGTCACGAAATTCCAAAATTAGTATTCGGAAATCTACAAACTGGGAAAAACTTTGAATGTTATTATATCAGTTTTATTTTTTTTAAACTGCTATAGGGAACAATTTTGCAAAATTAATTTCTTCGTTAGATTAATAACATAGACGGTTGGTTTAAATTATCAACTGATTGCGAAGGCATTAAATATAAAACTCTTTTGCAGATAAAAAAATCTGACATGAGCCGCACATGAATTTCCCTACCGACCCAAATTCATTTTCTCTCTATTTCTTTAATAATAGATTAAATTGAATCTAATTGCACAAAATAACACTGAATTCGTTTAATACAATTTTTGTTATTTGGTAACTGGAAATTTTGTCTAAGACGGCGTAGCAAAAAAGCCCAGATATCTCGAGAACGGTTAATCCTAGAATAATAGGGCTAGTTTGATAATTTCCTCGTCAAAAACTACGTATTGAACACACATTTAATTCCTACATTTGAGCACTCGTAGTCTTTCATTTTTTATTTTGACGACTTTTTGCGATAATTAGCCCCAGGGCATCCCACAAGTGACTTATCTACTAAATTGTATGAATTTCGGCAAATTAGAGTAGATACATAGATTTTTGCAAGACATTTCGCAAAAAAGTAGGTTCTTTCACGCCGAACCGAACCAAAATCAAATCAGCACCAGGGTTACCCACAAGTGACTTACCTACCAAATTTTATGAAATTCGGTTAATTATATTTTAAGTTAGAGTGGATACATTGCCCAGACAGATACACAGACAGACTCACGCTAAAAATGATTTTACCTCATTCTAAAGGTGTCAAGACGTGTAGATTTGTCGAAAACTAGACTTGTGATTTTCGACATGTTTCTAATATTTACCCTATACATTACCATGTATTGCAGGGAAAGTGAAAAGTGCACCAGGATCAATGTACGGAAGAAAAGGCCAGTTGAATAGGCCAGTTACTTAATTACAACTCACTTCATGTACGATGCTATGGTGGCTTCACCGTAATTACTTCCTCCTGCTGCGTTTGGGTGAGAACAATGTAATTGGCCGCAGACGCCGGACTGCACAGTAGGAGTGTCATATTCTGGGTGCAAGTATTTGTACTCACTATTACGATCTCGAGTCTGAATTAACCTATTTATCAATTACTACTCACGTATTATTTCCCCCATATTTAACGATCCTTGCTTCCCTCTAAAATAAAAATATTATTTCGCAGCAAAATGTATGCATCTTATATCACGAGCAAAGGTAGGTATTCGTCCTAGTTAATCATAAAATCAAGACTATTGCCTACCTTCTCAAATTGATAAGGACTTACCTCATTTATTCTCAAGTACATAGCATAATGCAGAGATTTCTTAATTTCCTGTCTTAATTCTCATTCTTAAAGACAGACAAAGCACTCGATTAAATACGCAAAATCCACGTGTCACTCACCGCTTTGTGCAGCTGGGCGAACTCAGAACAGACCTTTCACTTCCGATTAGTTTGAATGACGTTAGTTTGCAGATTTTGATCTGGTGACTGAAATGCCACCACAAGTGGAATAATTTGATAAATTACGAAAACATAGAAACAAATAATGGTTAAGTATAACTAAATTGTAACACTAATGTTTTTCTGATAAAAAATTAGCAGCGTTGTGGATTGTATCAAATAACATATAATGATAATGATACTTTCATGATTTATTTACCGCAGTTCATGACAAACCAACATTTTTTTACTTATCCTAAAATATTCATCTCTCTCTCTCTCTCTCTCTCTCTATATATATATATATATATATATATATATATATATATATATATATATATATATAGAAATTACTAAATAGATCAAAGAGAAATGAACAAATCGAGTACCACAAAGTCGCCGTGGGGGGTTGTGACCTTCACTCCTCGGTTAAAGCACGCTTAGAGACACGGCAAACACTGCCGGAGGCCGGTATCAATTTGAGGAAGATATATACTTGAAGATATACACTTCAAATCAGTACAATACAAAACAATACGAAAGTGAAAAAAGGCATAAACCCCAATTCAAACAATCAGACACAAATACCAATACCAACTCCATTACCACAGAAACTTTCATTCCCACGTATTACAACCCCCCCACGGCCACTTTGTGGTACTCGATTTGTTCATTTCTCTTTGGTCTATTTGGAAATTTCTATATCGTTTACGAGGTGTAATGACAGCAATGCGCCTCATTATTCGTTAGCATTTGGTTTGGTATAGGATTTTTAAATTTTATAGCTTTTGTGTATATATATATATATATATATATATATATATATATATATATATATATATATATATATATATATATATATATATATATATATATATATATATATATATATATATATATATATATGTATATATATATATATATATATATATATATATATATATATATATATATATATATATATATATATATATATGAATATATATATATATATATATATATATATATATATATATATATATATATATATATATATATATATATATATATATATATATATATATATATATATATATATATATATGAATATATATATATATATATATATATATATATATATATATCTGCACATATGAAATATTGCATTGATTCTAAAAATGTACAATGCATGTGATTTCTAATTATTATTACGCTTGAATATTTCAAATATGTTTATCATGTTTTAATTTTGGTGTTATTTTTACGAATGATAATATGAAGATTCTTAAAATTTAATTATTGAATTTAAGATGTTTCTATGCGGTTATTTAGTGATCTAAAAATTGAAAACTGTCCGAAAACGTATATTAAAATATATTACACACAGTGTAATAACATACATGTAATATTTAGAATATGTTTTTTAATTAATCACATATTCAGTTTCGGCCCTACCCTATTTAAAAAAATGAGCCCTAATTCGTAAATAAGTACCCAAGATAAAATTATTGAAGGCTATGAGAAGTCTTATAAACTTGCAAAAGAAGAGTATGTTACAGTCTTCATAGATGAACTGGTAAGAAAATTCCTATACCAAAATTTTCTATATACCATATGCTTACTTCATCCATAGTACTCAAACCGAGTAAATCATATATCTAGATACTTGGCAATTGATCATGTATGTACTTTGATTCTAGATCAAATTTCGTTTTAAATCAAAAAACGAACTAAGAATTTAAATAATTTAAGTTAATTTTAATCATAAAAGCTAAAAGGGGCATTAAATCTGCAAATATAAAGTTAATGAATTGACGCGGATTTGCAGATTAGCTTCCCAGTAGGTAATGAGGTTAATCAGATTAACTTGTTAGAACAAGATATTGCTTCTAGAAACTTCATTGCCGTCCTCAATCAAGAAATTATTTCTTTTTAAAGGGGAATCTTTATTGCCATGCATGTGAGCAAGGCTCGTTAAGAAAAGACTAATTATTTGACTTTTGTACTATATTTATTTGAATGCCATTACAATTGTTTTTGGTGTCAATCAAATTTGCCATCTATATCTTTACTAAAATTTTTGAGGCAATCATTTTCAGGATCTAATGCAGATAAAGTTTAGATGATGATTGATATGGATTCAGCATCAAATTTTCAAAAAGAAGTAGGGGTTTCATAAGTATTTGCACTTTTGATCCTTTTTTCAATTCCATTTTTTAAAATGTTAAGTTTACTTGAAATAAATATTTTTTAAGATTGGCTATACATAGAGCATAGATCATAACTGCTATAGATTTAATAATAAATTTTGGAGTATGTAGAGTAAATCACAAAGAACATTTTCGGTTCGTTTCCCTACTTCTACTTCAAAAAATTTTTCCTTGAAACATCTATTTTTAGGATTGTCTATAGAAATTAAATAACACCTGATATTAATTCAACATTACATTTTAGAGGGGTGGATGATTCACTAAGGATGTTTCCTTATGGACCTCGAGATCTCACTTTCTATTAAAAAACGACTATTTCCTTCCAACATCTATTTCTCAAGATCGACTATAAAATGTATCTCAGATGACAGCTGATATAAATTCCGTACCGAATTTTAGAGAGGTTACGGAGTTTACGAAAGATTTTCACGAAAGATTTTCTTCCTACTTCAGGTACAAAAGTTTTCCTTAAAATATCTACTCAGAATTGTCTATAGATAAACCATGATGATGACTAATATATTTTCAGCATCATATTTAGGAGGAGGGGGAGAGGGGGGTTTACTAAGGGTTTCTATGACCTATATTTTCCCAATTTCGGTTTAATATTTTCCTTTTTAAATATCTGTTTCTCAGAATCAGCTGCAAATAGTGCTGAGATAATGATTGACATAGATTCAGCATCAATTATTTGATCTGTAGGGTGATCTATAATGGCTTCAATTTCCAATTAAAAATATTTCTTAAAACATCTATTTTATTTTCCGAATCGGTTATAGATAGAGCTTATATAATGACTACTACTGATTTAACATCATGCTTTTGAGGATGTAGGGAGATTCACTAAGGATTTCATGTTCCATTCCTTTACTACTTCCAGTTAAACTATTTCCCTTAAAATATCTATTATTCTCAGAAATGGTTATATTTACAGCTTAGATATTGATTGATAAGGATCCCCCATACATGTAATTGGGGACTAAGGATCTAACTAAAGATTTTCACTCGCGATCTTAGAAATGTCAGTTCCAATGAAAAAATGTACACATTTTCTTCGATATCCAGTTTTCAAAGATTGGCTGTCAATAGAGCTTTGATGATGACTCATATGGATTCAGAATGAAATTTCGAACAGCGTTGTTAGTTCACTAAGTATTTTGACTCCCGGTGACGTCACTTCTGTTTTCCAGAAAATTCGAAAGACTGCGAAAAAAATATGCAAGATTTTTATGCACATTTTTAATACTTCCATCGAAAATCGAGCGTACCCACCACTTGTCAACATATAAAGGCTCCTTTAGAAAATTTTTGTTATGTACAATTTTCTGGAGCAGAAATTCGCAAATTCATTCTTTCCAATCCAAGAAACACATAATAAGCATGTTAATTGGTCTTTGTATTCTTACGTCCCTGCCTATTACAAACTTAGAGAGGGTATTACATTATCATATTACTGTATAGAGGAACAATTGTTTTTCGAAAAAATCAAACTCGAGAATTTGATAGATAACACGTTTTATGACCTCTTGATTTGATTTCTAACACCTTTGGGAAGACGACACAGATTGCTTGTGTGTGTATGTGTGCATGTGTGTGTGATGTATGTACTCTATTCATGATAATTCAAGAACGAAGGTCTATATATAATGTTTAGTCAATTTTCTGACTAGAACTTGAATTGAACGAAGGGAATTGAATAATTCATAATTATGCATGGAAATTGAACAAATGGAATAATTCCTAAAAGTATGCATGGGAATTGAACGAATTTCCATGCATATGTTTAGAAATCTGACAGCGTTCCGCCCCGCCAAGCCGTCATTTTGAATCTGCAGCTGGTATGTGTATATTATATATGAAGTGGCATATCCCCATTTTCAGAGGTTTGTGATATTTTCTTAACATATACTCTGTTGCAAAAACTATGTGCACCCCTGAAAAATTGATGTACAGCCGCTTAATTGTAAGGAAGTGCTTTTTGACTGGACAAGAGAAAACGACCTGCCTTTTAGAGTTCCCATGGTTTGGCAAGAAGTCAAGGACCACATAACTGACTACTTAATTTGCCTAGTCGACATGAATTATGAAAGGAAAACATGCATAATAACTCATATCCCAGTTTTTTTTCAGCAAATATATCTACTCTATACTCTGAGGAACTCCCTGTTCCAGTTTTTAGTGATTTTGCCTTATCTGAAAATGAAGGCAATGGACATGATTAGGAAGAGCACGGTTGTTGTGATAAAGAGTTTTAAAAATGGTTTCAGAATCGAAAAACTCCTCATTTGATACAAAATAGGCATCAGCTCCTCATAATTGTAGTCTATCGGAGTTAGATAACTTACTACGTGGTTTGAAGCTATCCGAAAAAGCAGCAGACTTATTAGCATCCAGGCTGAAAAGAAAAAAATAACAAATTTGATTGCTCTATAAAATATCTATCTTCCGAAAACGGAAGAGATTGTTGTGGATTATTTTTGAAAGACAAACAGTTTGTTTATTGCCACGATATCACATGCCTTCTAAGGCAATTAGGTGTTACTTCATGTAGTTCAGCAGAATGGGGATCATTTCTAGACAGCTCAAATGAGTTCTCTTGCACATTGGCAATGGTTATGTAGCGGTTCCATTTGGTCACTTAGTGCTTTTGTGAGAAGAACTTAAAGTCATATAAATGGCCAACTTCCGCTTTGGTCAACAGAAAGGCTTTTTGAGTTCCCATGGTATCGCTGTATGTAGGACAGCCGAGTTCGTGAGAAATCCTGGACCCAGAAGGAGAAGCCCATCAGTGAAACTCTAGAAGCAGGTATTCCAAACAATGTGAATCATCCAATCGTCTGCTGTGAGAAGATTATTTTCCCCCTCTACTCCATATCAAACTCGGCTACATACAACACTATAAAGGAAATAATATTATCTGAAAAATACTAAATTATTTTTTTAGAAATATACAACACCTTCTCTATACAGGATTGAGTGTTTTGCCTCGTTCTGGTTCCACTCTACTTAATGAACCCCGATTTACACGATATTGTACGGATTATGGACTTAGTGGGATTACCTATCCGTACGTATTTTGATCTGTCAACAAATTGGCATAACTCAATACATCGTGTAAATGAATACACAGGGCCTTGCGGCCTAGGGCAATAACACACGGATACGATCGTCTAAGCAAACACGTGTATTGTTCATTTCACTCAAATTACAGCAGCTGGTTGTTTAACTAAAATTGAGATATATACCAACAACTTGCACATGCCAATAAATAAACACAAATATATAATGCAATATACATTTATGGACCTGGAGATATTAAGAT
Organism: Amaurobius ferox; assembly: GCA_951213105.1. Lineage (NCBI taxonomy): Eukaryota > Metazoa > Arthropoda > Arachnida > Araneae > Amaurobiidae > Amaurobius > Amaurobius ferox. Next base: position 101,501,096 of record OX578147.1, on the reverse strand, counting down.
AAATATTAAACTAGTTATAAAGCTTTTATGCTTACTGAAATATGTTCTCTTACCTGTAAACATTACTTTGGCTAATACGGGATACTACATCGTTCTGGTCATAGTGGTATCCATTAGGACAGGTTTCTTTATCCATCTAACTCACGCACTCAGCTTATAGAACCCCACTTCCTTCCACAGTCTACTCTTCTAATCATCTAGATTTCCAGCTTTTCAATCCATCCTTCACACACAATCCTCTAACTTACTCGCGATCCGAAACTTTATCATGTTTCCAACGCAGGATCTTAGAAATGTTACTTAGCTCAGTGATTGGTCTATCTAACCAAACCAGTCAGAGTTGTTAATTTAAAATAAACATAAATTATTATGAAAACTGAGGGAATTATAAAGAAAGGTTATTATACCTCACAACAATAGTATAAGGAAGACAAATATATTTAGTGTCAATAAAACAACAGTTTAATGGAAATTTAATTGATCACCAAGGATGCCCAGCTAAGCTTCGCAAATCTGTATGAAAAGACTGTTCCAAGTTTCATTATTATTGCTTTTGAAAGGACTAGTAATTTACTTAAAAATTCTAGAAAGGAAATAGTATGTTCTTAAAAATACAAAACTCGTTTCTTAAAAACAAACACCTTCGCTGTACAATAATATAAGGAAGAAAAATATACTTAATGTCTTTAAAGTTATAGTTAAATGCGAATTTAATTGATCACCAAGGATGCCCTGCTAAGACTCACAAATCCGTAAAGAGTTAATCTGATTATTGTGTTAGAATGACATATTTATTGCCCGAAACTTCATGGCTTGTCTAAATTAAAAGATATTTTCATTGGATACAGTATTCCTAGACCAGCCATTAACGGACCAGAAAAGAATAATTTATTTCATAAATGATATGAAAAGAATGTTTCAAGTTTTATTATTCATACTTTTGGAAGGACAGATAATTTACTTAAAAACACCAAAAAGAAAATAGTATGTCCTTAAAAATACTAAATTCGTTTCCTAAAAACAAACAACATCTTCTCTGTAAAGTAATATAAAAAAGAAAAATACATTTAATGTCTTCAAAGTTATAGTTAAATGGGGATTCAATTGATCACCAGGCATGCCCTGCTACACCTCGAAAATCCATAATGAGGTTAATCTGACTATCTTGTTAGAATGCCCAAGAATATTGCCAGAAACTTCTTAAATTGCCTAAATTAAGAGATATTTGCAGGGTCACTGTATTGTTAGAGTCGTTATTAGAAAGACTAGGAAACAAGTATTTATTTCATAAATATTTTGAAAAAAATGTTTTATTTTAATGATTTTGAATGGAAATATGACTTTATTTACCTTACAATTTGCAGGATTTGTGAAGGTAAAATTTTAGGATATGATCATGGCTTTTCTCATTTATACATTGTAAATTAACCTTTATTAATTTTTCTCATTTCCTAAATTTATTCATTCCTATAACAGGATGAACGTAGAAATTATTAATTGATTCTAATAATAATAACCAAAGCCAAATAATAAGCAAAGCTCTCCAGTTTAAGGAAATTTAGCAATACATCAAACATTTTAAACAAAATAAATATTTTAAAAATTAATTGAATAAATTAATAATTTAAATGTGTTATAACATTTTCATGACTTTGACATCAAAATAAATCATTTCAATACAAATGCGAGAAAAAATAGTTCCAATTAGTTGTCTTATGCCTAGACTCGCCGTCTTCCGAGGACTAATCCGGTCGCTTTTGCAAAAGATCATTCGTGCAATATCTTTCTAGCAGTATATGTTGACTGTGCACCCACATACTATGAGGTCAAGTTAATTTATCTGCGATACTAATCCATGTATGATATCAATCCATCAATGCAATCAATACAGGATACACCAGCGAATGCAATCCGAGCACGATACATGTAAGTAAAATAACAACAATTCCACACCATGCAATAACGATATTACCAGTACATACAATACACGTAGAAGGTTTCACAAATAAATTGTCTTTCAATAGCAGACAAACATTTGGCTTGCTGCGCAGATGCATGTAATCCATGTATGGTACATGTCACAATAGTAAACATATTCTATGCCATAAAGATATTATCGCTGAAAAATACATACAATCCACGTAGCTAGTTTAAAAATACATCAACTTAAAATAGCGGGAAACCTTTGCTCACTGTGCAAATGTATGTAAATCGTGTATGATATATGCAACAACGATAAACTTATTCTATGCCATAACGATACGTCAGTCGCTCCCAATCATCGTCTCCCAATAAAATACTGGATTTTAATTTGCTTAAAAATATGGATACTAACAAAGGAACCTGTCTTCATTCACACGCATGCGCAGAACAACAAATTTTGTTCTACAACGAGTTTGCTTCGGAATGCTTACAACATTTGTGATAAATGTATACACTATAAAAACAGGAATTTTCTAGGATCGAAACAGCTTTCCGAGACAATGAACAGCTTTCCGACGCTGGTAATAAAACGTTACGTTTTTATATCCAGCATATAATTTCAGAAACGTAATTTTTGTTTTAAAATAGAGTAATAATCAGTTTTGCTCCTGATAAAAAATGAAGATTGGACCTTAGGTGGCTTTTTGCATGTCAGAATTTTAAACTCAATTACATATTCAACATACACCTTTCTCAATTTTTAATAAATTCTGAAAACCATAGAAAATACTGTTACAGACTCGGTGTATAAATCACAAAAAACAGTTTCTATGGTATTATGATTGAAACTTAGTAATAACATATTTAATTACAAAGTAATCTATTAGTAAAGATTACTCAAAATTCCGCATTAACACAAAATACTTTTATAACTAAATTGTACTAAAAAATCTTCCGAGAAGGAATCGGGTTTAAACTGAGGAGTTCGAGCTTGTACCAAATTTAGTACCTTTACATTGTTTGAATTTTCCTCTACCTCACCAACAAACTCAGAAAAATTATACACACTGTGTTATTATTATCGATGGAAATAACGCAATGTTTATAGCAACTAAGTGCAATAGTGTTTATAGCAACTAAGTTTGACTCTGGAGTTTTGCACCATTTCTTATATTTTTAGAATGTTTTATTCCTCTGACTGTTGTAGATATTTTTGCAAAGCAAAAAGTATATAAATAAAATTATTTAGTAACTTGCAATCATTGTGAAATTACAAGAAATTACTTTAACGCATTACTTTGAATTTGTATTCTATATAATAAGAAGAAATATATTAATTATCCAAATTTGAAATATATTACATTAAACAATATTAGCAAATAAGTTATTACTTGTGCAGAATCAAATTACATGCTTCTTTCAATTGGAGTTTAAAATACAACTTGAACTTCAATTGAAAAACTGAAAATCCTAATTAACCAAGATACTTAAACATCTGAAATTCAATCTTCCAGACTTTGATTTTTATCAAACTTCTAAAGAACTCGCAATATATCCACAGCTGATTAGAGAGAGTTACACAGGTTCATGAAGATTTCAAAGTAAGTTCTCCTAATTGCAGTCTCTTGAGATACATTATACTGCGTTCTTCATTTCCTTTGACTTCTTTTATACACTAAAATAAAATAAGTTCTTACCGCGCAGAAAAGTGTTTTTGAGGCTATATATTTCGTTCGTTTTTATCCTATTTTAGAATAAGGATATTTATAGATAGTTAGGAGAATTCAAAATTTAGAATAATTATGTAGACATATATATATATATATATATATATATATATATATATATATATATATATATATATATATAAATAAAAATTGAAAGATTTTAATCGAAAATTACGCATAAACTACTGTATGTACAAAAAAAACCATCACTAGCATATCTGTTACAAATGAGTAACTATAGACCAAGACAAAGGATAAAGATAGAAGGTAACATATCACTACAATGGTAAAGGGGGCTGAGAAGAATATTAGGTTACAAAATTCACAAGTAAAAGTATATAAATAAAAATAAAAATAAAAATAAAACACGGCTAAAATGAGAAAAGGCAATAATAATTAGCTCAAGATAAAATATTAAGCCATAGAGAACAATCAATTGAAACTACACAAAAATGGCGGTTAGTTCGAAATTGCATTCTCATAAGGACAGCCATACAATTCGAATTAAAACCGATGGAATAGCCAGTTTCTGACAATGGCGATTGTATTTAACTATAGACACCATTGGAACAGTCTGCTGGCTAGCGGAGGGAGAAAAATAAATCAATTGATTTACAAATCAAAAAAATAATACTTCCTCGAACAGAAATATGAACTCACAAGCATTGCCACCGCGTTTAAGTTGAACAAGCGACTGAGCATTTCACCCCACTTCGTCAATGCGAGTGGGCACCGGAATGAATACATTTGAACCAAACATAATATGTATGGAGACTTTCAAAAATAGTAATCAGTATAGGACTCAGGAAAAGTGGAAAACAGTCATTCGAAAATAGTAAACAGTATTAGACACAGGCCAAGTGGTAAGTTAGGTGATAAGAATGGGTGAATTCTCAAAATTGAGTTATCCAATCAAAGATAAATAATGCATGTATAAAATGATTACGTGGTATATTTGAAATTATTAATAATATTATTTACAAATACTTCCTGATATTGGTAATTTTGACAAATGCGTATAAGATTATTGATGTGGAGAAAGAGAAACCGAGGATCAGAAAAACGATGTATTCGAAATAGCTGGTTTAAAATGATGTTTCTAAACAATTGAATAGAATTACAAGATTGATATGATAGCAACTTTATGATAGTGAAGTTGTAAGAATCTTTTTTATCATATGGATTGGTGATTACATGATTATTGAGGGTATCTAAATTTAGGCCTAAAAAATGTACAATTTGACTAACGCTAGGCTCATTAGGAATTAATTCTAGGTTAGATGGGTAAAAATCAATATTAATTGGATAGGAATCATCAAAGATAATACAAATTAAGTCGTCAACATATCTATATATAATATATGAATTAGAGTTAAAATGACATTCATAATAATAAAGATATAAGTTAGCGAGTGCTACTACAGTCACCTTGTGGTTCACCAGATATTTGTATATAAATGTTATCACCTGGGATAATATAATTGTTGTATACCACAAAGTGTTAGAGCATAGGAAAGTTTTTGACATTAAATGCAACATTATTGGCAGATATATAGTCTTGATAAAGAGAGATAATAACTTTATATAAATCTTTAATGACAATATTATTAAATAGGTCTTAAAAATCAAAGGTATGGAAACCAAGAATTTGTGGAAGCTTGCTAAGGTGATTTACTAAATCAAAACTATTGTTCAAAATGAAATATCCTGAATTCCTAAATTTAAGAGATTCATTAATTCTATTTAAACATTTAAGCAAGTATTTACTAGCTGTAGTGGTAAATGTATTATGTCCACAAGTGACTGTTCTAAAACTGAGAGGTGATTTATGGAATTTAGGAACCAAAGTAACATAAGGAAATTTAAAAAACTTACAATTAATATTTAATTGTGTATATAATTTTAGCATTTTAATTTTGATTTTGATAGACTGATTATTAATGGGTTTAAAAATTTGATTATTTTTTAAGTAATTCTGTAACAGAGAAACATAATATTTTTTTCAAATGTACATAATATTAACATAATATTTTTTAAATAATGAGCATAATATTTTTTACAACATAATTATTAGAAGCATTATCCACATAAGTTATGACAAAATGTTGCTGTAGTTCTTTAATAGCAGACAGGAGTTGTTTATAAGGATACTTAGGCTTCGTTAATTTAATGTTTATAATAACATTTTTAAGTAGATGTAAGGTAGTATACTTGCTTAGTAGTATACTTGGTAGTATACTTAGGAATGCTTCAATAGAAATGGAATGTGAACAAGCAAGTTGATATATGAATTTATCAAAATCGTATGATATAGACTGAAGAAGTTGTTTAGGGTGATGGCAGAATGGAATGCGAAATTTAGACCCTTTATTCATAATATCCCTAAGTATATCATCCTGAACTATACGGAGATCCCCAGTAATAATGTGTCCATGAGAGGAGTTGACATAAGGGGCATGATTTTTATTGCTGCATACACAAGAAGCAAGGTCATCGGAGTTTAATGTCCTGGAAACTTCATTGTAATTGTTAATAGTTCTACCAATTGGTAAATTATATTTGAAGGATTTTTGTATTTTGATTTCTTTAACGGGTAACAAGTGCTGATGTTTTGCAAATAAATTATTGAAGTTAAGAGAATTAAGAATAAGGTGTTTAAAAGAAATTACACAGTAAGCTATTTTAGTATGTGGATTTGGTGAATGGAGAATGTGGTAATTTAAGAAATTTGTACGTGAAAGAAGCAAATCATAAAATAAATGTTTAAAATGCTCATGAATTAAGGAAGAGAGTTTTATATTTTTTAATGTAATAATTTTCAAATACTAATCTATCAGTGAGTGAAGTTTTAATATCTAAAATATGAAGGGATACATTTTTAAATCCATGTGTAGCAAAGTGCTGATATTCAAATTGATTTTTAGTTGGGAGATCATTAAAGACTTTATGGTCAAATTTTTTAATATGATTCTGTGGACATTCATTCTCAGATGTAAAGGGTTGCTGGTTTGGCCAATATAGGATAAGTTACAAATAGTACAATTAAGTTTGTATATGCAATTAAAAACTTTGCAGAATTTTTGTGAAGTGGAATTATTATTAATTTGTAATGGATCAGCATAAGGACAAGTTTTGCACCTAAGATTATTGCATCTATTGAAGGAATATGATTTAGATTGAGAGTAGGTATTGTATTCTTCCAAATCGTCTATAACTCTAAATTAGTCAATGTTTGTCGATCTATAATTATCCCAATTCATAATAATAATAGGCCGGACACAAGGTAATGAATAAAATTTACACCACGAATTTTAATTAAAATTCCCAATATAAACCCCTTCAAAAACTATTTTGTCAGGTACGAATTTCAAATTATAACTAATACAATAAAGAATTGAAACGAAATTTCGGAGAGTAACAAAACATGCGTAGTAGATAAGATCTAAATGAGATTTTCATACGAAACATTCATAAATAAGCGAAGTGTGGACAAATAGTCATAATCATCCGGAATGGAAGATATACCAAGCCATTAATACGTATGTGTCTGACTGAATCCCTACAACTGCAGGCCAAAGAGTGCCACATAAAGTGGAAAAACATGTTTAGATTAAAATGTAAAAATAAGTAATGAAAGATATTGACGTCTGGATAAACTAAAAGATACAGAAATAAATAACACAAAAAAACACAATAAACTCTAATGTCTGCCGAGAGATGTCAGCACTATACACACACATATAAAATGAGTTTGAGAATCGAGTGTGAAATCTACCAAAAAGAGCAATAACACGCAGAAAAAATCATAAAAGCGATGAGAGATCTCAAACCAAAATACTCCAAAATGCGAAATGTGAAGACATACCAAAATCCTGAGTAGTGCCTTTGATTTTTGTGGATATGCATAGGAATTCTATTTGAATTTGTTTACTGGTTTTTATATGATATATATATATATATATATATATATATATATATATATATATAAATATAATATATATATATATATATAAATATAATATATATATATATATATATATATATATATATATATATATATATATATATATATATATAAGTAAAATAAATAGAAAAATAAAAAAAATCGGAAAATAAGATGCATTAACATTAATGTTTTGAATTTTACTTTCGCAAAAAAATTGCAACTTTTGCCAGTATTGAAACTACAATTTGAGCGCCCTTATAGTGGCATTCTCGTTTATCCAGTTTTCCTATGAATTACTTGTTTATTAAGAATTTTCATCTTTGATTCATGTTCATATACAGAATTGTGTATATGGGCTGTTCATATTCTGAATTGCTTGTTCGGTCTCCTGTTTAGTCTCACTGGACGGGTCTGGGAGTATTACTGTGAACGTTCGTACTGCCTCCCTGGTAGAAATTCGACTTGTTCATTCCGGTGCTTCTAGATAATTAAGCTTTCGAAGTTGATCGTGTATACACTTGGAAGGAGAAGGGTTCATGCCGCATGGTCATACAAATTTTCTTAATGTATCCTATTTCCATTTTTTCATTTTCTGATGCTTGTAGTCTGAGTTAGGGTATTTATAGTAATGTATTATTTATCTATCTGAAACAGGCATGTGTTTGGGTTAGTTAGGGTTAAATACTCAGCCCTGAAGAGGAATTTAACTCTGACTAATCATCGAATATCTGACTAATCATCGCCACATAACCATAACATAGTCATTTCTTTAAAAAAATTGCTAATATAAAATACCCTTTATAAAAAACTAAAATAATTTCAATTGTTTAAATTTCGTAAGAAACAATAGTGTATTAAGATTGCATTCACTGATAAAACACTCTTCTTCTATATTGAATGATCTAATTAACTGAGGACTAGGGATAATCCTTTAATTCCCTTTCTCGACTGAAAGTCTTATATTATAGGAAACCGAAGCAGTTTTAATCTCAACAGATTATTTAATAAGATAACATCAAGGACTCAAGAATATTGTTTTTAATAGTGATTATGGTACAGTGGCGATTGGGAATTAAAGATATATCATTGTTATTTAAAATAGATCAAAGGTATTTTATTTGAAATATTTTTACATAGTATCAGTATACATGCAACCTGTTTCAAAAATCACTTTCTGTAATGTTACAACATTATTTTTTTGTCATTTGTGTATGAAAGTTATTATACAAAGGCAATATAAATGTAGCATAATAAATATTGTATAAACACGTAAAAGCAAAAGTAAAGAGTAAAATCTCAACGATATTCGGATTTAATAGAACAATTTTATATAGTAAAGGAATATGTGTTTGTGTGTGCATGGTTGAATTTGTGGGTGTGTCTGTTTGTTGTCGGGGGGGGGGTGCAGTCTGTAGCGAGAACTATGAGAATATTACGGCTACGAAATGATATACACTGGTTTTAGAGGACTTGGTATGGTGCAACTCAGATTTATTCTTTCAAATTGGAACTATGTTTTTAATAATTTTGTTGTGTAATATTTTCACTCTAAAAGTTCCTTAGAGATCGAAAATATTATCACAAAGTTTTCAATTGTACAGAAAGGAAAGATCGAAAACCATTTTTTTACTGATGTTGGAACTGAATTCGTAAGATAATTCCTTTATATTTATTTATTTATTAATTTATTTTTAACATATTTATATATATATATATATATATATATATGCGTGTTTGTATGTATCACTCGATATCATACAAAACAACTTACTTTCCCAATTATTGCTGCTAATATATAAAAAAAACAATGATTTATATTATTAATTATCTGATTATATAAAAATTAAAAATAAAAAATATACAAAATAAATAGAAAAGAGCTTAGAAAATGAGATACCTAAATATTTAATATTTTGAAAATTATTTTCGCTAAAAATATGTAACGTTAGCCAGTTTTTACCGACATTTTATCCCTCTTTTAATGCTGTTACTGGCATACTCGTTTACTTATTTCTACTGTGAATTACTTTTATAGTAAGATGTTTCATCTCTGGTTCCTGTTCATTATGTTTACCTTTTAATAATTATGGTTGTCCTGTCTCCTATTCTAATTCCCTGGATGGGTTTCAGTGGAGGTCCCTTCAACTATTTGTCACCCCTTTGATTCCATGGTTTATTTTCTTCTCTTGCTTCTCCCATATGTAACTATACTTTATTCATTCAGTTAAAACTGCTCGCTTTCACTGCAAGTGTATATCGTGTTCCTGCCTCATGGATCAATGAAATACATGATTTCTTAATAAATTTTCCTCTATTAATACTTGTACTCTGAGTTTATGGTATTTATAGTAACTTAATATTGCCATATCTGAAACACGCATTTGTTTGGCTTAATTACAGCTAGATACTCTGACCTGATGAAGCTAGTGCTGTTCATTTCATTTTTCGGCATGATAGCCGTGGTTTAAATGCTTTTATGATTTTATTGTATTGATATTATGCAATTACTTGGAATTGGTTATGTTATTATTATACCTTCTAATATTACACTACTCACAACTGAAATCGCAACATCATAAACTTGTAGTTTTATGTAAACAAGGCAATGGAAACAGCAAGACGAGATATGCAAATGGTCACAGTTCCTTTATGCAGAGTAACGTAACTTTCCCGACCAGCGTAAAAGCGTCTGGTCAATTAGGAGCGATATCACATCTAAATTGTAGCGTCATTGTTTTCAGGTTGTAAATTTCATCACAGTAAGCCAATAGTACATCGACGCATCGAGTACGTTTAATTGTCGTCAAAGGAACGGCAAGGAATCATTGTTTTACGTGAGGGGGAATTGAACCTTCGAAGGATCGTTCAACTATTGGGTCGTGAGTTAAGAACAGTCTATCGGTGTGTGTTACGGTTTCTGAGAGACAGCGAAATGCACGAAGATCAGGTAGTGGAGCGTTCAGGTGTACCACGTGACGATCGTATGCTTCTGAGAAGCGTTGCGCGGGAGCTGTTTACTACAGCAATCGTTTTACCACGACATATAACCCACACTACATGTAACGTGGTTTCGGTGCTTACAATTCGAAACCTGCATGACGTAGGACTCGAGATACACGACGTTATCGACACCTACCATTTCCTCGTCTTCACTGATTACGTCGCCTCCGGTAGTATCAAATGAGGCGCAATTGGTCGACAGAATGACGAAACATTCCGTTCACGGATGGATCACGATTCTGGTTTGGAATGCCAGATGGCCGTACTCGCGTATGGAGGCACTTTCAACAACGCCGCCAGGAAGTTTTTTCTATCAGTCGCCACACAGACCCCCCTAAGTGGTACCATGATTTGGGATTGTATAACATTTGGTAGACGAACCCCTTTGGCCAACGTTTGTGGCAGTATCAATCAAGGCACAACGATACGTCTCTGACATCGTGAGACTTATGGTACAGCTATATCTGTCAACCAGGCCCGGACTGATTTTTCAGTAGAATAACGCCAGGTCACATATTTCTCGGGTAGCTATGAATATTCTATAAGGTTTTTATATTCGGCCCTGGCTAGCATATTCTCCGGAGTGGTCGCCAAATGAGCATATCTGGGAAATCATGGATCATCGATTAAGAGAACTCCCAATTCCTGCAAACCATGTTCAGTTACAAGCCCAATTGCATGCCGTGTGGAATGCCATCCCTCAGCACACTATTGACCATCTCTTTGACGGGATGCCTCGTCGTATTAAATCATGTATAGCTTCTCGCTATGGGCCTATTTCATATTGATCTGATGTCAGTAAAGTTCCATGCTTTCATTTTATCATTTGCACATCTCCATATTACAATTATTTCCTGTAAATATCATAAGGATACACCAATTTCTTCATGGTGTTACGATTTCAGTTGTGAGCAGAATATATATATATATATATATTTATATATATGTGTGTGTGTGTGTGTGTTTTTTTGTGTCTGCTGTGAAATGTAAATATCCACTCTAACTCAAAAACTAATTGCCGAAATGTCATAATTTCCTAGTCACTTATATGTTAGTCATTCATGTGTTATCCTAGTACTGATAAGATTTTGGTACGATTCGGAATGAAAGAACTATCATTTTTTTCGAAATGGCCAGCAAAAATTGAATGTATACACTTTAGCTAAAACTTATTTGACCAAATTGCACAACATTTATTAGATAAGTTATTTTGGGTTTACTCTGTTGCTGATTAGATTTTGGTACCATTCGGAAAAAAGGATCCTGCAATGTTTTGCAAAAAAGCACTCAAAAATCGAAAAAATCTGAAATAAAAGACTATATATACTTTTATATATGAATTAAATTATTTTTATACGTAATTTTTAAGATGAAAAGAATAAAGCCAAACCCATTACTCTAGGGCTTACTGCTCTCGAGATATTTTAGTTTTTCCCATTTTTGCTACGTCGCCTTTGAAGATACGCATTGTTCCAAAGTAAAACAAAAAAAGAATTAACATTGCCATTTCGTTGTAATTTCAAATAATTATGCGTGTTATTTTGCACAATTAAACCCAAGTTAATAAATTATTGAAGAAATAAAGAGAAAATGAGTTTGAGTCTATAGGGAAAGACATATATAGCTCATAATAGATTTTTTTTGTGCTTTAACCTTTATGTTACGGCTCCAAGAATCCATTTTTTCAACTCCTGAACGACAAAATAACTGAAAATTCCACCCCTCTAAATAAACACCTTCAATGATCTTCTCTTTTGTTCGTAACTCGTTTCCCCTACCGTCAGGAGAGACTTGGTGGAAGAGTTGTAGGCATTCTTCAAGGTCCACAACTGGGTACAATAGGCGTTCTCCTCCTTTCTCAGAAAATTGGGGATAAAAGAGATGGAGTACAGCAGTTGAACCAGCGCCGTTCTAGAAGAGGAGATTTCCAGTGGTACAAATTTTACAAATAAACCAAACTAGCCTTAACCTTTTGCTTACGGGTGGGACAGCGGCAATCCCAAGCGAAGAACCTCTCAAAAAGACAAATATGGGACATACCCTATACCAAACAGTTCGACCGCTTGCAGGCACTGACATCCACCCATCAGAGATAACGTACAATAGATCAGAGGATGCGCCTCTCTTTACCCACAGGTAGAGGATGAAAGATTCGGAGAAAGAGGAATTTTAATCTTTCAAACTAGGAAGAAATGCAGTGTCCGCGAGAATAGGATATCGCGTTCATTATTCATCCAGTATACTTCAACAGTTTACACATTTTTAACATAAATACTGTGTTTATATTATATAGTCATTTTTAATTTCTTTAAAATTTTCAATCTATCAAAACTTTAGGCAACAAAATATCTCCGTGAACACAATCTGGGATTTCCGTCCTAATGTTTTGTTGTTTGTATTGTTCATCTTGATTAGGTGCCATGAATATGACTGAGTTGATTAAATATGTAAATGCAATTTACAGAATTAATCACTATATTTGCATTGGAATACAATAACTGAACGTTGTTTTCCCAAATCAGGTGTATTTTCTTTCGAAAATGAACTAAAATATATATAAATAATGTATCAAACTCCTAACTTTCACTACAGTTTAACAAATTTCTATTTCGTTGGTAAACAATAACACAAATCAGATCTCGCTAAAATAAATATTCTTACTGCTATTACTAATTAAAATATGCATAACAAGTTTATGTAAAGTAGCTCCTTATGTCGTGAGATATCATGTTTCTGGTGAAAAAGTATGTAATGACAGAAATAAAAAAATATTTATTACTTAATCACAAACACGGAGGATAGTCGAGGCGCGCAGACAAGGAGTCTGCATTCCTAGAGAAAAAGATGAGGATTATGTAAACCAGAGCGGAGACGAGAATTATGCATTCCAGAGAGGTGCGGCACGTGGACTGTCTGGGGAAAGAAGTAAATATATAACCACGGTAAGGAAAAGAAGAGAACATATATTGAGAGAACAAACACATATTGAAAGAGATATTGAAGGAGATGAGATAGGTTTAAGAACCAGCAGTAGTTGGTTTTCCAGTTGAATTTTGAATGAGTGCGTCGTACGATGAACTGCTTGTGGAGAACTTCAACATTATATCTTCTGACCCAGATGCGGAAATATGTATGGAGATTCTTTATGTGTTTGACTCGGGATGTGTGAAAATACCTCATTAGGTAGTGTACTATTAATAACTATGAGAGGGTAGTATATTTATTCGACATTTACGAATAATGAGTAAGTTGTCCCACCAAGTGTTCCAACCAATTATTACAAAGTCTAGCATTACTTCTCGCTAATTACTTTTAATATGCGTCAGAAGAATAATAGTCTCTATATTGATAGATATAATGAAGTAAATTGATAATGTGTAACTTAATTAATTTGAAAACCCTTTTATTTTCCTTCAGATTAAATTGTGGATTTCTGTAAGATTATTACAATTGTTAATTATCCCGATATGCTGAAATTAGGTGGGTTTTGTTGCCAATAAAGCAATGTACTAAACTATACTTTAAATGGCTAGAAGTTTTATAAAATTAACTGAAATTTAATGCAATACCTATTAAAGATTTAAGAAGTAAATAAAATATAATCGGCAGAACTTAAAATATCTAATATCTAGTGAGCTGCTCATAACTACTAAATAATAGCGTTTATTAATTATTGGTGAAATGTACTTAATTTATTTTGCAATATGATAATAGTGAAAATACTTAGTGTTTTAGGATTTTCTCCATTTTGTATCAATGATGGACAATATCTCAACGGCGTAGATTATCGTTCTAATAGTTGTGTTATTTGTTTATAAATAGAACTTTACATATTAAGTGGCAATTTTCGCTGGAAATTTTAAAATAAAAGTACATTTCAATATTGTTTTGATATTCGAGGAAAATTAGCTGGAAGTGGCTCAACTCGACCATCCCATATCAGAATCCATTTTTATTAGCTTTTTTTTTTTAAAGTTTACAAGATTTTTTTTTTGAAAAAATCGGTATTTGTGAGTCGAAATGATTACAATTATAATGTGTTACCTTTTACTTTAAAAAGTTTAAAAAATCTTTCGATTGAGACCATACTTCTCGACAATGTTCCTCGTGGGGTGGGGGAATTTGCCCCCTGGCTAATGAGATCACGAACAAAAAAAATTGTATTGTGGTTATCTTTCACAACAATGATTGAAAATATTAGGTCTCGTGATCATTGAGACATAAATAAACCCTTTCATGCATGGTTATGCCAATTTTTATTCCATTCTGCCATGTTAAAAAATATAAAATTTAGAATAATTTTCGAACTCGAATTTAAAAAAAATTATATCTCCCTCTAGAGGTTTTGATAACAAAGCGGGATATAAAACCCATTAATATTAGAGACCGCTATCCTATACAGGAGAAATCGACTACAGACAGACGAACATCGCTCGAAAAATAGTCAAAACTTGTTAGAAGGTCAAAAACATATTGGCATCCAAATCTCGAATTCAAAAATTTTCGAGAAAATAATACTTTCTCTTTATTATATTACATAGTGTGAGAAAGTAAAAATGGGTGAAAAATTGAAGATGTTTAGTCCTAGAGTAATGTGGTTGATCTTAATCTTTCTGTCGTCAAAAATTACGTATAAAATAAGCATGTAATTGATATATTTAAGAATACATAGTAGTACATAGTCGTAATATATATTTTTAGATTTAGCGATTTTTGCGGGCCATTTTGCAAAAAAAGAATCTTAGAAAAATCTAATCCGTACCAGGTTAACCTACAAGTGATTTACCCCTCAAATTTTCTGAAAATCGATCGATTAGTTTTTCATTTTTTCAGCTAGAGTGGATATTGGCAATTTTTGCGGGCTATTTCGTAGAAAGAAACAGGTTCATTTATCTTGAACCTTACCAACCCAGCACCAAGATTACCCACAACTGAATCACCGACCAAATTTTATGAAATGCGATCAATTAGTTTTACAGTTGGAGTGGATACAAAATCTTCACAGACACACGTACAGATATCACACTAAAAATAGATTATTCGTGTTCTAAAAGACCCAAAACGTGTAGATCCGCCGAAAACTCGAGTTGCAATTTTTGTCACGATTCCAATTCTTTCCCTATACATTACCATGTATTGCAGAGAAAGTAAAAATGTCATATGCAAGAAAAAAGCCAGAGTATACATTTTATATAAATAATCTAAGTTTTTGGCGAAAAGCAAAGGAAACAGGGTTTAGTGAAAATCAGAAGAATATCCCTTATTCCAAGTTTCCCACGGTAGAAAGTGAACTTGCAGAGAGGACTATATCTTTCCCCTCATTTAGGACTCCAGGAGGGGGGGGGGCAATGATTGGCAACCATCTTTCTTTGAGGCTAATGGCAAAAGGGGTAGGAATTCGAATAAATCTTCCCGTTCTGAGAGGGAGTGTAGATGTTTTGACCCCGCAAGCTAAATATTTATATGAGATGTGAATTATCATGCCTGTGACACACTCCATTTTCAAATCATATAATTTATAATCCTTCGCTTAAGATTATCAATTCGTTTTATCCATTAGTCAATATTTATAAATGCAATCGGAAATTAAAAAAAATATCTTACCTATATTTATACCATTATATAATTTTACATTACGAAACACGACAAAATATTACTTTTATATTAGAAATAAATAGAACAATAAAATAATTTATTGTTTCAGGGAGTAACTGTACAGATCATACTGCTTTAACTCTTAATATCTAAATCCTTTTTCTGTACAGAATTACCCAATTAACAACAGATCCGTCGTAATCCGCTCTTACCGACAAAAGTTCTAATTTTAGTAAGCCTTCGTCTTTTTAATTGCAACTGGTTATTTAATGAAAATATCATCAAGAATTTGAGATTATTCTAGGATTTAACACTAATTAAGACTCGCTGTGGGTTAAGTACTCAACAACTTTCCGTGATACTTAAAACATTTTCTGGGTCGATGACTGTTTCTATTCTAGACTGGTTCTATTCTGGTTCTATTCTAGACTGAGTTCTATTTAATTTTAAACATACTGTTAATAGTTAATAAGTTTATTAAATATTGTAATTTAACACAATAACAATACGTACACAAAATACATGAATGCAATAACAAATAATTTATATTAATAAAATCGAAAATCTGCGCGCGCCTGTGTGTGTGTGTGTGCACGTATAATTGTTTGTCTGTTTGTGTGTGTCATCATCACGGGAGAACGGATGCTCCGAATTTCGTGAAATCTTGTGGGTAAATTTGAAATAGCTTCCTTTAAAATTTAGTATTTTTTTCAAGTTTCTAGAACCTTGTTTATATATTAAAGAAAGGAATAAGGTGTGTCTAGATATTAATTTAAAACACACAATTAAACATTCCGTAGTAATTATTCACATGATTTATTTTCTGGAAATTTATTTTAAAAAATTGAGATCATGTTGCTATGAAAAGAAATTAAGTTAATGAGATTATACTGAAGACGATTTTATTATATTTTCGTCAATCTGAATATTTAATAAATGCGTATAAAATAATTTTTTTCCGAATTACATTTTTGACTGGATTACATCAATTACGGATTTCGGGTTTAAAGGTTATGAGTATAGTGGATATTTTCAATTTCTTATGTCATATGTTTTATTTTAGTAAATATTTTTTGCAAATTCATTTACTCTGTTTAGCCAATTATTGTAACGAAATAAAGATGGTATGTGTATATCGTCTAATGCCATTTTCGATTTTGCATTTTGGCATATGTTGATAAAATTCCATATTTTCTTGACTACGATATATAATAAATACTCCGAGACCTGTGACTACCAGATTTTGCAGTCTGAAGATACAATAATATAATGACGAATTGCGAAATAAATGCTATCATCGAAAATTCGGTTTCGGATACTGAATACCAGGGTAAACAGTAAAATACAATTTTACATCGATCGCCGATGTTAGGTAGCAATGCTGTGATCATCAAACCGAAAGTCTATGCAAGGAGTAATTGACTCATTTCAAATAATTTATAAAAAGTCGATCGACTTTTTTTCATCTTGATCGTCACACAACATAATAAATACGACTTCCTTTTGTATCTTAGCAATGAACAAAATTCGTATTTGTATGGGGTTATGTTTGTTGATGGTAAAAATATTACCATACTATTGTTTTTCCTAAGAAATCTTTTAAATCGCCTCTCTCTCAAATTTTACTGTAAATATAGCTTCGATGATGACTGGTATGGATTCAATGTACCATTTTGGAGGAGATCTGGAGGTCACATAGAATTTATATTTCCAGTATAGATGATATCAAATATAGGCATTAAATTCCAGAGAGAGTTGGTGCCTCGCTGTGAATGTGAAGCCCCTTCCTACATTTTTTTTGCTTAGGAATATCGACAGAGAGATCATAGATTATAGATGATACAAATTCAGCGTCAAATGCCGAAGATGATAGAAAATTCTATTCCGTTTTCAAGATTTGCACAGTTTTTCCACTTACGGTTCTAGATGCCAACGGCCCTACTGTGCTGAAAACACCGGTTCTCGTTAGGTCACCGAAGTCAAGCAGCATCGGGCGCGGTTAGTATTTGCGTGGGTGAGCACCTGGGAATACCGCGTGCTGTTGGCACATTTCGGGCGCGGCAGCCCGGTGGCTTGCGCGCTGGATTTGCAAGCTGCCACAGCTGCCGCAGTGTTCATACGCAGTACGATCACGTTAAACATGTGGATCCGTAAATCCTTTCGAGATATTGGTGGTAGGGGAAAGAGGGTACGGTCCCTGTGGATGCCTCTCCCACTGGGTTCCGTTCTAAATTGGGTGGCACTTCCCGGCCGTCCAAACAGTTACCTTACACCTTTCTGGTAGGTCGGACGGTCTGGGTCTCAACAACAACAACTTACGGTTCTAGAACATTCCTTAGTAAGTAATTGAATAATTTAAATCCTTGATATAAAAGAAGATCACATGTTTTTCGTCCTGATCGTCACACAACATAATAAATACGACTTCATTTTGTTTCTTAGATGACATTAGTAATGAACAACATTCTTATTTGTATGGGTTTGTGTTGTTAGTGAGAAAAAATCACCATGCTACTGCTATTACTAAGAATCTTTTGAATCATATTTTTCTCAAGTTTTGCTATAGATAGAGCTTAGATGGTGACTGGTAGGGATTCAATGTCTCATTCTGGAGGAGATATAGAGTCCAATAAGGTTTTCTATCCCCGGTATTTTTCTATTTCGGGATCAAACATTTCCATTTTCTTCAAAACACATATTTTTTAATATTAGATATGATAGCTAATATGGATGGATTCATCATCAAATTCTGCTAAATTAGGGTAGTTTATTGAGTATTTCCATTCAGGATTTTCTTTTCAAGTTCATAAATGTTTCATGAAACATTTATTTCTCAGAATTTACAATATAGTGGAGATGATATCTGATATAGCCATTAAATTCCAGAGAGTGTAGGTGTCTCATTCAGAATTCCCCCTTCCGTCTCTAGAGGATGACTCCCGATTTAAAAATTTCATTTCCCTTCAAACATCTATTTCTTAGGAATATCTTCAGAGAGATTTCAGATTATAGATGACACAGATTCAGCATCAAGTGCTGAAGGTGGTAGAAAATTCAATACCGTTTCAAGATTTGTAATTTTTTTCCACATAAGTTCCAGACCATTCCTTGAATCGTCAATTTCTTAGGATAGGCTATATATAGAGCTTAAGTGATGACTCATATGGTTTCTGCATCAAACTAAGGACGCGGTAGGGTGCGTATAGTATGGGGTTTCACTTTCTGTTCTGCAGATTTAATTTCCAGTTTTACCACTTCTTGTTCAAAAGTTTCCATTTTCCATGTAACATCATTTTTTTTCAAACTCTAATGCATATAATGCTTAGCTATTGACCGTTATAGATTCAGTATCGTTAAAGACGCGGTAGGGTGGGTATGGTAAGGAGTTTCACTTCCTGTTCTGTAGATGTTATTTCCAGTTTTACCACTTAAGTTTCCATTTTCCGTGTTACATGCATTTTTTTTTTCAAAATCCGCTGTAGATACAGCTTAGATATTGAACAATAAAGACTCCGTATCACATTCCTAACGATTAAGGATTTCATATTCCGGTAAAAAACTTTAGAAGCATCTATATATTTTCAGAAGCAGCTATAGATAGGGTTTAGATATTGACTGATATGGATTCAGCATCAAATTCTGGAGGAAGAAAGGACTTAACTAAGATTTTCCAATCTCTGTTTTGGAGTTATCACTCCTTATTTTTTCGAAAATTTGTATAACTGTACGAAATAAGTGTATATAAGAGAATATAAGTGAAAGCGAGAAAAAGAGTATATGTATATATATATATATATATATATATATATATATATATATATATATATATATATATATTCGGATTCAAGTCCGGAATTTTAAATAAAAAGAAATAAAATTTCTTATACATGTTATAATGAGCATACGATTAATACATTTATTTAAACAACTGATAAATATAGATAAGTAAAAGAAAAACATTATCAAGCTTCAAAAGTAAATGTGTATATATGGTAATTTCGACATACAATATTACGAAAAGCACATTTTGTAATTTAATTGTTTGAAAACATGTCGTGAAACGCATGAATAAGAAGTGAAGTTATAATTCGTCTGAAAATTGGAATAAAATTTGCACTTATTTATTAGCTTTGAAGTGCGACTTTACATTTGTGTTTAGAGTTTAAAGTAAACTTCAAAGGTTTTCGTAGGTCTTCCCGCCTGAATTTGTTTGAATCGTTCAAATTTTCGAAAAATAACTTATCAACATTTTTTACAAAATTCATTAAAAAACAAATTATTAATGCTGCATATTTACTCGCTGTTTTTTCTCATGTCCGTAGGTTACACATATGCATATAAACGGTGTAAAATATGTGCTCAAATATGTGCTCAGTTGTAGAAAAGTGTAGTATGTTTCGAAGTATTAGAGTTCTTAAATATTTTGAATTTTTCAGTTTCTAAGAATACATGTGAAGATACAGTTTCGAAAACTGATTATTGGAAACACAATGTGTTATTTCGCGTCCATAGTAAATAACGTTTATTTTTTACTAAACTTCACTTAGATTTTAACTATATTATACGACAAATTATATTATATTATTTATACGACATTTACGATATTATACGGCATTATACGATATCATATTTGCAGTTTGAGGGTCAAGCGTGTGGTTGTGTGATTTTGTGGCTCTACATTTGAATGATTTTATACTCATATTTAAAGATATTTTAAAGTTTTATCGTGTGATATTTTATGTAATTAACATTTATCTACTGGTATTATTTTATTTCTATGCCTCTATGCAATTTGTAGTATTTTTTAATTCTTTACGGATCTAGCACGGCTGCTGATAAAAACTTTGGCTTCTTGTGGAATTGGCACTATTCAAAAATATTTTAATGATGAATTGGGCAAGGCGGTCTCTACTTTTAATAATGTCTGAAAAATTCTGCATCACAGAAGGATTGAGGTTCTTTTGATAAATGTGTATCATAATTGGAAAGTACCTTCGATAAATGCGTGTGTCTTTTTGTTTTATTGCCCAACTGAAAAAAAGACTGATAATACTGCTGTTCAAGAATTTACTGAATTTGGCAAACCCTTAGAGACAAAGTAAATTCTTTGGAAGGAAATGTTACAAATAGAATGAACCGATTCGACTCTAATTATTTGAAATAAGTTGTATTATTGGTAAAAATGATATTCAAGATAACGATAAACCATGTGCTCAAGATACTGATAAACCTGTGGTCAAGATGATTTAACTTCTGATTGAGGTGTTACAAATGCTGAGAATTCTCATACTGGTGGACAAAGGGAACATGTACTACAGAATGTGTCTACGCATGTCAGATATTCGCCAAGAATGTCGGTGATGTTGATCCTGGTCAAAATACAACTAGTCCAAATCACAGCGTTTGAGAGGGTGAAACTAGATCCGTTGTATGTGACATAGGATACAAGCTGGGTAATAATTTTACATCTCGCTCCATGAAAAGGTGACCATTGGTTGTGGGTTCTGTTACATGGAATTTTGCAATCCCAATGTAACATTGCAGTTAAAGAAGAGGAAGTGAACCTAAGAAGACGGTCCCTCATGCAGGGAGGCAATGAGTATGACGTTCCCTGTAACGCAGCTGCACCGGACACAGATATGAAGTATGGGTGCTACTCAATTTCTAGGGAGAACCGCATTCAGTACGAATGGATGGGGTTGACCCAGCTGACCCAAAAGTTCAAGATATGTCATGGGGATCCTGGCAAAAGAATTATGTGAACATTATTCATATAAACACAAGAGGCTAGATATCTAGTATTTCGGGGGGGGGGGGGGGTCTTGGCCAGTAATAGATCCGGAAGGAGTAGTTTTTAATATACTTGGCCAATTACAGACAGGGGCGACTGGTAGAGGGGGAAGAGGGAGACAGAGCAATTTTGAAGTTTTAAGTTTGAAAATCAAGACTTGGTTTTGTGCTGTGGTGAGAAAAAGTCGCAAGGGCGTCGAACGAGGAATGAGCCAATCGTACTGTGCAGAGGCGAGAAGCCGAGAAGTCCGGGGGTCTGCAATAATGACAGAGGTAGGCAACTCTTATACATTTATTACAAGACGGCCT
Source organism: Amaurobius ferox (assembly GCA_951213105.1). Classification (NCBI taxonomy): domain Eukaryota; kingdom Metazoa; phylum Arthropoda; class Arachnida; order Araneae; family Amaurobiidae; genus Amaurobius; species Amaurobius ferox. Next base: position 101,478,806 of record OX578147.1, on the reverse strand, counting down.
ATATGGCACACTCTCTCTCCCTCAGTATAAGATAAGATCTATAGTATAAGATAAGGTCTATAAGAAAAGATCTATTGTATAAGATAAGGTAAGGTTAGGAATTTAAAGCTCTTAAATAAATTACCGTATGTGGGAGATGTATTTTATGTGTAAATAAGAAATGCTAAAATGTTATTAATAATGTTGTTTATAGAATAAATGTTATTTTGTTTTATTTAATTTATTCTCTTCATTTTAAGTAAGTGTATTTGTTCAATTAATTTATTTTATACGATGACGCTCTTTCTCGCGTCCTTACCGGACGTGTGGTTCTACCACGTAACAGGTTCCTTACCGGTATCCAATAACAGAATTGTCTGAAGTACTAGAAAGAAGCATTTCCTTAGAAATAGATTTCATGTAGATAACGAAGCTGGGGATATTGCTGCATTTCTTTCCTGTTTGAATATTGAGTTTGAGAGTACGAAGATAAAGACAAGGAATTCTGAATTATATTCATATTTTGCTATCAGTTTTCATGAAACTGTTTATTCAACATAGCATTCCCGTTGGCCGGAAAGCGTTTCAATTCATAAATTTTATGAAAGACCTAGAAAACTAGTCGGCGACCCTCTATGCTTTTGTCCGCAGGTTAAAACCTGTGAAGGTGAAAAGGGGGTGTGTTACGAATGGTGTGACTCCTGTTGAATCTACTGTGTCTGATTCCTGATGATTCTCCTATGTCTGTAACTCCTGTTGAATATCTTGCGGATGTGACTCCTGCCCCAGAAAATTCAAGTGTTAGTGGGGTTGTGGATCTGTCACTATGACTTTCTAATTACGCAACCATGTTAAAGGTATACTATCAGAAAGTCCGAGGTCTTAGATCTAAATGTCTTAACTTTTATAACTCTGTTTTGTCATCAGATTACTATATGACATGTATTACTTAAACATGGCTATAGGACGGCATCTTTAATAATGGACCCTTTGATGCCCGTTGTGATGTGATGTTTCTAGAACTGATCGTGACTCGGTGACTACTGGTTTGTGTGCTGGTGGTGGGGTCTTGATTGCTGTGAAGAAGAAATTTTTTGCATCTCAAACCTCATTTGTCTATAATTCTTCTGAATGTGTTTGGATCTATCTGCAGGTTTCCAAGAAATTTAGTCTGTATATTAGTGTAGTATATTTTAGGTCCTGGTCTTGTATTGAACTTTAAGATGATTCTTTTAAATGCTTAGAAAAATTACTTGGAATGATTGTTTGATACTGGATTCTTTCTTACTGATGATTTCAATATGCCATCTAATAATACGTTAGAATTTGATGACTCTGAAAATATTCCAAATAATGATTTACATCTACTTAAAAGTAATCAGATTAATCAAATGTGTAATAAATTTGGTAATAGTATTGACCTTGTTATTTCCAACATTCGTAATTTCCCCATTGTTTTTAAATCTATTGACCCACTTACCTACGAGGACCTGTATCACCCTGCTCTTGATATTATTGTCTCCATCAATATTACTGGTGTCGAAAATGATCAATATCTGAGTTTAAATAAGATTTTAGATTTTAGTGGAGTTGACTATCTTAACCTGTATTATGTTTTTCGTTATATTGATTGGAACCCGCTATGTCTTCTTAATAATATTGATTTTTCTGTTTATTACTTTGATGATATTGTCAAGTGTGATATAAACTGTCATGTTCCCGTCAAGTTCTACTCTAAAATATATTATCCTGTTTGGCTCACTAGTGAAACTCTAAAAGAGATTAAACTCAAAGTGCAATAACACAGTATGTATAAAAAATCGTCTGGTGCTAAAGACCGTGATTTAATTTGTGAGTATAGGAAAATTAGCGAATGAAATATTGACCGTGATTATAGAAATTATATCTGTTCCCTCGACGCTACCTTTGCAGATGATCCCCAAAAAATATCGTTCCAAAAATTATTAGTACTCGGGATGATAATAAGAAAGCTAATATGAATTTTTATCTTGATAATAGGAAACTTAATGATTCTCGATGTAATGTTAATGTTTTTGCCAATATCTTCAGCTCCGTCTTTGTGGAAAGTACCTTATTTGACAGATCTATGTGTATTTCTGATACTATTGATGCTAACTATGTTGGTGACTGTGTTAATATTCTTCATATTACTATTACTGATGGACTAAATGCTACAAATCAATTAAAATCGTCTAAATCCCTTGATTATGATAATATTACTTCATTTAATGTTAAGGGCAGTTGTGAGTCATTCCCTTATACACTTTTAATTTTATTCAACTTGTCCTTTCAATCCAAGTATTCTCCTAACTTATGAAAGTCTACTAAATTTTTTTTTTTCAAAAAGGTTGCAAAAGTGATGCGTTTCTCAAAAAAGTTGCAGACATGATGTTAAAAATTACAGGCCGATCGCTATTTCATCTCCATTTTCTAAAATTTTTGAAGGAATTGTGTAGAAAAACATTTACAATCAGATAAAAACAGTATATCTTCTTTTCAACATGGTCTTGTATACAAACATAGTACTATTACTAATTTGCTTTGCATTTGTAAGGGAATAATCCGTTCCCTTAAGAATAATAGCCAGCTGGATGCTCTTCATACTGATTTTGAAAAGGGTTTTGACACAGTTGATTTTAGTCTTTTAATGATAAAATTGCATAAAATGGGATTTAGATCGGACCTTTCTGGATTGGATTTTTTTCAATTTTAACTATGACGATCACCTAAAATTCTGATGTGGCATGTTATTTTTCGAATGGATCTGGTTTTCCTCAGGGTGTGTCCTTACCCGATAACTACTAAGATCAACACTACTCTGCAGTGGCACCATCTGAACATAGAAAGTAATCATAATCCGTAGGCCAATTATCCGTATTCAATATATTAAAAGCCACGCAGTTCAATGTAATTATTTGTGTGTTTTTAACACTTTACAACAAAGTTGAAAAGTGTTTATGACTTTGTTCATTCTGTCTGTCTGTCTGTCTGTCTGTCCGTTAGCACGATAACTGCCGTGAAAATGACTTAATCAAAATGAAATTTTAGTATGTTGTTCAGACGGTCTGTAGGACCTATGGGAATATAAATGAATAATATCACAAAATTAGTTTTAGATTGAACCCGGGTTGAAAAAATGAAATACATTGAGCCCTATTGGACCTAATTTTTCAAACATTTTTTAAGCGGATTTAAAATTCACAAATTGCTTCGAAAATTTTAGGTAATATTCAAATGTTTCCATAAAATATATAAAAAAAATCAGCGAAATATATTCAGTAGTTTCTTAAATAAAAATTAAAATAATAATTAGAGCTCTTATATGAAACGATCACGCGACCATGATATGAAGCGATCACATGACCCACTTCAAAATGATATATGGAATCCATCTTGTTTCAAAATTGTGATTTTTTTAGTTCTTTTTAATTCATATTGAGTGCTGTATCCGTCCTAAAACTACTTTATTTTCGCTTAAATTCTGTGCATCTACATACCGAAACAACGCAAATACAATATATTTCAGTCTAAATGATTATCCAAATTTGATTATTTCTACAACTAAGCCTATTTTTCACTTATGTAAAATGTAAACAGCAAAATATATAGAATGAGTTGTATTAGAGTTGCTGTATTTTTTTAACACAAAATCATTTAGTCCATGGAGTCTGCATGGCTGATATGAATGAAATATTAATTGATTTTATAAAAAGAAGGGCGATTTTTTTCGATGAAGTTTTAAGCATAGAGTTTAATTACTTGTGGCTCCATGGTCTTAATTTTTAAATAAAATTAATTATTATAGTATTGTGATAAATGAAATGAATGGGAGAAAGTTATGAATGAAATTCTGTTTTTATAGAGAGATCCAGGCGTGTTATTTTTTCTATGACGTCATTTGAATTAATTTCAGATGTTTTCGATGAAGTTTTCAAATATAATAAATTATCGTAGTATTATGATAGTTTAAAAAATATTACCGTGGAATGTATCGCATTTTAGATATATTTAAACCAGGTAATTGATATTTCAATGCCGTCATTTGAATGAAGCTCATTTTTTTCAATGAAGGTTTAAGTTTTCAATTATATTAAATTAATGTAGTATTGTGATAAGTTTTAAAATATTACCGAGGAATGTATTGCATATTCGACTTTTTTAAATAAAATTGCATAGGAGTTGGAAAGAGTTTCATAATCAATGCTTTAAGCATGATTGATCTCTTTCGTTATTGGGTCCACGTTGTGGATTCATAAAAGGTGACATCAGTAGGATAACCCTGTCATAATCTATAGAGCATATTTGAGTTTTCTATGCCTACTTTAGCATGGAATAGCCGATGTCGTGATGGCAAGAAACATATTTTATATGCAAAATGTTCGACATACAAGGGAGGATAAAAAAGTTAGGATACTCTGCTGATATCTCCAACACTTATTGGAGGAGAGGGGAACTATTTTACCATGGAGCAGAGGCACGTGTGACGCAAGATATGGAAAGGAAGAAGTGATATCAATAATGTAACCTTATTCAAATTCATGTATAAAAAATTAGAAAAACATCCCCATCATCACTTTTGGAATGTTTTTGAGCCATTTTTATGAAATAATTTCTACTCGATTAAAAGTCAAATATTTTCTTTTATTCAGGTTTATTTTATAAATGCATTTGTTTGAAGTTTCTCTTAAAATTTAATGTTTATGTCATATTGAAGCGTTGATATTCGATAAGTGATTCATTTTTAAGGGAAAATTGCTATTTTTTTTCTGATAATAAATGGAGTGTAACTCAATTACTATTTTGAATTACTCATAAATCTCATCAATAAATTGATAAAAGTACTTAACGTCAAATATGAAGTAGTAAAATATCTTCCAAGTAGGATCCATGATAATTCCAAAAATGCATTTAAAAATACAATTTTAATTATTATGAAAAAGGAAAGCGAATATTATACTTTAGCTGTAAATAAAGGGACGCTTTTGCAAACAGCACTATCGTTTTTACATTCCTTATATACATCTATCTATATAAATAAAAATGAAAATCTGTCTGTCTGTCTGTCTGTCTGTCTGTCTGTCTGTCTGTTTGTCATACCATCACGGGAGAACGGCTGATCCGAATTTGATGAAATTTTGTGGGTAGCCCAGAAATAGCCCCACTTAAAATTATATCCGTGTTTTGAGTTTCTACGACCAGTGGTTCTCGAGATATTAGTAAAAAACGAAATTTTCGTTTGTCTCATCATCACGGAAAAACGGCTGAACCGAATTTAAAAAAATTTGGTGAATAGCCTTGAAATATCCCCCTATAAATTGTGTCCAAGTTTCGAGTTTCTAAGACCTGGGGTTGTCGAGATATTAATGAAAAACGGAACTTTTTCCTTGGAGTTCTACTCCCTAACTCCGTGGTTTATCCAAACGAAAAGCTTGAAAATCGTTTGAAAGTGAATTAAAATTTAATCTCTGAGTTTGATGGGAGATTTTTTGCGTTAATTAGTCACTTTCTGAAAACATGAATTGTTTGAAACATGATTTAAAGGGGAAATCTATCTCCATGGTTCATGGTTTATTTAAAACACGCTTTTACGGAACAATGAGAAGTATAGAGAAATCAAAATCGTTATTTAATTTCGCAGTTTATGTTATAAGACATGACATATTTAACATGTTATAAGATTCTATCTTATATCATGTTACTCAGAAACGCAATTAAATTAAATCTGTCTGTTAATTTTAATAATTATTTTTTTGATTTGAATAATAAATAAATGGATATAAAAATATATTTTAGAAAAGAACGATTTGATTTTTCTTATAGCATTTTTGACTGGATAATATCAATTACGGTCTTCAGGTTTAAAAATTATTATTATTTATATTTTCGGGGATTATTGATTCAAGGATTATTGATATTTTCAAGTTATTATGCAATTATTTTATTATGACAAAAATTGTTTAAACTCATATATTGTATGTTGTACGAATCTTCTACAAATACACGTGTATATCTTTAAATCTACGAGAATATAAGTAGTACAGGAATATTGACATATGTTTTGATATATATTGGCATATATTGGAATCAATTACGACCTTCTGGTATAAAGAATACGGATATTATTGATGTTTTCAATTTATTACGTCATCTCTTTTATTTTGGCAAATATTTTTGAGACGCATATTGTAATACGGGTAATCTTCTACTAACACATTGGCATATTTTCTGATCTGCGGCAATATAATTAGTACGGGGTTGCATATATTCATTCAATTCCTATTTTTTCTTCTGTAAATTTGCTTACAAAAGGGGGCAGGATGTTTTATTCTTCAGATCTGATCGTGAAGATAATTTTGCATAGTGAGAACATATATTCTTAAACTTCTCTTTAGGAGCAATAAATTTAATATTTTAACAGAATTTGCACATGATTGCGAACTTTAAGTTTCTTTAAATTATACACTCCGTACGAATAACGGGTGTGCTGTTAGTGGTTAATAAATTTTAACATTTTAGGAGGATATATCATGTTGATCGGCATCGCAATTAAATTAAATGTGTTTGTTAATGTTTTTATTATTTTTTTTCGATTTAAATAATAAATAAATGTATAAATGGATATAAAAGTATATCTTATGAATGGACGGTTTGATTTTTCTTCTAATTATATTAATTGCTGACTGCGTACATCAATTTCATTTATTTTGGCAAAGAGTTTTCAAGCTTATATCGTATTTAGCTACTAAACTCATATATTGTGTTTAGCCAATAAATTCATATAGCCGATGTTGAAACAGAAAAAGAGTAGAGCGGGTATATCTTCTAATACAATTGTAGTGTTTTCATTTAGTATATTGAAACGGGATAAGAATGTTTCATTCAGATCTGCAAATTCAAAGCTACGAATTTGGAGGGATATCGCTAATTTGACAACTTTTCTTAAACTTTGCCAAATTGACGGAAATGTCGCCAAATTGATATAAACGACACACAAACAGCTGCCATAAACCTTCGGGTTGGTCGTGTGGCTTGGGTCCTCTACATATCAATGAAATTGTTTTTTGTTTTGTTAGAAGAGAGTACTGAAATGATGTTTGGTTAGCATTTATCTGTCAGACCAACCATCCTACTTAGTAATACATTTAGCGAATTTTTAAAATGTCATCAAATTGATAAAAATGTTTTCAAATCTATAAAAATATCTTGAAATTGATAAAATTGCGCTACATAAATGATAATAATTGTTTTTTGTTAGGGGATAGTATTGTGATGATATTTCGTCAATTTGTCGCAAAGTGGAACTGTCAGTTCTACAGTCCCACTTGGCGATAAATTTGGCGATTTTTTAAAATGTCGCTAATTTGACGAAACTGTCGCCAAATGTTCCATAGAAATATAACTATTTAGACGATATTTTTTCTACCAATTTATTTGAAGCAAATGATATCATGTCGCTTAGCAACGGATTTAAATCCAATGTGTTTATGCGGCAGACGATTTTTATTAAATCCTTTCCGATTTGAATAATGAAGATATGTATATAAAATAAATTTCATTGCCATTTCATTTTGGACTGGATAATATCAATTATACTCTTCAGGTTTAAACATTATTATTATTGATATTTTCCGGAATTATTGATTCAGGGATTATTGATATTTTTAAGTTATGACGCCATTGTTTTATTGCGGCAAAAATTGCTGACACACGCATATTGTACGTTGTACGAGTAATCTTCTAGGAATGCACGGGTATATCTTCTAACCTACGAGAATATAAGTAGTACAGTATATTGGCATATATTTTGACATATATTGGCATATATATTGGAATCAAGTACAGTCTTCTGGTATGAAGATTAAGGGGATTAATTATATATTCAATTTATTACGTCGTCTGTTGTATTTTACTAAAAAACATTTGTGACTCATATTGCAAAACGGGTAATCTTCTACTAATAATCGGACATTATAAGTAGTACGTGTATATCTTCCCATATAATTTTAGCACTTTCATTTTGACATATATTGGAATAAATGACTGTCTTCAGATTTAAAGATCACGGGTTTATTGGTATTTTCAATTTATACATGTAATCTACTAATACAGGTTATATTTTCTAATATTCGCGTATATAATTAGTACGGGTCCCATACAATTTTAACGCTTTTATTTTGCATATATTGATTCAATTCCATATTTTTTTTTATATTTGCTTACATAAGGGGTCCAAGATGTTTTATTCTTCAGATATGTCCATGAAGATAATTTTATATAGCGAGAACAGAGATTCTTAAACTTCTTTTTAGGAGCATTATATTAAATATTTTAACAGAATATTTTGGTTAAACATGTCATTTAGTATACTATAAGAATTTGGGCATGATTATGAATTTCAAGTTTCTTTATATTATATACTCCGTACGAAGAACGGGTATGCTGCTAGTAATATATAAAAAAAGTATTGTGACGAAGTCGAAAATTCGAATTCGAGTTTTCGACGGGAGAGAACGCTTCAAACATCTCTGATCAAGAATCGAACATTTTTGAGATGATGTGTGTGTGTATGTGTGTTTTCTTCAAAACACATATTTTCCAGTATTGGACATGATAACTAATATGGATGGATTCTTCATCAAATTTTACTAAATGAGGGTAGTTTGCTGGGAATTTCCATTCAGGATTTTCTCTTCAAGTACATAAATGTGCCATGAAGCATTTATTTCTCAGAATTTACTATAAATATGGTTTAGAGGATATCTGATATAGATATTAAATTCCAAGGAGTGTAGGTGTCTCACTGAGAATTGTCCCTTCCGTCTCCAGAAGATGAGTCCTGATTTAAAAATTTCCATTTCGCTTCCTACATCTATTTCTTAATATCTACAGATAGATCTCAGATTATAGATGATACAGATTCAACATCAAATGCTGAAGGTGGAAGAAAATTCACTACCGTTTCAAGATTTGCACAGTTTTTCCACTTACAGTTCTAGAACAATCCTTGAAACATTAATTTCATAGAATTGGCAATAGAGCTTAAATGATGACTCATATGATTTCTGCATAAAAAAAAGACGCGGTAGCATGGGTATAGTAAGGGGTTTCGCTTTCTCTTCTGTTGATGTAATTTTCAGTTTTACCACTTCTTGTTCAAAAGTTTCCATTTTTCATGTAATATCATTTTTTTTTCAAACTCTAATGCGGATAGTGCTTAGATATTGATCGATATGGATTCAGTATCGTTAAAGAGGTGGTAGGGTGGGTGTGGTAAGGAGTTTCACTTTCTGTTCTGTAGATGCTATTTTCTGTTTTACCACTTCTAATTCGAAAATTTCCATTTTCCTTGTAACATGCATTTTTTTTTCAAAATCCGCTTCAGATAGAGCGTAGATATTGAACAGTATAGACTCAGTATCACATTTCTAACTAGTAAGGATTTCAAATTTCGGTAAAATACTTTTGAAACACCCATATATTTTCAGAAGCAGCTATAGATAGTGTTTAGATGTTGACTGATATGGATTCAACATCAAATTCTAGAGGAAGAAAGGACTTAACTAAGATTTTCCAATCTCTGTTTTGGAGTTATCATTTCTTATTTTTCGAAAATCTATATTACTGTACGAAATAAGTATATATAAGAAAATATAAATGATAGAGAGAAAGATATGTATGTATTCCGATTTATATGTATGTATTCCGATTCGAGAACGAAATTTTAAATAAAAAGAAATAAAATTTCTTATAAAAGTAATAATGAGCATACGATTAATACATTTATTTAAACAACTGTTAAATATACATGAGTAAAAGAGAAAACATTATTAAGCGTCAAAAGTAAATGTGTATATATGGTAATTTCGAAGTACAATATTACGAAAAGCACATATTTTAATTTATTTGTTTAAAAACATGTCGTGAAACGCATGAATAAATAGTGAAGTTATAATTCGGCTGAAAATTGGAATGAAATTTGCACTTATTTATTAGCTTTGAAGTGCGACTTCACATTTGTGTTTAGAGTTTAAAGTAAACTTCAAAGGTTTTTGGAGGTATTTCCGCCAAAATATGGTTGAAACTTTCAAATTTTCGAAAAATAATTTATTAACATTTTTTACAGAATTCTTCCAAGAACAACCTGTAAATGCTGCATATTTATTCACTGCTATTTTCTCATGTTCGACATACAAGGGAGAATAAAAAAGTTAGGATACTGTACTGATATCTCCAACCCTTATTGGAGGCGAGGGGAACTATTTTACCGTGGAGCAGAGGCACATGTGACTCGAGATATGGAAAGGAAGAAGCATGTGTTTTTCCACACAATGCGTGTAGCAAATAGTTCCCCTCTCCTCCAATCAGGGTTGGAGATATCAGCACAGTATCCAAATTTTTTGTTCTAACTTTGTATATCGCCACATACCGATTCAGTTTAATACAATTTGATGCTGACTACGTAAGATGATGTTACTTGTAATTGGAGCTTGATCAATTCCTTGTTTCATTAAACAATGTTATTTAAGTTATACAGTTTTTACATAGTGATTTTACAGTATTAAACGTGATATCATCTTAACTGTTATCCATTAAGTCAATTTAACTGTATGTAAAACACAAAAATATATTATAATCTTATTAAAATTTTTATATATTTCCATCTCCATTTCATTAAGAAATATTAATTTACTTCATGATTCATAAAACATCTAAAGCATTTCCTTAAAAGCAGATTTAAAAGCAAAGTATTTGCATATTATGTTGTGGTTTTTTCGGTAACAGCTCGCCACTTTAATTTGTTATTATTGAATTTCAATGATATCAATATTGTAACCATATTAAAATTCATGTATAAAAAATTAGATAAACATCCCCATCATCACCTTTGGAATATTTTTGATACATTTTTAAGAAATAATTTCTACTCGATTAAAAGTCAAATATTTTCTTTTATTCAGGTTTATTTTATAAATGCATTTGTTTGAAGTTTCTCTTAAAATTTAATGTTTATGCCAGATTGAAGCGTTGATATTCGATAAGTGCTTCATTTTTGAGGGAAAATTGCTATTTTTTTCTGATAATAAATGGAGTGTAACTCAATTACTATTTTGAATTACTCATAAATCTCATCAACAAATTAATAAAAGTACTTAACGTCAAATATGAGGCGGTAAAATATCTTCCAAGTAGGATCCATAATACTTCTAAAAATGCATTTAAAAATACATTTTTAAATATTGTGAAATAGGAAAACGGATATTATAATTTTGCTGTAAATAAATGGACGTTTTTGCGAACAGCACTATCGTTTCTTTATTAAATACCAAGACACTCCTCCCGTGTTTGTTGATGCTCGCCAACCTCCGGAGAAAAAACTTTGGCTTCTTGTGGAATTGGCACTTTTCAAAAATATTTTAATGATGAATTGGGCAAGGTGGTCTCTATTTTTAATAATGTCTGAAAAAGTCTGCATCACAGAAGGATTGAGTTTCCTTTGATAAATGGTTATCATAATTGGAAAGTTCCTTCGATAAAGTCATGTGTCTTTTGTTTATTGCCTAACTGAGAATAAGACTGATAATATTGCTGTTCAGAAAGTTGCTAAATTTGACCAAGCCCTTAGAGGCAAAATAATTTCTTTGGAAGGAAATGTTACAAATAGAATGAACCGGTTTGACTTTACTTATTTGAAATAAGTTGTTGTATTGTAGGTAAAAATGATGGTCAAGATAATGATACAACATGTGTTCAAGATACTGATAAACCATGTGGTCAAGATGCTTTAACTTCTGATTCAGGTGTTACAAATTCTGAGAATTCTCATACTGGTAGAGGAAAGGGAACATACTGCATAGTGTGTCTACGCAGCTCAGACATTCGCCAAGAATGTCGGTGATGTTGATCCTGGCCCAAATGCAACTAGTCCAAATCACGGCGTTGGACAGGCTGAAACTTGATCCGTTGTATTTGACATAGGATACAAGCAGGGTAATAATTTTACTTCTCGCTCCATGAAAAGGTGACCATTGGTTATGTGTTCCTTACAAGGATCTAATAAGAGAATTGTACGATGTACTAGAAAGAAGCATTTCCTTATATATCGATTTGATGTAGATAACGAAGCTGGAGATAATGCTGCATTTATTTCCTGTTTGAATATTGAATTTGAGTGTACTAAGATAAATACAAGGAATTCTGAATTATATTCATATTTTGCGATCAGTTTTCAGGAAACTGTTTAACCAACATAGCATTCCCGTTGGCCGGAAAGCGTTTCAATTCATAAATTTTATGAAAGGCCTAGAAAACTAATCGGTGATCATCTGCGCTTTTGTCCACAGGTAAAAACCTGTGAAGAAGTGGGCATTGCGAATGGTGTGACTCCTGATGTTTCCCCAGTGTCAATGTCACATGGTGGATCTCCTGTGTCTGATTCCTGTTGATTCTCGTATGTTTGTAATTCCTGTTTGTAATTCTTTTGTGTCCGTGACTCATGTCCCAGAAAATTTAAGTGTTAGTTGGGCAGTGGATGTGCTCCCACGACGGTCTAATTAGGCAACCATGTTAGTTAAAGGTATACTGTCAGAATGTCCGAGATCTTAGATCAAAATGTCTTACCTTTTATAATTCAGTTTTGTCTCGGATTACGTTAGAATATGTATTACTAAAACATGGTAATAGGACGGCATCTTCAATACTGAACTCTTTGGCGCCTGTTATGATGTTTCTAGAACTGATCGTGACTCGGTGACAACTGATTTGTGTCATGGTGATAGGATCTTGATTGCAGTGATAAAGAAAAATTGTTTTGCATCTCAAATCTCATTTGACTATAATTCTGAATGTGTTTGGATCTATTTACAATTTTCCAAGAAATTTAGACTGTATATTGGCGTAGCATATTTTAGGTACTGGTCTCGTATTGAACTTTATGATGACCTTTTTAAATGCTTAGAATATTTACTTGGAATATTTGATACTGGATTCTTACTTATTGATGATTTCAATATGCCGTCTACTAATAGGTTAGAATTTGATGACTCCGTTGATGTTTACTCGCCCATTAAAAATATTTCAATTAATGATTTGCATCTGCTTAATAGTAAACAGACTAATTAAATATGTAATATATTTGATAATATTATTGACCTTGTTATTTTCAACACTCGTAATTTTGCCATTGATATTTTTAAATCTATTAACCCACTTACCTATGGCAACCTGTATCACCCTGCCTTTGATATTATTGTCTCGATCAATATTACTAGTTGTTGTTGAGACCCAGACCTTCCGACCTACCAGAAAGGTGTAAGGTAACCGTTTGGATGGCCGGGAAGTGCCACCCAATTTAGACCGGAACCCAATGGGGGAGGCATCTACAGGGACCTACCATCGTTCCCCTACCACCAACCTCTCGGAAGGACTTACGGACCCACATGTTTAACGTGATCGTACTCCGCGTGAACACGGCGGCAGTTGTGACAGCGTTGTTGTTGTTGAGACCCAGACCGTCCGACCTACCAGAAAGGTGTAAGGTAACAGTTTGGACGGCCGGGAAGTGCCACCCAATTTAGACCGGAACCCAGTGGGGGAGGCATCCACAGGGACCGTACCCTCCTTCCCCTACCACCAACCTCTCGGAAGGACTTACGGACCCACATGTTTAACGTGATCGTACTCCGCATGAACACGGCGGCAGTTCTGGCAGCGGCGAGAATCGCGCGCTAACCACTGGGCTGCCGCGCCCGAAAAGAGCCAACAACACGCGGTGTTCCCAGGTGGTCACCCACCCAAGTACTAACCGCGCCCGATGCTGCCTGACTTCGGTGATCTAACGAGAACCGGTGTTTTCAGCACGGTACGGTCGTTGGCTCGTTGTGACAGCGTGCAAGTCCAGCGAGCATATTACTGGTGTCGAAAATGATCGATATCTCTGTTTAAATAAGTTTTTAGATTTTAGTAGAGTTGAATATCTTAACCTGTATTATTATGTTTTTTTTATATTGATTGGAGCCTGCTATGTCATCTTAATAATATTGATTTTGCTGTTTAATACTTTGATGATATTGTCAAGTGTGTTATAAACTCTCATGTTCTCATCAAGTTCTACTCTAAAATATATTATCCTGTTTAGTTCACAAGTGAAACTGTAAAATAGATTAAACTCAATGTTCAATATCACCGTATGTATAAAAAATCGTTTGGTGCTAAAGACTGTGATTTAATTTGTGAGTATAGGAAAATTAGCAAATGAAATATTGACCGTGATTACAGAAATTATATCTACACCCTCGAAGCTGCCTTTACAGGTGATCTCCAAAAATTGTCTTAGTACTATAGTCGGGATAATAATAAGAAAGCTAATATGATTTTTATTTTGAAAATATTAAACCTAATGATTCTCGATGTATTGTTAATGCTTTTAAGATCTCTGTGTATTCCTGATACTCTTGATGCTAACTATGTTGTTGATTGTTGAAGGCCCAGACCACACGACCAACCCAGGGGTTTATGGTAACAAATTGTGTGGCCGGATGTTGTTGATTGTGTTAATATTCTTCATATTACTATTACTGAGGGGCTAAATGCTATAAAGCAATTAAAATCTTCTAAATCCCTTGTTTATGATAATGTTTCTTCGTTTAATGTTAAGGGCAGCTGTGTGTCATTCGCTTATATACATTTAATTTTATTCAACTTGTCCTTACAATCCAAGTATCCTCCTAACTTATGAAAGTCTACTAAAATTGTGTCTGTCAAAAAAGTTGCAGAAGTGATGTTAAAAATTACCGGTCGATCGCTATTTCATCTCCATTTTTTACAATTTTTGAAATAATTATGTAGAATAACATTTACAAACAGATGAAAAACAGTATTTCTTCTTTTCAACACGGTCTTGTATCCAAACATAGTACTATTACTAATTTGCTCTGCCTTTGTAATAAAATAGTCTGTTCCCTTAAGAATAATAACCAGCTGGATGTTCTTTATACTGACTTTGAAATTGATTTTGATACAGTTGATTTTGGTCTTTTAATGTTAAAATTGCATGAAATGAGAATCAGTTTGGACCTTTTAGGATTGGATTTTTTTTTTCATTTTTAACTCTGACGATCACCTAAAATTCTGATGTGTCATATTATTTTTCGAATGGAACTGGCGTTCCTCAGGGCGATCTTAGTCTTCTTCAGGGTGTTGTTGTTGAGACCCAGACCGTCCGACCTACCAGAAAGGTGTAAGGTAACTGTTTGGACGGCCGGGAAGTGCCACCCAATTTAGACCGGAACCCAGTGGGGGAGGCATCGACAGGGACAGTACCCTCCTTCCCCTACCACCAACCTCTCGGAAGGACTTTCGGACCCACATGTTTAACGTGATCGTACTCCGCATGAACACGGCGGCATTTTGCTTCCTCAGGGTGTGTACTTACCCGATAACCACTAAGATCAACACTACTCTGCAGTGGCACCGTCTGAACATAGAAAGTAATCATTATCCGTACGCCATTTATTGGTACTTTCCGCCTTGGGTTTCACATATGTTTTGACATGTCCATTCATTCTCCTCTGTTGTAGAGGTATTCAATATATTATAAGTCACGCAGTTCTATGTAATTATTTGTGTGTTTTTATTGGGTCCACGTTGTGGATTCATAAAATATGACGCCAGTAGGATAACGCTGTCATAATCTATAGACTATATTTGAGTTTTCTATGTGTACTTGAGAATGGAATAGCCGATGCCGTAATGGCAAGAAACAAATTTTATATGCAAAATGTTCGACATACAAGGGAGGATAAAAAAAGTTAGGATACTGTGCTGATATATCCAGCCTTTATTGAAGAAGAGTTGAACTATTTTACCGTGGAGTAGAGGCACATGTGACACAGGATATGAAAAGGAAGAAACAAGTGTTTTTCCACACAATGCGTGTAGCAAATAGTTCCTCTCTCCTCCAATCAGGATTGGAGATATCAGCACAGTTTCCCTACTTCTTGATCCAATCTTGTATATCAGCACATACCGATTCAGTCTAATACTATTTGATGCTGACTACGTAAGATGCTGTTACTTGCTTTTGAAGCTTTATCGATTCCTTCTTTCATTAAGCAATGTTATTTAAATGATACATTTTTTACATAGGGATTTTACAGTATTAAACGTGATATCATCTTAACTGTTATTCATCAAGTTAATTCAACTGTATGTAAAACACAAACATTTATTATATTCTTATTAAAATTTTTATATATATTTTATCTCCATTTCATTAAGAAATAATAAATTACTTCATGATTTATTAAACATCAAAAGCATTTCCTGAAAAGCAGATTTAAAAGCAAAGTATTTGCATATTATGTTGTTATTTTTTCGGTAACAGCTCACCACTTGAATTTTTTCTTATTGAATTTCAATGATATCAACATTGTAACCTTATTAAAATTCATGAATAAAAAAATTAGATAAACATATCCATCATCACCTTTTGGAATAATTTTGAACCATTTTTAAGAAAGAATTTCTCTTAGATTAAAAGTCAAATATTTTCTTTGTTTCAGGTATATTTTATAAATGCATTTATTTGAAGTTTCTCTTAAAATTTAAAGTTTATGTCAGATTGCAGCGTTGATAATCGATAAGTGCTTCATTTTTGAGGGAAAACTGGTAATTTTTTCTGATAATAAATGGAGTGTAACTCAATTACTATTTTGAATTACTCAAAGTACTTAACGTCAAATATGAGGAGGTAAAATATCTTCCAAGTAGGATGCATTATACTTCTAAAAATGCATTTAAAAATACATTTTTAAATATTGTGAAATATGAAAACGGATATTATACTTTTGCTGTAAATAAATTGACATTTTTGCGAACAGCACAATCGTTTTTTATTAAATACCAAGATGCTCCTCCCCTTGTTTGTTGATGCTCGCCAACATCCGGAGATTGCTTTGCTATAACCAAGTGATGCTCTAAATAATTATAAGTGTATCTTGATAAATAATGCAGTCTTCAGTTTTTCGTTTTGAGAACGTTGGGTATGAGATTAAAGGCTAAGAACGTCAGTCTAGCACAGCATTACATTTGTAAATAGTTACTGCTGCATAAAAACCTGAAATGAGTCTAACAATATACGTAAATGCCCCAAAGGTACAACTAATTATTATCTCCAAATTCCAACTTAAACAAATTTATTTACATTTATGCAACATTTACTTACAATTCCAATATTCATGATTATGATGGTGTTGTTAACAAATGCCGGTCGTTTGGCCATTAGACAGCGAGGTCTTCAGTATTTCTCTATTTATACACATCTATACACATTTATGATTATAAAGATGGGATACCAGAAACTGATCTCACACTAAGTACTGTGTTATTAGTGAGACAGATTTATGCCAGTAAATTTATTATATCAGCAACGTCAAACAATACCCCAGTCTCAATGACGCCTGTGTTTACGACACGTGAACTAAAAGGTCAGACAAACTCATAAATTTAGGTGCCTCGAGACAGAGGGATCGAACGAACTCTTAAAATAATGTAAAGAACGACATTGGATAAAAGAATAGCCAATTCAGATGAAGCTTGTAGCGTCACCCTCAAGGCCGCAAATAAGAGCAAAGTGGAAGTGACAGTCCCGAGGCAAAGAGAGCCACAACCTGTGACATAAGAACAAGATGAGCAGATTTGAAGATACTACAGAGATACTCGTGCGACATTATGACATTAAAAACGATGACTTACAATATACTTGTGCAACATGATGACTTGTCGATAGACTAGTTCGAGATCCTAACAATGAGAACGATGGCTTGGTGACAATGGAATTAACAGATTAAGAGAATGCAATAAGTGCGGGTGTGCACGCCATGAGTGCAAAGTGATCGTCGATATCACGTGTCGGTGAAATAATACTTCGAGTTATTTCAGTAATATGATCGGCGAAGTACGTGGCGGTGACCAAGCCAAGACAGCCTTGAAGGTATGTGTTCATCAATAATCAAAGGTCGTAGACACATTTTAAGTAATTTTATTCATACTGGTCTCACATGTGCCCGCAGCTGAAACAATATTATTAATTGTGTAATGAATTTAATAAGTATTTTATGCTGTTAATAAATGGTTTTTTTGTTAAAATTAGAATAATCCATTTAGTACTATATTAATTAATAATTCTTTTACAGAACTCGCGCGAAAGGTAAATAATTGGAGGGTTTTATATAGAGGCACAACAAAGAAATGTGCAATGATAATAATGAGTCCATTATGTACGAGTTTACGGCCTTATATAGATATTTTATGTTAATAATAAATTTAGCTAAAAGCCCAACTTTAAGTTGTCTTTATGTTTCTTTACAGTTACCACAATACTTCTTCAACTTCTTCAAATCTCAATGATCACTGCTTTAATATGCTGGAATATGTTATCCAGGCACCATTATATAGTGCACAAGTCCTAGCCGCGAACTACGTATCGAACTATGTACTAATACACGCACCTTCTAATTCAGCATATAACGCTTTAGCCATTATCTACTTGGGCAAGTTGATTGGTTATTCTGTCTGTAAATTTCTAAATGTACAGCAAAGATTTCAAGGAAAACGTCTTACGTCTTAAAAACCAGTCGATTTTCTCAAACACGGCGGTAAAAATGTATTCCCAAAACCGAGATTATGACAAATAGTGCTTATTACATTAATTGGAGAGATTTATATTTTAATGAATGGCTTTAATTTAGAACATTTAAATTTATTCTATTAAACGGATTTACCTATTTACCTATATTATAAGGTTGCCAGAGAATCCCTTAAGCATCCCAATAACTTCGAAAGAAAAAGTCAGAGTGTTCACGCTAGGTTTATCTATACTAACGTGAATCTGATCGCACGACTAAAAGGGGGTTATTTGACCCCTAGCGGATAGCGTAAGTTAGAAAGATCTCGTTGGCAAAGGATAAAAGAAATACCAATTGCAAAGTTGCTGAACATTGGCTAATGAATAGGGTTTGATAATAAAAATGTTACATTTATTTGACAGAACATTATATGACATTTATTTGACACAAGGCATTTGTTTGACACAACACGTTTATTAACGAATTGTTGCCATATTCATGAAGAATAGTGTTACGAATATGCAAAAAGTTTCAGTGTGCTGTGGTTCTATTTAAATAATACATAATGGACCTTTGCTTCTATGCAAGATCCTGTTGTTGTTGTTGTGACATACCCCCCGTGGTGAGATGCCCTAGCACCACGTCCACTAGACACCTGGCTCCATGGCGAAGGGGATAATATGAAGCTTCACTTTTATGGAGGCTCCCAAAGGGCAGAAATCTGACTTTGTCTCAACTACACAGCATCCATGCCCGCTGACTGGAATTCAAGATCTTTCTTGTATTTAAGGAGGAAGCACCGACACAAGTAGTCATTTCTATTACGTGAATGTGGGGTTGACTTATTTAGTCGGGGTTGGTAATTTATCACCAACTTTGTGAATGTTGGAGATTTTTCGAATGCACGATAACTTTCTGGAAACAACGAATATTCTGGGAGATTTGAACCCCTTCTTGAATTTTCAACGTTAAGTATATTAAAGGCGTCACCGCTCAGTTGGAGAGTAGTTGACGTGATGCGAGCTATATTGAATTGTGAGATGCGATAGTGTTTTAAGAATATTATCAGCTATGTCTGTACATTAGGTGATCATTAAATTGCTGTTTTCTTGTATCTGATAGTTTTCGTTTTTGCTATCTTGTAAGATAGTTACACTCCGTCAGTGCTAATGCACATCTGGATTCGAGAATGAATATTACCAATTACTCTGACATGTTTTACAGGTGTCGCAATGTTAAATTCTTGATGAAACAATTTTCTGACAAGTGTACTTATTGCCTTCCTTGTAGGTGTTTACATCATTTTTTATGTCGATTTCTACTCATATAGACATTTCTGTATATCTCTAAGTTGACTTTTTTGTCTATTCTGAAATTTTGCCGAGTTGGTTATCCCATTGTTTGGAATTATCCGCTAAGGGAACTGCAATAGTTTTTATTCGATCATGCAAATCCCCTTTACTATAGATATGCTAACGTTTACACTGTAAACTCGTAGCTTATTCCTTACAGAATTATTGAGGCGTTAAAAGACTATCCTAGGAATCCTTTATATTAAGCGGTATCGAATGTTTAATATATTCACTTTTATTTAGGGTCAGTATAATTTCAAAATAAATTATTTTACAGTTAAAATTAATTATAGGGTCTTTGACTTCAAAATCATATATCATACATAAAATAATACACTGTATTAAATGTTCTGAATAATTCTTGACGATTTGTTAAATAAATACTTCTTTTAAAAATGCAATTACAATTAATCAAGCTTGTTACCTTTAAAAAAGATTAAATGATTAACGCTAATTCTAAGTTAATTGGATCATTTAAAATTGAAGCGCAAAACTTTTTGCAGTGAATCTTTTCTTATCAGTGCTTATTTTAAAAGGAAAAGATAAATTAGGCAATATAAATTGGTCTATGTCGTTCAATTTAATATTATATTTTTGTGTAAATTCATATAAATATCTACATGTAAAGGCAGTGATATCTTCAAAGTTTAATGGAGACCGGGAGAACTTGATACATTTTTTTCAATTTTACTTTTTGTATATTTTGTCAATTTTACATTAAAAAAAGCTGTTTATCGAGATAATGCAACGAATTAACTACTTTCACAGTGAAAAAGTAATATACATTATACATAGTACAACTTTTTCAACGTTGTATTAAACATTTGTCACCTGTACTGGATGACAATATTTAAAATTATTTTGAAGTAAGTTATTAACATATATTTTACTCAAATTGACGAATAGCAATATAACTTTGGCAGAAATTTAACAATTGAATTTACGAGTTTATTACTGGTAGCGACCACTAACAAACTCACAATAGATAGATAAATTATTCGAATATATATATATATATATATATATATGTGTGTGTGTGTCGATAGTGAAAGTGCTTTAGTCGGTTGAAAGAATTTGTAAGATATTTTTATCATACGAGGTTCTCATTATAATCGCTGCCTTTTTCAAATCTCATTTATTTCATATTGGAGTCGTTGCCGACTACGGATGCACGTTTTTTGGGGATGGGCGTCTCCTACTTTGACGTTATTCTGAAATTTGACCACAGGTATTATATGGCTCCGGGAGTGTTACCAACGGTGTAACAATCGACTCGTGACCGGGAACTAGGGATCACAATCCCCCTAGGCCTTTTATATATTCTCTGTTGGACTTTTTCAATTATTTCCCTTCCAATTGCTATTGCAGTTTTGCAGTGTTTGTTATGATATATATGTATATATATATACATTATATATATATATATATATATATATATATATATATATATATATATATATATATATATATATATATATATATATATATATATATATACATGAAAAAGCAATAATAATTACCTCAAGATTAAAGATCAAGACATGGAGAACGATCAATTAAAACGAAAAATGACTGTTTGTTTGAAATTGCATTCTCTTCAGAACAGCCATACAATTTGAATTAAATCCGATGGAATACCAGTTTTTGACAATGGCGACAGTATTTAACTATGGGCACCATTGTAACTGTCTACTAGAAGAAGAGTAAATAATAAAAACCAAGTATATTATAAACCGGAAATATAAAACACAAAAATATTAACTGACAGGCATAGCCACCAAGTGGGAATCGACTTTGTTCGCAGGCGAACATACGACAGAGCATTTTTCATCTCTTCGTCAAAGCGAGTTGACACCGGAATGAAGACACTACTGAACTTGAACGAAAAATAATTCGTATGAAGACATTCAAAAATAGTAATCATTATAGGACTCAGGGCAAGTGGAAAGTAGTCTTTCAAATATGGTAAACAGTATCAGACATAGGCCTAGGGGTAAGTTAGTTGATAAGAGTGCGTGAAATTCACAATAATGAGTTGTCCAATAAAGGATAAATAATATATTTGTGAAATTATTACGCTGTGTATTTGAAATTATTAATAATATTATTTAAAAATACTACCTGATAATGTTAATTTTGACAAATACGTTTAAGATTATTGATGTGGAGATAGTGAAACTGAGGATCAGAAAGTCAATGTATTCGAAATAGCTGGTTCAAAATGATATTTCTAAACAATGGAATAGAATTATAAGAATATTTATTATCATATAGATTGGTGATATATATATATATATATATATATGTGTGTGTGTGTGTGATAGAGCTATCCCATATTTTTATACGTAACACTGGGAAGAAATGGACTATTGTAATGTAATTGAAATGTATATAATGGTTTTGTATTTGTATATAGCTATGCGTCTGCAGAGACGAAATTGGGATTTTGGCGCCGTTGGGTTGTATGCGCACTGACATAGATTGTAAATATTCAGATAATTAATTGCAGCAAAATGTCAAAGTTGAGCTTCTGAAAATTTATAGCCCCTTCAGGTGTGGCTCGTGTCGGGGTCCGTCCTTGGACCAGCCGGTTTGGAGAAAAGCCCTCTGGTTCTGTTATTTTAGTGGAGCGCATAAAAAATGAGCGTCGCTTCGAAAACCAATGGAGTGAAGCATTTTTGGACCGCCTTTTTTTATTGCGCTTGGGATGCAGCGAATGGGAATTGGGGGACTTCCTCCCTGTTTTGTCGTTCCCCTCGTCTTAAAATTACAAGAAGTTTTTAGAAAAATCTAAAAACGTTTAGACGCAATCTGATTTTCATGGAGAAAGGTCTCCTGGTTGCCTTTTGAGCACTTGTGTGAGGAATGCATCCGTGCAACGAAGTTAGGCGGCACTAGACGGGACTTGTCGGACGGCAGTACATGCAAGTTTCGCTGAACCGGCGCATTTTACCTGACCAGGGGTACCAGACTCTAGGGTAGCGCATATTTCCCAGAAACAGCCTTTCACTGTGTTGCAGCCGTGGCAGTGCTGAGTCACAGCTATTAGAACGTTGTCGACTATTTAGACTAATCTTTCACTACGAATGTACGTGGACGGAGTCTTGTAGGGGCATCAATCCCTGGCTCCTATGCAGCAGACGAACGTAAACTGGGTGTCATCGAATGGATTCAGTGAGGTCCGTGGCAGATAAATTCTACTGAGACGTAATTGCTCTTGATTTTCTGGTGAAGTCTGTACGCAAGCTTTTATGAGCCGCTGGCCGTAAGCCAGCGTTAAGAGGAGGAGAATTGAAGTGGACAGAGTGTCCATCTCCGGAACAATCCTTATCTGAACTTTTGTCACCTGATTAACTCCAACCGAGCTGCTCAGACTGACAGTAATATTTGTGAAATGTCCAATACTGAACTAACCTTCAAATTATCTTGCCACCCATTTCCAATGTGCAGAGGGTTTGCTACCTGCACCTTTGAGTGTAAGTTCTTCTGTAATGAAGGTATGAAAATTATATTCGATTTTAAATGTTTTGTATGTAATGTCTAACAATATTTTGATGTGAACTACAGTGTTTCATGGTAACTTTACGCTTCATGGGATATTTGCCCAATGAAATTTATATTTTGTTTTACTTAAATGTAATTAAATACAAGTTTTGGGATAAATAAAAAAAAACATGCAAATTAATGCAAAATTTATCGTAGACCCCGAGGTCAAGCTGGATAATTGGGAAGTAACTGTAAGTGTGTATATATTGTTATTAGTGTTCATTAAGATTTCATGTGTTCTTTTAATAAATTGTTAAGTGGCCACAAAAAGGAAGTGATTCTTTAATTAGGGAATGCAATGTACTTAGGTCCAATGGGATCCCACTATATATAACACTGTTGAGCTGAGTGAGACTATGGGTGAGTAATATTAGTGTATTTATGTGTTCTATGTTTGTATTTATGTATAAATTTCACCTCACCACAATATATATATATATATATATATATATATATATATATATATATATATATATATATATATATATATATATATATATATATATATATATACATATATATATATATATACATATATATATATATATATATATATATATATATATATATATATATATATATGTATATATATATATATATATATGTCTATCTGTTGTTTCCATTACACATTCTGTTATGTTTTTAATTTCTGAGGTTCTACGTAGCCATGCTTCCATTATCGAACCTTGAAATTTGGCATGCCGTTTTCTCTTGAGATAGCTTTTGATTCTTTGTGTTTTGGACTTGACAGAAATAGCCCGTTCGGGGGCCGTTATACGCTATATGGCTTTCGAGAATATTTTGAGAACCGGAACAGCTACGAAGCTCAAATTTAGTACTCATTGTCGTTCATGGTATATTTTATTTAATTCTTTGGATTTTGAATCTTATCAGAACAGCTAGTTCTGAGTCAGTGTATTTGAAATTATTAATAATATTATTTACAAATACTTCCTGATAGTGTTAATTTTGAGAAACACCTTTAAGATTATTGATGTGGAGATAGTGAAACTGAGGATCAGAAAGTCGATGTATTCGAAATAGCTGGTTCAAAATGATATTTCTAAACAATTGAATAGAATTATAAAATCAACGTGATAGCAGCTTAATGATAGTGATGTTATAAGAATATTTATTATCATTTAGATTGGTGATATATATATATATTCGAAGAGAATGTATATATATATATATATATACATTCTCTCAGAAAGCTACGTGGTTTTGGGTGAATATATTAAGAACCGGAACTGTAATGGAACTCAAATTTGGTACTCATTGTCGTTCATAGTACATTTTAGTTTTTTTAATTTTGAACCTTAAAGGTCTATCCTCGGTCTGCAATAGGATAGCACATGCATTTTGAGACATTCAACGAACTAAAATAAATTTAATGAGATCCATTGTATTCTACACCTAAAATGTAGAATACAAGGTTAAGCCATTCTATTTGCTAGTTTTAAATTCTGTCTTTATGTCAACCCATTTTTTTTATTACACTGCTACGCTTATTGCATGTAACACAACAACATTTTAACGTTTTAAGCATGCTAAAATTTTGTAAAATCCAAATATCTGTCTCATATAGAAAAAAGTCGGTATGCTGCAGAAGCGATAGTCAATCTAGACATCAAAATGTGCGGAAATTCATGGAAATATAACTCAGCCTCTACATTTTGTTCATTCTTATTCAGGGGTGCTTCAAAGCATCATTATATCATTCTAGAGCTTAAGCTAATGATCACCTTGATATCTCGTAACAATCTTTAAATCAGATTTATTAAGGTCGTTAGATTTTGTATTGATGCAGCCTTAATATACTTTCAGTAATGCTTTCCTGCCGAACTTCCAAAAGTTTAAGACCATTACGAAGCCGTGTGTAAGCATAATTATCGGTGTGAAAACTAATATATCATTTTAAAGACCATGGTAAAGAGCTCAATTTTTTGGTAATCGTGTAGTATCTTTGCAGGAAGTCAAACATAAGGTTGCAGAATTATAGGCACTATACTATTCTGGAAATTAAAGTAACTGCAGTGGAAATAATCATTCCTTAAAAAAAAGTTTTAAAGATCTTTATTCAATACATAAACAAATACTTTTGTGGTTTGTGGCGAAAAATTACCATACTATTGCTGTTTCTAAAATAAAAATTCTTTGCAACACACATTTCTCAGAATATGCAGAATATGTTATAGATAGAGATTATACATTGATTGATTGGAATTTGGCATAGAATTCCGGAGGTGTGAACGTATATTACATCAGAAAGATCAATGTGTAAAAGGAAATAGCGTGTGCCAAGGATTTTCACATCGGGATCTTTCTTAATTTCCGGTTTTCCGATCCGACAATGCGCCTTTTCCTTGTGACATCTTTTTTTTTCAAATGCCCAGGCACTTTGACCTTCGTCATTCGCCTTTATTACAGCGGCCAGAGTGTGAACCATTTAGCCGTCCATTGACGTTGCCCCAGGCGCACCAGAGGGGGGCGGATCACAATATGTTGCACATCTTATACTCAAGTTAGACTATAGAAATTTGATGATGACTGTGATGGATTTAGTATTGAGTTTGAAATGGGGAAGGGGTTCATAAAGAATTTACATCTCCGGATCAAGCATTTATCTTGAAACATATATTTCTCAGGACTGGATGTAGGTAAAGCAGTAATGTTTTTCATATTGCTTCAGCATCAAATTCCAGAGGTAATGAGAGAGTTCCCTAAAGATTTTTTTTGGTTTTTCGAAATTCTCATGCCTGTACGGAATGACTCGCAAAAGAATACAAAATGTCTTAATAGTTCCAACAGGAATGAAATGTACGCGCTACTTGCCACCATATGAAAGTTCTTTCATAAATTTTGTGTTGTAGTCCTTGTAGTTTAATATAATAAATAATCTAAATTGAGATCTAAGCGCACTCTTTCATTAGAAGAGGTATATATATGATTTGTAAATTTATATAAAGCCAGTCGTTAATTTTGCTAAAATTTGCTTCAGCTTCAATCCAGACTGTTTTGGTAGCTTAAATTCATGAATGTGTTCAAGAAAAAAAATAACATTAAAGCATTCACCGTGAAAAATAAATTTTTACAATTTGAATATTTTAAAATGACATTAGTTGCAAAACAAGATTGTTGATTTAAAAATAGTAATTGGATTTGGATAGAATAAACAACTTCATTTTCTCCGGGCAAAAGATAGCATGGTCATTTTGATCATAGCAAAATAGTTTTTTTCTGCAAGAGAGTGGCTCATTGGACTCATCGAAAAAAGTAGTAGAAACATCATATTTCTTCATCTAAGGTGGCTACTATATAAATTTGTTCTGGAAAAGGGATCTATTTTTGCCTTTTGTTACTACCTTTAATAAAATATATGATGCAGTAATTTACAAAATTTTTAACCTTCTGATTACTGAAATCAACTGTTTGGGAAAAAAATTTAAATTACATAATATCTCAACTAATTAAATTTATAAATAGAAAGAATATATACAATTATTTTGCACAATGAAAATTTTGAAATATATTTTCTGATGCTAAAACATTTAAAATTAAATATCTAATAAAATATTTATAAATTTTGGCTCTAGCTTGTATGATTTCGATTTCAATTACACAATAAATTACATTATAAATCTCAATTACACAATAAAACATAACACAAAGTTCATAGTAGTTGTGCACATTTTATACAAACTTTTCTCTACCAAAAATAGAACTTTTATATAAATTTTTTTCTCTGTCTTTTAGTAACTTTTTTTAATCATGCAATCAATAAACTCTGATACTTCTTCAAACGGTATCAATTAAAAATAATTGACCGCCTGTAAAAAACCACTACATTCCTAATACGGCTGCCAGTATGGCTATATTAGGAAGCTACTGTTTTAATATGAAAAATTTGAATTGTTATTTCATATATGTTACATTATTTTTAACAGATACATTTTTAACAGATTAATTCACAGTTACATTAACAAACATTACAGTTCTATTTTCAGTTGTGATATACGATTCAGAATTTTTCTCATTATCCTATTGAATGTTAAAACATTTTAACTACATCGATGTGTTTTCTTTTAAAAAGTGTTTTTAACTTACCTTGCAAGATCTAAAAACTTCCAATTTTTATTGTAAATCTTGCAATCTTTGCCCTTGAATTTCTTCCCCACGTCCTGACTTGTTAACTATATAAATTCATCATGCACATATCTGGTACAAGACTTTCACAATATCATATCCACAGTTCGATTTTCTCTGCATAAGAAGCAGAACTAACTCATTTACTTTTCTTGGAAGTGTACTCACTGGTATCTGTTTTCTCTTCATTCAATGCGTGCTTGATTCATGGAATTTACTTTCGTTTATGGAATTTACTTTACTGCAGAGCACTGCAGCTGATTTGTTGACCTTCTTTTGATTTGCCTTTTTCTTCCCTTTAATTTGAGCTTTGAATAGTGATTTCACCACCATTTGCTCTCAGGAGTTGACAGCCTGTTGTTTAACCGTCCCTTTACTTGTTACTTTGGGGTGATCAGCAAACATTATAAGGAACATGCGGACGGATTAGGAGTTTCAGTAAACGGAGAAACAGTTTGTGCACTTGCACTATCATGCCAGTTTTTGGTTTATCCAGTTCAACATCATTTTCGCTAGGTGCAAATACCGTGTCCGGTATCGCATCAGGGCAGAATAGAAATTATTCTGTTGTAGTGAAACCTTAAATAATATTTGTAAGGGTCACCTCTTTTTACCAAACGGTGTTTGGAATTTCTTCAAATCGAATGTGGACTATTCTTTGATCTCTAAATTTGATCAAGTTTGCTAACACTTCGCCATCAAAATACGATTCGAAAGACTTGAATACTGCTTTTTCCAAGGGTTGTAAGTCATGTGTAGTATTATTTGGAAAGCAGAATAACGTAGTTCCATGATTTTTTGCAGCCACTACTACGTTTATGTCCAAAAATGGTATAACACCTTCGAATATTAGAAGAGAATGGTGATACCATCTCAAAATATGACCTTTCATCGCCAAAATAATCCCTTAAAATTAGCACTGTTCATTTACAAAACACACAACTGAAGCAACAAAATATGTATTCCTAATATGGCCCTATTAGGATGCCTAGTAACTGGCCATAATTAAACAACCATATTTAAGTTCTTTTGAAAAATGTATATCTTAGTTAGGAAAACTTATATCTTAAACCACCCTACATTGTGTGTTCTTTTGCTTGACAAATGGGTTTAAAAGAATCTCATGGTTATGTTAACAACATAAAAAAAGCTTACCTAGAGATAATATTGCTAGCTGTAAAATATGTGAAACAATCTTTCGACACACGTGTAAAGTTTGCGCAGCTACACAATCGTCCATACTTACACACACGTTTTTAATAGAGATAATATAAGGTAATATGCTATCATATGTCGGTAAATTGCATAACATTTGCAGTTATACAGCATGTGGCCATATTAGTAGTATGGCTATATATACAGATACCTTAAATATAGAAGTGAGGCTACATATTGAAAAACGACTATCTTATTAACTATATACTCAATATATTTAAATACACCTACATTTATAAACTGTCAGAGAAACTATTTCATTAGAATATACATTAAACGCTCAAATCTAATAAAATAAAAAGTGTTTTTATATGCTATTTTTAGCCAGTGGCAAATACATTGGTTATTTTTATTAATTATCAAGGATATATTTCACGTAATACTAACTTCAGTTTTTATGAACTTCTGTCTTCTCCTATTCTATCTATATCACTTTATCTATATCTTTTCATCTATATTTATAATTTATTTATCTTTCTATATTCATCCTATAAAAATGTATTGAATTTATCCATGAAAAAATAACATAGATTCAAAATGTAGTTTGATTTTTCTGGAAGAAACAAATTATTTTTTATTTACTCAAACAAAATCTACAAAAATAAATGGAAAAAAAAAAGGTTTACATCAATGTATTTTGGCTCATTTTCAAAATGTGTCTTGCCTATTCATATTTACATTATGTTGGAATTAATTCTATATCCACACTAATAAATTGAATTCGATCATGTATGTACATATGTATGTATGTTAGTATATATGTACATCGACATAAAACAGTTATTATTGGTGTGTGCAATGTTATTTTTTTTTAAATGAGAGACTTAGATTATGCCATATAATTCAAAATATTTTAACAACAGCATGATTAAACAGCATGATCATTAATATCATTCAAAATATTTGAAAATAATACCGGATTATTATCGCTCAAAACTTTTGATTTATGCACCCTTTCAAATTATGGATAAAAGTTGGCATATGGTACCATCGAATTACAGACACCAGCTGAGAAATCGAAGGTTAATTAGAATATATTTTTATGTGTTTTTTCTGTACAACCATTTTGTGATGATTTCTTGTAGGAAGGCTATTAATTAAAAGTTTATGTTCTTATACTATGTAAAGTATTGCTTTCACAAAAATTTCGAATGCGATATTTTGATACCAATATTGTTTTAAGACTTACAGAACACGTTTTGACATTTTTTGGAGCGATGCCTGTCTGCATGTATGCGGTTGATTTCTTGGGTACACAATAGTGGTCACAAATATTAAAGAATTTTAAGGAAACTTTATATCCGGCTTTATTATCGAAAAATATAGATCTAGATAGATTCTTTTAAAATTCTAGCAAAAGCTTCAAAATTTTATATGTTTACCCATATCAGATTTAGAGGCCAAGACTGCTCCAAAATGCATAGGGGATGTTTGACACTCCGATTTTCCTCGAACAGTTGTACATCAGATTTTTAAAATTTAAATATACATTCCGCCTTAACGATAAATCAAATATAAGCCTTATAATTTACGATCAGACATGCTTTTAGCTACATCACTCCCGGAAAACGTAAGCAATTACTTTAATTACTATCCAACATGTAAAGTTCGTACCAGAATCTCTTTAATCAGGAATCCTGGCAAGTGAAAACTAATTTTAAATTTGCAAATATATTAAATCTTTAAAATTTAGTACTAATTGATTCCTCATGCATTTATCTATTCTCAATTTTTATAATATTAGTATATTTTCATTTTATTTCATGTTACATTATTTCCTTTCCTACAGTCCAAATTATATCTATTATTTTATATAGAAAGCAGTGGGTATGTTTAATTAAATTTGCCGAAGAATTTTCATTGAATTTGTTTTAATTAAATTTGCAATCTGTTTTGCAAGCTTTTCAGGAAGAAAAACCATATTTTAAACTTCATAATATTTTATATGTAAATTTTGCAATTACTGTTATATATATACTATCTGTCAACAACTCATGTGAATAGCTCATATGTTGTTATAATCATATACGTGTATAATTATTCAAACATTCGTAACTATGCATTAAAACTATAGCTAATAAATGCAAATAATTTTTTAGTTAATATAATCTTCATGTTAAACATTTAAGACTCATGTACATTTTTATTAATTATTTATTACTTTCCTTATATACATAATGTATAAGGAAAGTATTGTGACGGGGTCGAAAATTCGAATTCAAGTTTTCGGCGGGAGAGCACGTTTCAAGCATCCCTGATCAGGAATCAAAGATTTTTGAAGTGATGTGTGTGTGTGTGTGTGTGTGTGTGTGTGTGTGTGTGTGTGTGTAGAGACGATAACTGAAGAACGAATGGAGCGATTCGAACGAAATTTGGTACAAAAATCACAATTCGTAAACACTGAAAGCCTATTGTTTTTATACGCAATCGAATATTCAGAACCCCCCTAAATTTTCGAGTGAAATTTTAAAAAAATCGCCAAAAAAACCGCTAATAAAGTTGCGAAAATAGACATTTCTTATGTAATTTTTCATTAGAACACGATTGATATAAATTTTAGAACGCTAACATGAACCGTTCTTGAGATATGGAACATTTATAAAAAAATATCAAAAAGTAATTTAAAATAAAAAGAAAATATTTCCTATTGAGAAACACGTTCACTTTTCATATGTAATGCCATGCGATAAATTTGGTGACAATATTCTCGTGGATCTAGCTCGTTCCATTTATGAAAAAAGATATTTTGAGTAATACTTTTGTATTTGAACGCCAACAGTCATTTATCTACCGTAAGAATAACTTATTTCTCCGTCCATAACGCTTGGAGAGATTTTGGCGACGAATTTGGCGGAATGTCGCCAACTTAGCGAGATTTTTAATTGTTGACAAATTAAAAAAATATCGCCAAATTAATAAAAATGACGCTATATCAATGAAAATAACGACTAATTGAAGAAAATTTCATATCTTGGAAAGAATATGAGTATCTACTATATGAATAACATTTTTTTAACTGTAAAAGTAGTAAATTCATTGCATTATATAAGGAAAGTCATGTGTTGCCCACATCAAATTTTTTTTATAACATTCCCTGTGATCGAAATTTTTGTTCTAGTATTAAATATTTCAGAACCGTATCACTGCCTTTGACGGCGCATATGAAACATGCAGAAAATATTATTTAATAATTGCTGCAGCTAATTATTTCCATCTGGTTTGAATCGAGAATGCGATTACAGCAAATAACTGGATATTTATAGAATGTTTGTGAATCGCTAATAAACATTCTTCAAAAATCAAATTCTGTTTTTCTGCTTTTTAAGTGTGTATCATTATCATGTTTTACATAAATGCATATTGAAATATTGCAGACACTAAAAAACACTATGAAATGTATGTAATGTTGAAGATGCTAGGATATTAAAAATGAAATTTTTCAAAAATACGAAATCTTAGACAAATATTTTTTCTATTCTTGATGTTTTTGTGCAAAATAAAATGCGGTAATTAGCCCCATTTGTCATACTTAGTAAACAGGTGTCATGCTAATGAACTAAATTTGGTTATTTAGTGAGGTAAAAAAACGCTGGCTTGCCTAATTATGAAGACATTTAAATATGTAGATGCAGCCGTTGAAAAGTATTACGCGAAAAGAATATGTTATATCAAACTTTTGATAACTGTCTACATATTAAGTTGATGTGAGTTTTCCCTGTAACACATTTTCAGCACACAGATAAATTTTCTACACATTAAGTAGTTATTACCACATCATTTGGAATCCTGCTCGTTTAGAGGAGATATCAAGAGCGAATATTCTATGGGACAATTAACTATAACTGTACGAATTTTCAAATATAATATGAATGACTGCTTGGCAACAGGAATATATTTTTACTCTTGAAAAAATACTAAAATTGTAGATGATATAGGATGTGCCAAAAGGACTGATTTGAGTTCTATTACGCCCGCTTACTGGTTTATGGTGTGTTTAGCAGCTTATAGGGTGTAGTACGTTCGCTAGGTAGGAGGGACACAATCGTCCATATATTCATGATAATTTGTTTCCAGTGGCCTAGGCACTTGGATTAGATAATTTGCCAACACAAAGTTCAAAGCATGAACCATTTCGTCGTCATATAATGTTACTCTGGCGTACCACAGGTGGCAGATCAAATTGTGCCCTTTAGACATCCAATTCCAACTGGAACCAGTAGAGGTAAAACCACAGGGACCCTACTCCATTTCCACAGGTACGACTCACATATAGACACTGAGATAGTTTGAGCATTTCTCGGAATCGAACTCGAGTTCTTCGAGTGCAATGGCCGTGCCTTAACCACTGGGATAGCCTACCCTCTCATGGTTAAATATAGTTACAAGTAATTTACTTATTGAAAATACTAGTGTGTGATTATATGATGCTTTTTCACTTTAGATTAAAACAGCCTAATATTTCAAGAACGGTCTAAATTTGAGTTTCATAATTAGAATTTCGTGCCATTTGTTTCTAAATTAAAAAAAAATGTACTCATAAAATGGAATGTCTTTAACATTTATGTATCTTTAATATTTTCACAGAATCATGTTTATAATGCATGCAATTTCTGATAATAATTATTAATAAAAACAAGAGTCTTCTTTTCCTGATGTTCTTTCTACGTTTTTTTTTTACTTTTACCTATTTCTCATATCGTCCCATATATTTTTAAATCACTGAATTGTTTCACGAGATGTTGTGCTGAAAAATTAACAGGAAGGTAGATACATAGCATATATAGATAGTTAGACAGACATTGAAAAAATATTGATTCTTATTCTTTAAAGACCAATTTAAAGATACAAATAGATACTTTATGATTTATATAAAGCAATTGTTCCGTAAAAATTTCAGACAAGCCGATTTTTTTAATTTTTACTTTCTTTATATACATAATATATAAGGAAAGTATTGTGACGGGGTCGAAAATTCGAATTCGAATTTTCGACGGGAGAACACGTTTCAAGCATCCCTAATCACGAATCAAACATTTTCGAGGTGGTGTTTGTGTGTGTGTGTGTGTGTGTGTGTGTGTTTGTGTGTGTGTTTGTGTGTGTGTGTGTGTGTGTGTGTGTGTGAGTGTGTCTGTGAGTCTGTGGAGACTATATCTCACGAACGAATGGAGAGATTCGTGCGAAATTTGGTACAAAAATCACAATCCATGAATACTGGAAGCCTATTGTTTTTATATGTAAGCGAATTTTCAGAACCCGCCTAAATTTTCGAGTGAAATGTTGAAAAAATCATCAAAAAATCAAAACCTTTAATAAAGTTCCGCAAATTGATATATCTTATGTAATTTTTCCTTACAAAACATTTGGAATAAATTTTAGAACACTAGCATGAACCGTTCTCGAGATATTGCATATTTTTCAAATAAAATTTATCAAAAAATCCCATAAATTAAAAAAAAACATTAACTATTGAGAAACATGTTCACTTTTCATGTACAATATCATACGATAAATTTGGTGACATCATTCTCGTAGATCTAGCTCGTTCTATTCATGAAAAAAGATACTTTGAGTAACTTTTTTAATACATTATGATAATTTTTTAATGTTGCCAAATTAGCGAAAATCTCGCCAAATGGATAAAAATGACGCCAAATCAATGAAAAGGATGACTAAATGTCGAAAATTCAATATCTTGGAAAGAATAAAAGTATCTACTATAAGAAAAACCTATTTCTTTTTACTGTAAAAGTAGTAAATTCATTGCATTATATAAGGGAAGTCATGTGTTGTCCACATTAGATTTTTTATTTATTTAGAAAAACAATCCAAGATTTTCAGTATCAAATACCAATAGACTAATAGAACTCTGATAAAATCGTCAAACTCAAATTCATAAGATTTGCTCAATTTGTACCTAAAATACCCTACTCAAAATAATCACAGATATTTTGAAAAACAGAATCTTTTAATATTCAGGAATACTGAAAAAGTACTAATCCATCAAATTTCGACGAACGAACATTTTTATTTTTTAAGAACAATTCCTCTTTACTATTGTAGGGAAAGTAAAAATTAGAATCCATTTAACCACATTTAATGTTTTGATTTCTGTAGAAACTAAAAGTTTTATATTAGTTTCTAAAAGAATTTCAATTCTTCAAACTGTCTTGTTTCTAATCTTTAACAACATTCTTCATATCTAAGCAATCAAAAACTTTTTAAAGTGAAACGCCGAACAAACTCCATAAAAAGTGGAAAAAAGTTTAAGATGTTAATCTGGTTTAGATTATTTCAAAGAATATTCTAAACATAATGGCATGGAACCGCATTTTAACTGAAAACTTCATAATTACAAATATTCAAATTCGTCGTGTGTAAGAAAGTTAGGTTTTATGCTTTGAAAGATATGTACACTCTATGATTGGTATTTGTAATGCTAATAGCTAATACATGTATATAAAAAGTGGTATACATTGCAACAAATATGCAACCATCCGACCTGTAGGAATAAAAAAAATTCTCATTAGGAATCAAAAAGAATTATTTTTACATTATTTAATAGGAAAATTTTCTTTCTTCAATGCGGTATTATTGGATTGGATAATTTTGGTGGTCTGCTCTTACGCATATAAGAATTTAGTACTGCAGCGTGATAAAAATGTCGCCGATATAAAATTTTAAAATCAACTAATGTTCGGAGAAATTAAAGCAGTAGAATATTTTTTAGAAACTTTATACTAACATGCTATCAAAAATAAATCATAAGTATCATTTTCTGTTTTTATTACATTAGATGATGATTATAAACCTAATTTTTATCAAAGAATACACTGTTTATGTTTATTCAAGTTTTTATTTAGACCAATATTTTTCTAGCAATACATATGAGACTATTATTGAAATGTTGTAGATGAAATATACTCAAAATCCACTAACAGTTTAACAATAACACTTTAACCTGAGTTACAGTGGAAGGCCTGTTTGTTATTCCTTTATAAATAACAGATCAAGTTTCTCGAAAACGTTTTATTAACCTCGTAATTGTTGAATTGTTAGGGATTTTACAGCCATGGGTATTTCTTCTGAAAATCTTTCGTGGTGCTCCCATAATAAACACAAGCATAATATTGCTTCATTATATATAACTAACTCTTCTCACATTACTTTATGTATATATATATATATATATATATATATATATATATATATATATATGTTAAAATTCAGCAAAATATTTTGACTAATTTTTATAAATAAGATAGAAATAATAATTTCCTCCATCATATATGAAGAAATCACGTGGTTCATTGCAAAATAAAATATGACCTCTATTTATCCGCGTTTACCGTAGATAGTTAAAACCGTTTAAATTTACATTTAGTGTTGCAGCCATCATAAAATCGCTTTATTTTTACGTATTATCTGTGCTAACTCAGTTATAATATTTTTGATTTTTAATGATCACTAATATTTGATTATTTATACAATTGATCCTAATTTTACTACTGTACTATTGCATTCAGAATGTAAGCAAATCATGCGATTGTAAATTGAGTTATATAAGAATTCCTGATTTTTTTTCACAAAAAATTATTTAGCTCTGGAGTCTGGAATATAAGTGATATAAATGAGATATTTTATAATTGCACATAGAGAGGCATACGACACATTTGGATAAAGATTTTTGCAATTGTGTAACCAGCTTTGCTTTTTTACTGAAATTTTAAATTTTCAAGTATAATAAACTACTGCAGTACTGTGGTAATTTAAATATATCAGCTCTAAATATATCATATTTTAGATATGTTTAAATAAATTACCATTTCATGTAGAAAGCCTTTCATAATCAGTTATTTGTGCATGATTGATATTTCTGGTTTCATTATTGTTTAGCAAATCAATTAAACATTAACTTTATATTATTATTATCATCATTTATATGATATTTTTGTGGTCCATGTTTGTAGACGGATTGCATATAACAGAATAACGAACCATAGTTGAACAGGTTTTAAATATTCTTTACTCTTTGTATGAATAAATACTTTAATTAAAAATATAATTACAATGTCTTCAGGCTTATTAAGTTAAATACGTTTTAATAATTATCACTTAAAATAAGTTAATTGGATTCTTTAAAACCAAGAACAGCTTAAACTTTTTTCGGCAAAATGTTCTTTTTCATTTCTTATTTTATTTTGTGAAACACCTTAGGTCGTAGGATACAGAGTAAATCATGAAATAAATGTGGGGATGAGACGGAAGTGTGTAACGCAAGTAACATTATATTTTTACGTATACGTTACTGAAAATCATCGTTATAAAGTGTTAAGGTCCAAGTCGCTTGAACTTTGCGACATATATGGTGAATAATGCAACACATTTGGTGAAATATAGCTAATTTGGTGATTTTTGTGGAGTTCTTGAAACGTCCCATTTTGTAGATTTCCAAAGAACGTTAGGAGTTACATGCATTTTACAGACCTTGCAGAATCCGAAAAGTATCACTTTTCATACAGTACACGGTATTCTGTAGTGGACGTTGTGGGATTGTGTTGAAAATCGAATCTAAAGTCTTTCATCGATCAGCACGTTTCGAGCACTTTAGAGCACAAAAAAGTAATCCCTAGCGTGACGTATGTGTGAGCGTTTCTGTCTAATGAATGCATTCACTCTAACTCAACTAATTGACCAAATTACGTAATAATTTATCTAAATCACGTGTGGGTTATACTATTGATGTTTAATGTTTGGACGATTCGTAATAAAAGAACCTGAATTTTTTTGCAAAATGATCCGCAAAAATCGTATGTATCCACTCTAGCTGCAAAACAGATTGACCAAATTTTACACAATTTGGTTGATAAGTCACATCCTCATGCTGATTAGATTTTGGTACGATTCTTGAAAAAAATAAAAAATAAACATACCCGTTTCTGCAAAATGGCCCTTAAAATTCGTATTTATCCGCTGAAAATGTAGCGAAAGAACTAATTGACCAATCTTCATAATATTTGGTTGATTGAGGTTACCCTGGTTCTGATTGAGGTTGGTATGATTCGAGAAAAATAACATGCCGTTTTGTGCGAAATAACCCGCAAAACTCATCAAATTCTAAAATAAAAACCACATATAACTTAATAACTTAACGTCTTAAGTAAATACTTGCTGGATACTTTATTTTTGACGAAACACTGAATATAACCATCCCCATTTCTTTAGGGCTTATAGATCTCGAGATAATGTAGCTTCTTTGCATTTTTGCAACTTCACCTCTGAAAATACGTTCAGCCGCAAATGAAAATGAAACTTGAATTAAAACTACACATTCAGTGTCGTCTCTAATAAGTAGCTGATTTATCTTCTGCAAATAAACTCAATTTAATAAATTATGTAAGAAAAAAAAATAACATTATTTTGAATCTGTGGAAAAGTCAGGTGATATCCACATGATACTTGTCATATCCGTTTCTAAAGTATTCCTTGATACCAATGGCTTCTAAACCAGATTTATCAAGGTCGTTACATTCTTCATCAATTGGGGCTGAATACAACTAGATTCCGTAATGTGTTTCAGCTAGAAGGTTTAAGATCGTTACTTAATAGTCTACAAGGATAACTATCTATTTGAAATATAATATATCTTTTTAAATGGTTTGGAAGTTTGAAGTGATAACTTCTTTTGTAATATTTACACAATGTAGTTAAATATTAGGTGTATTAATATATTGAATAAGTGCTTGATAGAATATTAATTTAAGTGTTTTTAATCATAACAATTATGTAATTAGCGCTTATAACTTTTCCTACAAGATATGGTAATGTGTAGGAAAAGTATTAAAACTGTCGAAAATCGTAACTGTAGTTTTTGGAGGATCTACATAATTTACACACGTTAGAATCCCTAAAACCTATTTTAGCACGATGTCTGTGGGTGATCACTGTAGCTGACCACGTGTTTGTGTGTCTCTGTGCAATGTACCTATTGACTTCAGTTGAAAACATAATTGACCAAATTTCGTAACGATTAATAAATAAGTCACATGCGATTTAATCTTATACTGATAAGATATTAGTACGATTCGTATAAAAAACCTGCTTTATAGATACATATTTAACGTCAAAGCGAAAGGGAGGATATCTGAACTGCGTGTTCGCGTCCTGGACCTACAAACAATATCAGGTCCACGTATATATGCAGGTATATACCTACATAGTTGAATTTTTAGGTGGAGCCCCTATATTTTAAATCAGTTTTTGAGTTGTTTTCATAATTAGTTTGAATGAGCTCTGGAATCTAGCTTCGGGGCTTAGTGAGTTCCAGCCAACTGAGGGTGGACCCGTTACGGGCGAATTACATTTGCATAACATGCGGCATAAAAGAGCTTTCGAAGCGATCTCAACGAGCGTCATCGAGTAGGGGACGAATTGTTTTGACTCGCAAAGCGAATTAAAATGGTTGGTCAGCGGAGTGAGCAGGAAACGTAGCCCCTAAAGTAGTAAAAATAGCATCTTCGATTAAATAAGATGGATTACATCACAACGCCAAGAGCAAAGAACTGAAGTAGTTTTCAGTTAGAACATGAACTTGATAATGCTCTGCAACTTAGTAATTGATCTGTTTTTTTCGATCTCACTTTGTTGCCGGACGTTTGTGTTCGTAATTTTTCCATTCTTCTCTAAAGGCGATGCCGTTCCATTTATTCGATCGTGTATTGAAACTT
Organism: Amaurobius ferox; assembly: GCA_951213105.1. Taxonomy (NCBI): domain Eukaryota; kingdom Metazoa; phylum Arthropoda; class Arachnida; order Araneae; family Amaurobiidae; genus Amaurobius; species Amaurobius ferox. Next base: position 101,439,200 of record OX578147.1, on the reverse strand, counting down.
TAAAATAGACAAACCTAGCATGTATACTCCGATTCCTTTCATTTAAAGTTACCTTTGATTAAACAAGATGGATTGCATCACAGCGGCCTTAGCAGAGAACTGAAGTAGTTTGCAGCTAGAACATGAACTTGATAATGCTCTGCAATTTAGTAATTGATATGTTTTTTCCGATTTCACTTTGTTACCGGACGTTTGTGTTCGTAATTTTTCAATTCTTCTCTAAAGGCAATGCTGTTCCTTTTATTTGATCGGGCATTGGAATTTTACAATAGACAAACTTAGCATGTATTCTCAGATTCCTTTCCTTCCAAAGTTATTGGAGTGCCTAAAGATTTCCTGAGAGTCCTGTATATAATGTAATATAACGACCTAATATTGTTAACTCATGAATTATATTTAAATTATACATTCATATCAATTTTTAAGTATGGTGGTGGCGGTGGTAGTGTCGTGTCCACACGAGTCAGTCGCTTAAATAGATCCATGAGCGAAGACCACAGTCCTGACGATTGCAATGATGCTATGGGAGTAGAGCATCTCCTGTGGAAATTCCACGATGTTTTGAAGTGCTGCCAAGATAGCAGGACATGTAAAAACATGTTCAGGAGAGAGTTCAGGTTCGGGACAGTTTCTACAGTCCCTGTAAAGCCTTACAATTGTTTTTGTGATAATTATTTCTTCATTTATTTCACAGATTTGGTCACTTTCTCGAATTGAAAATTCCCTAAGTCTGAATCTTGCCATTGCATTCGCATCATTAAAGGTGACGCAATTTTCGTGGCCACTATTTAGGTGTCTCGCTTCTTTGGTCAGATTGTCGGCAGCCTCATTTCCCTCAATATTAACACGTGCAGGAATCCATTGCAGGGTGTAACTTCTCTCTAGTTGTTTGATCCTGTCAAAGAGCAGATCTATATCACCAGCAAGTCTTTAGCACCCTAATTGGATTGCCTCAATGGAAACCATAGACTCGCTAAAGATAACATGGTCATTAGCCCTATCGGTATCTGAAAGAGAGATATAGATATTCAGAGCTTCCTGTATTGCAATAAGTTCGCTGGTTTTATTGGATGCACCGTTGTCCGTTCCAATTTATTCTGTATAATTTTGTCATTTGGTGAAAAGAGGTATATTCCAGATCCTCCATTTAAAACGGTTTCATCATAGGAACCATCAGCATTGGCATAAACAAGAGTCTCTCTAGAAAAAGATTCAATCGTTTTAGTTCCTTTGGCTTTGGTGATATCTGCCAAATCATTCTTTGAACAAGGGTCCAAATGCTGCGTATTTTGTTTGGTATTATCAGGGTGGCAAGAAGGAAGAACCGATTCTTGATAGATCTCAAGTTTGCTGTGATCGAGGTCATGATTACTCCTTATTTCTTGGTCAAATTGAAAGGGGGATGAACGCTTGTGTCTCATCTTACCAGTGCAATTTTCAAAAGTCTGTCTGGATATATGTTCCTAAGTGCTACTCCTAGCCTTATTTGTAAATTTGAAAGTATTATACATTCTCCTTATTTATGGTGTTTCAAGACCACATTCGCGGACAATTTTTTCATTGCATGTAGATGAGACATTTCCCACTATGATCTTAGCAGCTCTTGCCTGGACCCTTTCTGGTTTATCCAGAGCAGTCCTAGAGGCGTGGGCCAAATGGGCGACGCATATTCCAAAATAGGTCTCACTAACCAAGTGTAAGTAGTTTTAAGTGTTTTAGGCCGAGCTCCCTAGTCTGTGCCATATAGACTTTTGATGATATTCAATTTCTTAAGAGATCTATTGGCACAGTTTTTAATGTGCCCAGTAAAACGAAGTTCTGTGACCCTAGTCATTCCTAAGTATTTAGGGTTTTTCAGCATAACAAGCGGGGTTCCGTTAATGTAGATTTTAGGATCCAACTGTTTTCTATGTTTTCTAGCTGTTCTGAAGATGCTGAAATTGGTTTTTTGGGTATTGATCTGCTGTTTTAATGTCCTCGACCAATTAATTCATAATGCCATTTAAGGAATTGTTTATTGCTTCCTCAGATTCTGAAATTATGTTGTCAGTATACCTAAAAGCTATGCCATCAGCATAGCAAGCAACACTTGTACCCTTAGTAAGGTGTGAATTTTTATGTATGTCCATATCAATTGAAATAATAAATTTATTGGATAGTGTTTATGTATATACACGCATGTTTTTCTTCTTTTTCTTTGTTTGTATACTAAAATCAGAGCATGAGAGCTTTGTTCAAAAAATCACTAGCTAAAAGCCGGGTTGACTTGAAATGGACGCATACTTATAAAGTATGCGAGCAGTGAAATATTTCAAATTAAAACTTAATTTAATAAATAAGTATAAAGTTAGAAGTATAAAAATTGATTTCAGTATTTGAGTCCTAATACATAAAAGCATATAAGGTTTCAGAATGCGTACAATTTTCCATATGTATGCAACATTTTATTATTGCAGTTCTCAAGTAAAAAAGTTAAAAAATTTCTGGAAAATGATCATTTAGCGTTGTTAGAAATGGAAAATGGACTTAATTTCCTTTGTCAATAGTAATATATAAACTATTGTAAGAACAGAATCGGAACCCTTAAGCAAAATATTTACTTTAATATTTTAGGTAACGTTTTATATTAGGCAATCAATAAATATTAATTTCCTTTCAGAGAATACCATTGAAAGATATTTTCTTTGAGTTCAATAGTTAAAAAGCAAATCTTTGCTGAATCACTTATCTCCTTTGAATGGTGATTTATAAGTTTTATTTGATCAACGTTCTGGAGAATTTTCTACTTTTTGTTACTTCTTTATTGCGAAATTTATATTTCAATAGTTTTTCCTAAATAAACGGAAAAAATTATATTTTCAAGAAGAAAATATTTGAGTCAAAATATCACTAGTTGACATTTCCTAATGGACTTTTACCTTCTATTACTATTATAGAAAGAAATGATCATTTTTCGTATTTTTTTATGAAATTGCGTAATATCCTGAAATTTTCCATTAAGACTAAAATGTAAAATTTTCAGCGATCAACTTTTTATGCATCTGTTGAATCAATTGCTTAATTTGCATGCTTTTATGTAAAATTTTCTTAAGGACTCAAATAAACAAATTTTACCAAATTTTTTAATAATTTTATAAATATTTTTTTTCAATTTATAATTTTCATATTCTTCAAAGGAAACATTTTCAAAATTTTCACTCAAAATAAACAATTCCTGCAGACAATTTATTAAAAAAAAGAACAGAGGAACTCTGTACAAAATTTCATATATGTACCTTGCAGAGAATTTTAGATACATTCCTTTGAAGTTGTCAGATTGTAAAAAATTATTTCCGGGATATATTTAAAGTTTCATACTCACCTTTCAGCAGCAAAGATTGTACAACATAAAAACTATCATATCAGTCTATGTTATCGTATAGATATGTGGTTATAGTTATTAATTTTTAAAATCACTATAGCTGTTTCTACATTTAATAAAAATATGTGTTTTTTATATATTTTTCTATTCCGGATCCTGCCAAATATAATAACTTATATATTAGGTCTAAATATCGGGATCTTATCTCTATAATTGGTAAACGTGATTTTCATCTATGTCACAGTCAAGCTAAAACCAAAACGAAGATATATTTTTAAACACTGCTGAACAAACTTCCAGAATGTTCACTCCTCAACTTATATATATGGTGTATACTTAATTTTCATATCGTAATCTTGAAACATCTTTGTCTACTCAGCTTTACCTCTGTAGAAATCGAAACTAAAATTGTTTTCATACGATGATTATCCTCTATTGAAGATATCTATAAAGGAACGGTAAAAACCACAAACTAAAAATCAGAGGCGCCATCTAATCACAAACCATCATACCACAAACCATCATACCGTGCTTAGCTAATATGCTTTTCACTATAAATTTTTCATATTGCAAAACTGGGTGGTCTATCAACATCGACATTTTTTAAAGGAGATCTGTGATTCACTTTTGCGTCTCAAAGGTACCGTAAGTGTGTTACGAACTACTCCATTATTTCAATATCAGATAGAGATGTATTTTACAGGACCGGTTCACCGAAATTGTGAACTACCTATTTACTAAATCATATAATGCCACTTTGAAAACAACAATTTAATTTTGACTTATGTTAACCTTATTTTTTCTATTAACTCCAGAATTTAAAGTGTCATTGTTTAAATAAAGCAGCTGGCGAGCATCATCATTTGTTTTGTTTATCCAAATTAACGCCAAAGTCAACGACGCCATTTACATTAAATTAAGCTTAAGTCAAAGAAGTATTAAAGTCAATGTCAATAATGTATTAATATCAAAGTCATCGAGCAATAATATTTTTTTCAAACTTATGATCATATTAATAATTATCTTATATCATATACACTTTTACACTTATAATCAACACGTGGTGAAGTAGTATGGATATTGGTACATTTTGTTTTATTAAAATGGACGGCGGTTACATTTTGGTTGTTAGTAAAGTTGGCCACGATCAAAATAATTCGAAAGCCACTGATCAATATTTTTCAGATATAACAGTCCTGTTGATTTACTTTGAAAACAATATTTCTCAATGTAATCACTATTTTAGCATTATTCAACGTTTAAGGCCTGCTTTTATACTAGTGTTATAATTTTTAACATGCCAAATTTACTACCAATATTCCACAGTTAAAAGATTTCAACAATTTCATATACATTTTGAAATGTTTAAAATAACTTTTTTACACCTAATTGATTTGGATTTATCAAGATGTTACTTCCCATGGAACATATTTAACACGTCTCACATTCAATTATCTAGCAGAAAATTCCCTTTTATTTTACATTTAAGAAAAGAGAAAGAAAACATTCTTGATTGTTCACGGCATTTTGGAATTCATAATACATTCCACAATTCTACAACTAACTTCATATTATCAACTATCAACTATCTTCAACTTTTTTTATTTCTGGGGCTGATATCTTTTATTCCTTTATTAAAATTTGAACATTTATTACTGTTGAAATCATTATGCTTTAAAGATAAATTTGATTTATTTAGTTTCAAATATATAATAAGATTGTCTGGGTTAGAAATACGTAAATTACCTGATTTTATGTATTTCATTTTTTTATTTTGGAAGAAAAAGAAATCGAGATGAATTGTCTTCTATTTTATTTTAAAAATGCAAATGAACCCAAATAGTGATTGTATTGTAATTTAAATTAAGGTTGAGCATTTTTTACAGTCTGTTATCCCTGTATTTTGTAATAAATTTGTTTTAATGCAACATGTTTCAATGTTTTTCTTAAATCTGCTCTACGAATATCATGGTATAATTTTAATATATATACAAGTATTAGAATTCATATGTTAAATTTTACGAAAACATTTCATTATTTATATATAATTTGCATTTTTTTCTCATTACCAAGAACATATAGTACATAAGTATAGAGTACAAGAATTGGAGTACATAAGTATAAGGTACTATCAAATTTAGCCCTCTAATGTTGCGATGCAATAATATATATAATTTTATTTTAATGCTTATAAATGTTCTATTATGTACTTAGAGGTGTGCCGAACAAAAATATAATTGCCAAATTAAAATTATTAATTCATAACTCGTATAAATGTGGTATAAATAATTAACGACATTGTTGAAATATTATTGATATGAAAATATTTTTTTTATTTGCCAATTTATTATTATTTTTTTCATTTTCCTCTTTCATATATTTCTTCACCATACATTGCATCCATATTGAGTATTGCAGTTTTGCGTCTCTTTTGCTAGATGTTTTATATTTTTCTACTTTGAATTGTGAAGCAATTTCCAGTGTAATTTTATTATGTGTTTTCGCTGTGCACCATAAGATATTGTATTTATCTCTAAAAATGCTGACAGTAAAAGTAATTCATATGACTTACTTTCTTTCATTTAAATGTGATTACCATAGTTTATAGATAAGTTAACTTGCATTGTTTTCCATACAGTGCAACTTTCTGATCTGAAAAATGAAGCGTATAAATATTAATATATTTTCTATTTTCATTGAATAAACGTTTTACATATACATGGTATACGTGGTACATGGACAGACACATGGACACAAACAATTAGGGATATATGGACACAAACAATTAGGAGCATACATGGACACAAACATGGTATACATAGACACAAACAATTAGAAGCTATGAGTAGTTCTCAAAATATTTTTTTAATTAGAATATAATATCACTTGAATTCCTGGAACTATTTCAATAAAATATGAGATATTAATTTAGATCGGCTGTAAACGTAGAATTTAGTTCCAATTCGAGCAGGTGTTTAGTTCCAAATGCGTTGTGCATTGATCCCCAGAATCTGTCTAGTTCTTTGTACGCTAAACATGATCTTCTGTAACTCTGTCTGAAGTACAAAGCTAAACACTTCTTCAACTCCATCTGAAATGCATATAGTGATTTTACTCAATTAAAGAGAAGGCAATATCCTTTAAATTGTTTATTTAGGTATTCAAATATTATTTGCTTTAAATTTAGCATTAAAACAGTTTTCTTGCACTTATACTCAAGTGTTCATATTTCCAACAATAGATCAGTAATTTTGTAAAAATACCTCATGAGATCTATAAAATTTTCAAACCTGCCAAAAGAGAGTTATGACTATTAACTTGAATGACCAACTACATTACCTGGCAGTGAAAATGAGATATCGAAAAGGAGTGGGCAGAAAAATATGCAAATTGCAGGGTAGCCGCAGTTCACCTAGTAATGTAAATGATGCGAAATACGCAGCTGTCCCGTATAAGTTGAGTGAAATATAAGGGAAGGAACCTGCAGAATCGGCAATAATCGCGCCGCTCTGTCTGCCAGGGAAGTCATTTGCAATTTTTTTTTGTCTCAGAAGAAACGTGTAGTAGCAGAGAAATTCAAGCCGTGGCCAACCAAGCCAGTTCTAACAGACAGACGATTTCACGAAGGGTATGGTGGTCGGACTCAGAAATCATGGTTCATGCGTCAACTCTCAGCGGACAGCCAACTACACGCTTCCACGGTGCACCGGCTGTGGCGAAGATGGTTGAAACAAGGGAATTTGGCACGTTTGAGGGGTGCCTGTACGGCCAGAGCGGCGTCAGCATGCGTGGACCGACGCATCCTCCGAAAAACGTTGGCGGTCCCGCAGGCCACTGCTGTGGTCCTTTTGTAGCATGTGTAAGACATCCTTGATGCTCCCATATCGACCAGTGCCATTATCTACCGATTGGTCGCTGCGACTTGCACTCATGGCGCCCGTTTAAAAGATTGCCATTGATCCAACAGCACAGACACCTTCGTTTGCAATGGTGTCGTGATAGAGCGACGTAGACGAATGGAATGGCACAGGGTCGTATTCCCAGATGACTCACGTTTCTGTTTTAGCAATGACAGTTGCCGTCTGCTAGTCTGGCGCCGAAAGGTGATAGGTTCTATCCGGCTGCATCTGCGGAACGCCACACCGCACGACAACGCGACATCATGGTTTGAGGCGCTATCGCCTACGATAGCAGGTCACCTTTAATCCATATTGAGACCTCCGTATATCACCTGTAGATGTGTATCACCATTGATTGTCCGTGTATCACCATTGATAGTCTATGACGGCCCAATTATACTTGGATGACCCGCTGCTGCCGGTAACACTAACCTTCCTTCAGGGGGTACCCAATGCCAATTACCAGCAGAATAACGCTCGACCGCACGCGGCACGCATCAACCAACATACCCTTCTTGGTACCAAGGTGCTTCTCTCGCCACCAGTCTCCCCTGACCTCTCACCAATCGAACACGTCTGGGACGTGATTGGACGTCGCTTGCGCTTGCGTTCGTTGCCACCGCCGCGTTTAGAGGATGAACTCTAGTAATGGTTAACAGGGAATGGTCAGTCATATATCAGGCCACCATCTGCATGCTTATTGACTCTTTACCTAGACGTCTTGCAGCCTGTGCCGCCGCCCGCTGTGGTCTTACAACCTACTGATCAGACTGTGTTGTCTCTCAGCGTATATGTGTATCCTGTTGCAATAAACATCACTTATTGTTCTCTCTCTTTTTGCTGATTTTCATAACTTTCCTCAAACTTCTTCTCGGTGTCTCATTTTCACTTTCACGTAGTGTATTAACTTGAAATTGAAAACTATTAACTCGTATGGCTATTAACTGGAACACGAAAAATTAGTACTTTAAATAATACTTTAAATAGTTGCTTCAATAAAATCCTCATTGTGAATAATGCATTTAGAAAATGTAAATACTTCCCTTCTTTGGAGATAGAACTATCATTTGATCTAAGAAATGTGTGTTGTACTTTAGCCATATCTGGCATATTTTTGACCTCGGTGTTAAAATAACTCTATATCGTTAAATTCGATGGCAAATACAGCAGATTTTTTTCCCTTGATTTAACATTGAGGTCTCACATTGATGAATTTTTTAGTGTATAAGTACTTGAACTCTCTCAGAATTTCGTGAGTCCACATAACTCCGTATTTCACCTGGAGGCAACATTGCCCCTTGTTAGCCCCACACTGAACTACGTCCTTTTTAGCTTCGCTCGATTAAAGCTGCTTCAAGTTGACGCAAGAGCGGCCATCTTGACTCGCACTTGAAGCAATAGAAGCGTATGACGAAAATAATGTTACTTTCCAGTCTCTTTCTCGGGATCTTAAAAAATAGAACATTCTAGACTATTTTCTTGAATGGTTTGTACAGAATTTGAAAGCAAAAACACCTATTTTTTAGCTAAATTGTGTATCAAATATTAGTCATGTAACATACGCTTGTAGTTGAAGTGGCACAGGCAGACGATAACTGGTTGGAGTAAAAATGGCAATTGCGTCAGCCTGCATATTTAGGGACCTTAGTTTAAATAGTTACCTGCATTTACTTACATTTTGAAATGTGATGTGAATTATATTCAGGTGTAAATTTTATGATCAGCTCCTAAAAATTTTTTAGGCTATCTAAAGTGATGAGTGGGAGAACATTGGCTCAATTGATTGAATCATTTGAATTGGATGATCATTGGATGATTTTTATTTTATTTTTACGACTTATATAGCACTCAGTACTGTCGCTGAGTGTTAAATTTTACCATAGTCCCATTTTACCATTAGTCCACTTCGGCGATAAGAGCTTGCTAATCCATCCCAGTAGATCAACAAAAGATCATCGCCTGGGCAGTATAGAGACCCATGGTTCGATTCACGATTGACGCATTCAGGTTCTTCACGGTGGCACCCAATCAAATTATCCCTGCGTTAGTGCAAAAATGCCACAGGTCCTAGTACGAGTAGAACGAATTAAGTGCACTCTGGTTAAATTGAGCGACGATTTCAAATTAGGAAGGCAACGATCACGCTGGAAGGATAAAATGGAAGATAAAATAGAAACGGGAGGTTAACTAAGGAATAAATAGCAGGAGGCAGTCAGATTGTCAATTGCACGCCAATCTGAAATTAGAAGGAGCAGACTGCTTAGTCACTTCGACTATAAGAGCTTGCAATTCTGTCCCAGTGCTCAATGATAGATAATGGATGGCCACTACAAAAATCCATAGTTCCATTTTCTGTTGGGACAAAACGGTTTTCTACATACACAGAGATGTATTTTATTTAAATTATGTCATCAAATCGGTAGAAACGACAATAATATTGATTTTCAGTTGGTTATAGTTATAAGAAAACACTATATTTGCTTTCATATCCCAGCAATGTATAAATGTCTTAACATGGAGTTTAAATCACTTGTTATTGCGAATATCAGTTACCGCTACGAAATGAATGATTATTATTTAAGAAAACTGAATAGAATTTTAATGCCACCTACATCTTGCATTTTGTAACGATTTTATTAATATAAGATATTATAATTTAAAAAAAATCTGATGTGGGAAGAATATGGATCTGATGTGGGCAGCACGCTTTCTTTATATAATGCAATGAATTTACTACTTTTGCAGTTAAAAAAAATGTTATTCTTATATTCTTTCCAAGATATTGAATTTTCATCAATTAGTCGTCATTTTCATTGATTTAGCGTAATTTTTATCAATTTGACGAGATGTTAGTTAATTTGGCAACATTTAAAAATGTCGCCAAGTTGGCGACATTCCGCCAAAATATTCGCCAAAATCTCGCCAAGCGTTATGGACGGATATATAAGTTATTCTTACAACAGATAAATGACTATTGGCGTTCAAATACAAAAGTATTACACAAAGTATATTTTCTCGTGAATGGAAAGTGTTAGATACACGAGAATAATGTCACCTAATTTATCGCATGATATTACATATGAAAAGTGAACATGTTTCTTAACAGTTAATATATTTTTTAATTTATTGCATTTTCTGATACATTTATCTGAAAAATGTGCAATATCTCAAGAATTGTTCATGCTAGCGTTATGAAGTTTATGTCAATCGTTTTCTAAGGAAAAATGACATAAGAAAGGTCTATTTGCGTAACGTTATTAAAGGTTTTGATTTTTTGATGATTTTTTCAAAATTTCACTCGAAAATTTAGGGAGGTTCTGAACATTCGATTGTGTTTTAAAACAATAGTCTTCCAGTATTTATGGATTGTGATTTTTGTACCAAATTTCATTCTGATCTCTCCATTCGTTCGTGACATATCGTCTCCACAGTTTCACTGACACACACACACACATACTTTCACACACACACACACACACACACACACATACATCACTTCGAAAATGTTCGATTCATGATCAGGGATGCTTGAAACGTGCTCTCCCGTCGAAAACTCGAAATCGAATTTTCGACCCCGTCACAATACTTTCCTTATACATTATGTATATAAGGAAAGTAAAAATATATATCTTTAACGGCTTCATATAATTTAGGTTTGTGAATAACACATAAAAATAAATTTAAAACTTGATCACATGTCATATTAAAAATATGCATTACGTTGACATTTTATATTTCATCATTAAATAAAAATACTGTGGTTATGAAAAATATAATTAATTTTGAAAACTGCAGCAAATTAATATTACCTTTAAATAGAAAATTTCTTGTATGTTTTAAAATGCTGTTAAGTTTTTATTAATTTGTTGATAGTTTGGAGTACATTTCACGTGTGCTATACAATAAATATTCACACACGTGAAACACAACACCATGTAATAGGATTAACGTTATAAGATGTCAACAAAAACGCATAAACGAAATTTACAAAATACGATATTCCAGGCATCCATATTTTTCAACTTTATCTTTTTACGAAACATAAATGAGGTAATTAGCAACATTTTTCATACTTAGCATATAAGTGTCAAGTTAATGAAGCAAATTTCTTAATTTAGAGTATTAAAAACTTGTTCTCAAAGTAAAATGTTGTAGCAAAGAGGAATAATTAATTAAATGTCAAGAAAATTCTGTATAGGTCTTTAATTGTCAGAAATTTTCAAGATACAGATTTATATAAGATTTTGGAAATGAAAATATTTTGTTGGCAACACTATAAATAGGCAGTTAAATATATCAACTGGTTTCAACGGCGGTAAATAATCTTCTTCTTTAGATTAAAAGAAACAAAGCGGTCACTATAGTAAAAAAATCTGATGTGGGCAACACATGACTTTCCTCATATAATGCAATGAATTTACTACTTTTACAGTTAAAAAAAATGTTATTCTTATAGTAGATACTTATATTCTTTCCAAGATAATGAATTTTGTTCAATTAGTAGTGATTTTCATTGATTTAGCGTCATTTTTATCCATTTGGCGAAATTTTTGTTAATTTGACAACAATTAAAAATATTGCCAAGTTGGCGACATTCCGCCTACTTCGTTGTCAAAATCTCGCCAAGCGTTATGGACGGACAAATAAGTTATTCTCACAGCAGATAAATGACAATTGGCGTTCAAATACAAATGTATTAATCAAAGTATATTTTTTATGAATGGAAGGAACTAGTTCCACGAGAATGGTGTCACCCAATTTATCGCATGGTATTACATATGAAAAGTGAACGTGTTTCTCAATAGGAAATATTTTTTTTATTTTATATGACTTTTTGATATTTTTTTTTAAAAATGTGCAATATCTTGAGAACGGTTCATGTTAGCGTTCTAAAATTTATGTCAATCGTTTTCTAATGAAAAATCACATAAGAAATGTCTATTTGCGTAACTTTATTAGCGGTTTTGATTTTTTCAAAATTTCACGCGAAAATTTAGGGAGGTTTTGAACATTCGATTGCGTATAAAAGGCTTCCAGTGTTAACGGATTGAGATTTGTGTACCAAATTTTGTTCGAATCGGTCCATTCGTTCGTCAGTTATCGTCTCCCCAGACTCACTGACACACACACACACACACACATACATCCCTACAAAAGTGTTCGATTCGTGATCAGGGATGTCTGAAACGTGCTCTCCCGTCGAAAACTCGAATTCGAATTTTCGACCCAGTCACAATACTTTCCTTATACATTATGTATATAAGGAAAGTAATTAAGGAAGTATGTGTGTGCATAATAATGATCATGTGATTCAGTAAGATAGGAATTGCCAATACGAAAAAAGTAATAATTAAAATCAAATAGGTATGAAATACAGTTAAATGAATAGCAGAAGATGGCTAAATTTCGGATTTTGATTGCAGTTAATACGTTTTTAGATTATAAAAGTCTATTCTTTTAGGTCAAGTGAGAATTTTCTTTAATAGAAATTGACAAATTTTTGTAATAGTGACTACTTTGTCTCACTAACTCTGCAGTTAAAGGATATTTATTATCTCTAACGTCTAATGATATATATGTTTATGCTGTTACTGACGAAAATTTTTAATTTCCAGGTTATTTAAAACACCAGTTTCAGAGATTTAAAGAAAATGTTAAAAATGTATCTTAGGATAATGAACCATACTTGGAGTACGTATGTTTGCGAGTAGAAGGGGATTTTGATCTTGATGTGACTTTGCCCACATATTTTCAAAAAAAATAAACGACCTATAATCATTTTTCGGGATATGTCGGAATATACCTGAATAGTGAAAATAACTATTGGCCATCAACTGACCTTAACTACACTTTCAGGAAAAATAGGAAAATGGATTATTTGTGGAGTGTACCCAGGAAAAGTAATAATTAATCCTGGGAGAATAATAGTTAACTAAGAATCTTACCTATAAGCTGTACTCAATAATGTCTATGGAATGAATATCATTACATTTTTTTGAAAAATTAGTTATTAATGTACTTATTCAAATTCTTAAATAGCTTATAACTCTATAGTGGCTACTAACCAACCTTCCCTACACTTTTCAAGGAAATGAGAAAATGGACCATTTGAGGATTTTCCTGTGGTAGTATTACTGATAGTAGTCATGAATCGACTTCTTTACACTTTTTGAAACAATCGGCCAGGAACTAATTTGAGGTATGTATCGCAATCTCTCCGAAGAGTATAACTCAATAATGGCCATGATCCGAACTGGTTATCATTTAAAAATTAAATGGGTTAGGATTCTATAATGTATGCATGTCATACATTCCAAGTAATGTAACTCAGTAATTGCTATGAACGGAACTGTACATCCTTTAAAAATTAAATGGGTTAGGATTCCATAATGTAATATATATCATATATTCCAAGTAATGTAATTCAATAATTTCCACGAACAGAACTGCGCATCATTTAAAAATTAAATGGATTAGGTTTCTATAATGTAGTGTATATCATATATTTCGAGTAATGTAATACAATATTGGCTATGAACGGAACTGCAGATCAATTAAAAATTAAATGGGTAAGTATTCTATAATGTAGTGTATATCGTATATTTCGAGTGATGTAATACAATATTGGCCATGAACGGAACTGCACATCATTTAAAAATTAAGTGGGCTAGGATTCTATAATGTAGTGTATATCATATATTTCGAGTATTGTAATACAATAATGGCCATGAACGGAACTGCACATCATTTACAAATTAAATGGGTTAGGATTCTATAATGTAGTGTATATCATATCTTCCGAGAGATGTAACTCAATAGTAGCCACGAACCAACTTTCTCTACATTTTAAAAAAGTGGGCTAAGAATATTTCATATAGGATGTATGGAAATATTCCCGACTAGTTTATAACTTATTAGTAGCCGTCAATAGACCTTTCTTACACCAAAACTGGGTCATTTATTGAGTATATATCTATATCCCGGGGAAGTATAACTCAGGATAGTCATGAAACTAATGTTTCTACACTTTTTGAAACAACTGACTAGCACTCAATTTGAGTGATGTATATGTCTCGAGTAATATCACTCAATACTTGTCATGATTTGATCTACAGTTTATTTGAACAAACAAAGAAAGGCTTGGTTTTTATTAATGAAGGTTTATCAATTTTTCTAAACAATGTAACTCACTAATGGTTATGGGCTGACTTTACCAACAAGTTTAGAAAAACAAAATGAGTTCGATCCTTTTGATGGTATATATGACCACATCTCCGACCAGTATCTGTAACTTAATAAAACACACTAATAATACTTTGAGCAGGACTGTAATAAAACTAATGCACGTAAAAACAATAATTTTATCACAGTTTCCATAATAGGGAAAGAATAACGAATTGACGAAATTAAAAATGTGCAATGATGAACCCACATTCAATAAAAAACGAGAAATGAAAACAATAAGAACACATCTTTAATGCAAAAATAAAAAGTAAATATTAAAGAATTAAAATACTCGCATTTATATTTTTATGTTGAATTTTTCTGTTGCTATTCTAATTTGGAATTCTAATTTGGTTCTAATATGAGAGTACATATTTACAGTGTAGAATAACACGAGCGAGGATTTATTTTAATACTAATTATGCATATATGCATAATTATTTTTAAAACGAATCCCGTATATCGCAGGTATACTTATATCACATTATGTATCTCAGCATTTGGAGTAGCAAAATGCAAATATTTATTTAAAAATACTATGTTGCAGAAATATATTTAGAACGTACAAATATTTCAAAATATTTCTGAATTGATGTAGCCTAAATTCAAATATTTATTCTTTTTGGTATTTAGCGCATTATAAATTCGATTACAGTTTAATTCTGGTAGTTAAATATGATACACAAATATGTGGAATTGACGAATTATGAAAATAAAATATAAATGCATATAATAACTTATATTTTATACTCGTATACAACAATCAAGATATATTTTTAAAAAAATTCTTTCGTTAAGCTTTCCGAACAACATTTTAAATCAGGCAATCAAGTAGCATTTAATCTTCTTAGTCATTGCAAGTAAAGAGCTACTTCGTTCAGTTTAGTCATTAAAGAGAAGGGCTTCCCACAATCACTACTTGCCTTTGAAAAGTGAATTATAAGTATTATTTGATCACCGTTTGAAGTACTTTACCTATTCGTTTTATTATGGAATTGTAATTTTGTTTTAAATAGATATCATGCAGTCTGGCCTTGGTTATTGATGCTACTTTTATAAGGACATTTGCTCAGCTTATTTCTGAGGAATATAACTTTATCACAGAAAAAGTTATTGTACAGTTATGTAAACAAAATATTTATTAAGTAAAATTTAAATATGGGAAGCTCATGATTCTCCCTATAAAATGCAAATACTTGACTTATTACAAGGCGAAACAATGATGTACAACATTCACGGCATAATGCTTTCAATTGTTGAATGTTTTCCATTGCGGTCCCACTGGCGTTAGGTTGGATAATTTTTCTGAATACATTTCACGCTTTTCTGCATGACGACATGTAAAATTATTTTGTAGCACCCAATATACTTATATTCCGGGCAAATATAGCTGAACAATTGGAAATATTGCTTATATCTGCTAAGCAATACAATCCATTATATATTAAAATATGTTAATTATGATTTCATCAATTTGGCGTCATTTTTAAAATTTCGTCAATTTGGCCCCACATTAAAAAAGTCTTTAAATGGGTGACATTTCGTCAATATAGTCTGCAATGTCGCCAAATTTTTCGCTAAGCGTTACATGTTTGATGATACTATTAATTGTTATGTATTTTTTAGATGCATTTCTTGAAAAACGCACAATAACTCGAGAACGATTTCGGATAGCGTTATAATGTTTATGTCATTCGTTTTAGATTAAAAAAATATGATATGGGCAACACATAGCTTTCCTTATATAATGCAGTGAATTTACTACTTTTACAGTAATAAATAGGTTTTTCTTATAGTAGATACTTATACTCTTTCCAAGAAATTGGATTTTCGACAATGAGTCGTCATTTTCACTGATTTAGCGTCATTTATATCTATTTGGCGAGATTTTCGTTAATTTAGCAGCATTTAATAATGCCGTCAAGTTGGCAACATTCCGCCAAGTTCGTCGCCAAAATCTTGCCAAGAGTTATGGACGGAGAAATAAGTTATTCTTACAGCAGATAAATGACTATTGGCTTTCAAATACAAAAGTATTACTCAGAGTATCTTTTCTCATGAATGGAACGAGATAGATCCACGAGAATGATATCATCAAATTTATTGCATGATATTACATATGGAAAGTGAACATGTTTCTCAACAGTTACTATTTCATTTAATTTATGGGATATTTTGATAAATTTATTTGAAAAATGTGCAATATCTCGAGAACGGTTCATACTAGCGTTCTATAGTTTATGTCAATCGTTTTCTAAGGAAAAACTACATCAGAAATGTCTATGTGCTTAAATTTATTAAAGGTTTTGGCATTTTGATGATTTTTTCCAAATTTCACTCCAAAATTTAAGGGGTTCTGAACATTCGATTACGTTTAAAAACAATATTCTTCCAGTATTCACGAATTGTGATTTTTGTACCAAATTTCATTCGAATCGCTCCATTCGTTCATGAGATATCGTCTCCACAGACTCACTGACACACCCACTCTCACCCCCTACACACACACACATACACACACAGACATCACTTCAAAATGTTTGATTCGTGATCAGGTATGCTTGAAACGTGCTCTTCCGACGAAAACTCAAATTCGTATTTTCGACCCCGTCACAATACTTTCCGTATACATTATGTTTATTGACCGTCCTAATTTTTTTATGATTTTTTTTCAGAAACTCATTCAAAAATTGTACATTTTTTATACGTTTGATCGCGTTAAAATTTAATAGGCATCCACTATTCACTAATCGTATCAAGTTACAATCGAAACTATTCATTCGTTAGTGCATTATCGTGTCCACAAACTCACGAACACACGCAGACCACACACATATACACATACATACAAACACATGCACATAGACAGCACCTCCAAAGCGTTCGATTCAAGTTCAAGGTGCATGAAAAGTTTCTTTTGTCGAAAATTCAAATTCAAAGTCGAATTTGAATCTTCGACTCCATCATATTACTTTCCTTGTACATTGTATTCTGCATATCGGCATAGTAAAGATATCTGTATTGGAATTCAGATACAAGTATATAAAACTAATGCTGACACTTTTAAAAATACGATTTGGAATATAATTGATCAAAATACTTCTAGTAATTTATTCCTACAGTACTTCCAGTGCCACAAATTACGGTTCTGTACCAGTACTTTGTGGGCGTGTATGGCGCTTCTGGATAGATTCTACTCATGGGAATGAATAGCTTCTACTTATGGTAGTTAAAAAAATAGTAGATTGGAATTAAATCTATGTAGATTAAACCACATTATTTGTCCCAGAAATTTAATCTATCTAACTTTTTGTCTTAATTGAAATCTGAATCTCCAAATAAAGTTATTTTTAAATTTTTGAGTGAAGGGAGATTTATCAGTTCAGATTTATTCTTATGTTTATCCATTTATTAGTAACTAGCAGCATACCCGTTCTTCGTACGGAGTATATAATATAAGGAAACTTAAAATTCACAACCATTTGCAAATTCATATAGTTTAACTAAATGACATTTTTATTCAAAGCATTCTGCTAAAATATTTAACACAATACTCCTAAAAAGAATTTAAGAAATGGCTATTCCCGCTATTTAAAATTATCTTCACGGGCAGATCTGAAGAATAAAACATCCTTGCCTCTTCTGTAAGCAAATTTACAAAACATATGGAATTGAATCAATATATGCGAAATAAGAGCGTTAAAATTGTATGGGACCCGTACTACTTATATACGCGAATATTAGAAGATATAACCTGTATTAGTTGGTTACATGTATAAATTGAAAATATCAATAAATCCGTAATCTTTAAACCAGAAGGCAGTAATTGATTTAAATATGTACTGAAATGAAAGTGCTAAAGTTATGCCAGTACTACTTATAATGTCGTAGATTAGAAGATATGTCCTTGTGTTAGTAAAAGATTTCCCGTATTATAATATGAATCTCAAAAATATTTGCCAAAATAACAGAGATTACTTAATAAATTAAAAATATCAATAATCCCAGTAATCTTCATACCAGATGGCCGCATTTGATTCCAATATATACCACTATATATCAAACTATATGCCAATATATCTGCACTGCTTATCTTCTCATAGATTAGAAGATATAGCTGTGCATTTGTAGAAGATTACTCTTACAACGTACATTATATGAGTTTCAACAATTTTTGCCGCAATAAAACGATGGCATAAGAAATTGAAAATATCAAAAATCTCTGAATCAATAATCCCCGAAAACATCAATAATAATAATGTTTAAACCTGAAGATTGTAATTGATATTATCCAGTCAAAAATACGATGGCTATGAAATTTATTTTATATACATATCTTCTTTATTAAAATCGGAAAAAAATTAATAAAAATTTTCTTCCTTATAAACACACTGGATTTAAATCCGTTGCTAAGAGACATGTTATGATTTGCTTCAAATAAATTGGTGGTCAAAATATCGTCTGAATAATGCTATCTCTAAAGAAGGTTTGGCGATATTTTAAAAAATCGCCAAATTTAGCGCCAAGTGAGACTGTAGAACTGACAGTCCCACTTGGTGATAAATTGACGAAGCATCATCAAAATATTATCCCCTAAGAAAACACAATTTCATTTATTTAGCGCAATTTTATCAATGTCAAGATATTTTTATGGATTTACAAACATTTTTATCAATCTGGTGATATTTTAAAAATTCGCTAAATGTATTACTAAGTATAACGGTTGGACTGACAGACAAATGCTAACGATGCACCATTTCAGTACTTTCTTCTAGCAAAACAAAATAAATTTCATTGATTTACGTCGTTTTTATCAATTTGGGGACTTTTGAATCAATTTGGCAGCGTCTAAGAAAGTTGCCAAGTCAGCGATATCTAGCCAAATTCGTAGGTTTAAATTTTGCAGATCTGAATAAAATATCGTAATCCAGTTTGTATATACTAAATGAAAACACTAAAATATTGTTAAATATATGCCCGTTCTACTCATTTTCTGTTTCAACAATCGGATAGATGAATTTATTGGGTAGACAGAATATATGTGTTTATTAGCTAAACACAATATATAAGCTTGAAACCTCTTTACCAAAATAATTGAAAGTGATGTACGCAGTTCGCAATTAATATAATTGGAAGAAAAATTAAACCGTTCATTTATAAGATATATTTTAATATCCATTTATTTATTATTCAAATCGAAAAAACAGTAATAATCATTAACAAACACATTTAATTTCATTGCATTGCCGAGCAACATGATATAAGACAGAATCTTCCTCATAAAATGCGAAATTAAATAACAATTTTGATTTATTTATACTTTTCATTGTTGACTAAAAGCTTGAAATAGACCATGGAGGTAGATTTTTCCATTTAAATTCATGTTTCAAACTATTCATGCTTTCATAAAATGACTAATTTGAACAAAAAATCTCCCATCAAATGCGGAGATAAGTTTTAATTCACTTTCAAACGATTTTCAAGCTTTTCGTTTGTATAAATCACAGAGTTGGAGAGTAAAACCCGTAGGAAAAAGTTTCGTTTTTCATAAATATTTCGACAACGCCTGGTCTTAGATACTCGTCACTTGGGCTAAATTTATGGGGGCTATTTCAAGGCTATGCACAAAATTTCATCAAATTCGGTTCAGCCGTTCCCCCGTGATGATAAGACAAACGAAAATGTCGTTTTTAACACTTTACAACAAAGTTGAAAAGTGTTTATGACTTTGTTCATTCTGTCTGTCTGTCTGTCTGTCTGTCTGTCTGTCTGTCTGTCCGTTAGCACGATAACTGCCGTAAAAATGAGTTTATCAAAATGAAATTTTAGTATGTTGTTCAGACGGTCTGTAGGACCTATGGGAATATAAATAAATAATATCACCCAATTAGTTTTTTATTGAACCCGGGTTGAAAAAATGAGATACATTGAACCCTATGGGACCTAATTTTTCAAACATTTTTTAAGTAAATTTAAAATTCACGAATTGCTTCGAAATTTTTAGGAAATATTCACATTATCCCATAGAATATATAAAAAAAAATTCAGTAAAATATGTTAAGTAGTTTTTTAATTAAAAAAATTATTTAATATAGGGAAAAAAACAAATTCAATTAAATACTGACTTTGGGATATCTTCCAGAAAGAAAAGAGAGAGATATTATACAATAAATATCTCTCCATTTGTTAAAACGTTTTGCATATGGGAGTGGCTTCATATTTTAAAATAAATTTGGTAGATAACAATTTTTCATTTTTTTTAAATTTTATATAACTCTTCATGATAAATTTAATTGATGGCATTTTAAATGCACTTTCCTACGTCCTAGAGAGTTAAAATTTGGTACACAGCTTAAATTTGTTGAACATTTTATTCGACAAAAATTTGATGGATCTTTAAATATAGATCATACATTTTTTTCGAAATGGCCTGAAAATAATCCCCGTTCACTTCTATAAATCATTGGTGTAATATTGTTAAAAATTCTGATGTGGACAGCACATGTCTTTCCCTGCAGACCCATATTCGTTCTCTTTATTTATTCAATGATAATTTGAGTTTATCTGCACAACATAAGTATTTTAAATGACATTGAATTTACACGTTAAACTTAAATTTGGTTCTCATTTGATAGCTGGACTTATTGTCAAAGGTGGCGTAGCGAAAACGCGAAAAAACTAGAATATCTCAAGAACGGCTAGTCCTAGAGTAATGGGGTTAGTCTTATTCTTTTTGTTGTCAAAAATCACATATAAAATAGGAATTTAATTAATATAATTGAGCACACGTAGTCTTTTATTTTTATATATAACGATTTTTGCTGGCCATTTCGCAAAAATAGCCCGTTCCTTTTTCCCGAATCGTAGTAGAATAACCTACAAATGATTTATATACAAAATTTTGTTAAATTTGGTATATAAATCACTTGTAGGTTATTGAAATATTATACTCCAAATTTTGTTAAATTTGGTTCATTAGTTTTTAGCTAGAGTGGATAAAGGCAATTTCTGCGGCCATTTCGCAAAGAATGCAGATTCTTTTATTACGAATCGTACTATAATCTAATGAACATCAGGATTTCCCACAAAAAACATACCTACCAAATTGTATGAAATTCGGTCCATTAGTTTTTCAATTAGAGTGGATGTAATATCCACACAGACACACAGAAACATACACAGATACACCCTTACACACACAGACGTCTTCCTAAAAGTAGTTTTTTCGTGTTCTAGAAGTCCCAAAACGTGTAGATACTTTGAAAATTCGAGTTCCGATCTTCGGCACGATTCCAATACTTTGAGTACATACACATACACATATATATTATCTGTGTATTATCTGTGTATCTAAATTCCGTGCCTATGCAATTACAATAGTTGTGATTTTAAATGATCCCTAAACTTTTATTATTTCTTCAAGGAAGCCTAATTTTAACATATGCAGAATGCAAATATCTCAAGCGATTGTAAGATGAATTACATAAGAATTGCTGAATTTTTTTCACACAAAATTATTTAGCTCTGGAGTCTGGAATACAAGTTATATGAATGAAATATTCATTGATTTTGCATAAAGAATCAGATGATTTATATTTCGATACAGTTTTAAATATTTAAGTATAAAAAATTACTGTAGTACTGTGATAATGTAAAAGATATTACCACTGAATGAATCACATTTTAGAAATTTTTAAATGAAATTACATTTCAGTTGGAAAGTGTTTCATAATCAATGCTTATGCATGATTGATCTTTCTTGTTTACTAATATTTCGAGAGCCACTGATCGTAGAATCTCCAAACATGGACTAAATTTTAAGTGGGACTATTTCCAGGCTACCCATAAAATTTCATCAAATTCGGTTCAGCCGTTCTCTCGTGATGATGGGAGAAACAGACAGACAGACAGATTTTCAATTTTATTTATATAGAATTTTATATTCGAATTTTATAATAACGTTTCGCCGATCCGATGGTCGCTCGGTCAGGGGCATGCGTTTCCGTCTGATCGCTGGATTGTCGGGTTGCGGGTTCGAATCCCGCCAGCGGGCACGGATGTTGTCATGTCGAGAGCAAGTCAGACTTCTGCCCTTCGGGGAGCCTCTATAAAAGTGAAGATGCAAATCTCCTCCCCTTCGGCATGGTATACCCTGGGGGATCTTGTGGACGTGGTGCATAGGCGCTCCGTCACCACGGGGGAATTATTAATAATTCATAACATTTCAAATTTTGACATCATGAGCTCCGCTAATGACGTCACGAACAAAAATATATATATCCGATAATTTTTCACAACAATGATTGAATCTATTAAGTCTTGTGATCGTTGAACCATAAATAAACCGGTTTAAGCATTATTTTGTCGAATTCTGTCCTATGCTTTTATTTTAAAAAATACAAAAATTTGAATACATTTCGATGTTGTCTCACGAATTTAAAAAAAATTCTCTCTAGTTCTATATTTTTTCATATTAAAGCCAGGTAGAAAGTTCCATGAAAATTCATTAATATTTATGGGAGTTATCGTGTACAAAAGAAATCGACCACAGACATACAGATATACATACAGACGGATATTACTCCAAAAATATCAAAACGGGTTCAGGTGTCTTAAAACATACATTAGCATCAAAATCTCAAATTAGAAAATTTCCACGAAAACCATCCTCTTTTTATATTATAGTTTATAATTGTGAAAGTATTTACCAATTACTAGAACCTAAAATGTCAGTAATTAATTTTCGGTGTGACTTTAAATCAATACATTTTTCATTTAAAGTTAAATTATTGAAATTACGCGGTCTACGGCTGCACTAAATAATGCAGTTGAGCAGCCAATTTAGTGAGGATCCTTTTTAACTTCTATTAACAATTATTAAAAAAATATTCTTTCGAAGCAAAATGATAAAATGTTTCTTTTCATATTTAAATAAAATTATATTGTTTATTTTAGACACTATAAATATATGCATACAGAATCACGTTTTTACTTTAAAAGTTTGCAAGTATGCATTTAGTTGAAGATATCCAACTTATTAAAAATATTATCAAAAATATTTACTTAGATTTCTAATGTTCAATTTTTATTTATTCTACTAAAATAACTTAAATGATCATGTTGTTTATTCCCAAAATATCTTATAATTATTTTTGACATGATCCCTAAATAATAAATTTACTTTTAAGAAAATATTTATTAAGCACTCAGTTCAAATTTTTAAAGAAAAATATATATTCTTAGCTGACATTTTGTAACAAGATAATGAAATGTAATAAAGACGTTCTCATTTATAATTCAAAATTAATTTCTTTACAATAACTAAATTAATTCTTCTCAGAAGAACGTTTTTCACGTTCGTGAATGTTATTTTTATTATTTTACTTAATCATGAAATTTCATTCATCACTAACAAACCCCAAAAATTAGTAAAAATTAGTTTTATGATTTTAAGATATATTTAGATTTTAAGATATATTTTAAACTTTTATTTGAATCACATATTCCTGATAAAAATATTTTTGAATTTGCAAAAATATTTATGAAATATATTGAATACACAAAGAAAACCAACACGGCAGATTACAACATTTTGATTAAAAGGGTTATAATTTGTCTTTGTTTTCATTAACTTTCATGCTATTATTTTATACTAAGAAACGTTGAAAGAAATGTGTAATTTTATGGAATATGAATTAAGAAATTAATTTAATTTTTAGAATGTATGATTATTTTTTTTCGTAGAAATTTAAATTTATGATACAAACTAAATGTGCTTGTATTGTTTTCATTTTTACGGTCCGTGTTTCGTTATGCATTTGGAATGTGAATGGCTAATAAACAAGTAATGAAAGTTAAGACAGCTAGATACATTCTGCGTTTAAATGATACTGATGAAATGGAATGAAGGAGGTTGGCTCAAAGAGAGCCCAGCACATCGACCAGAGGTCTATTGTACTTCCTCAAGAACTGTTATGATCACTACGAAAAGAGACCAGTAGCCGATGCAAAGATAAGCAGGCACTTGACAGGAATGTTATCCAGATCCCAGGAATCAATCACATGCTGGCCTATGTGTTCAAATCTGTAAGCAGAGTAAACCTCACATTCCAGAGAATGTGAACATCAGTTTCTTCGCTGTAGTTGCAGCCCCTGCAGAGCGAATCTTTAGTGACTCCTATAATATTTAGGTGTCTTTTAAGGGTACAGTGCCCAGTAAGGATCCCAACAGTCCTTCTAATGCCAGTTCTACTGAGATTGAATAACTCCTGCGTGTACAAGATCAGTTGCTGTTAAGCATTTTCGCCTGCCTTTGACCCCTAATATTGCGCTAGTTCTCGCACTGAAGCTTTCTGAAGATGTCGTAAACAATTATTCTGGTAAGTTCATTGGGAATACCCAAAGCTGGCTCGAGACCAATAAAAGGAGTACAGGAACCTTTCCTAGTCAATTAATTCATCAGCCAACTCATTTCCTGGAATGCCCGAATGACCAGGCACCTAGTAAAGGATGACACTGTTATTGCTAGCATTTTCACAAAGCGCATTTCAGCACTCCCAGACAAGGAAAGACGTCATAGTGGACTTCCCAGGGGCCATAAGAGCAGCCTGACTATCTAAACAGATAAGTATTTGGTTGTCCCTGTACTTTCTGTCATAGCAAGTTCTACAACACATAAGAATGGCAAAAACCTCAGCCTGAAAGACAGTAGAGTAATTGCCAAGAGGATAAGACAGTTTTGTGCCATCATCCGGCCAGCACACACCAGCATCAGTACTGGTGCCTAGCTTCGAGCCATCCGTATACCAAACAATACAATTATGTTTATTGTATGTAGGAATCCTCTTCCAGTCGTCCCTAAAAGGGACCTGAATTTCATAAGGCTTGTCAAAGGTATATTTGACATGAATACCATCAGATGGCATATGGGAATAAGGATGATTAATAACATTACTGTTTAGACCACTCCAAGATAAATACCTTGAGTAATCTTTCCAGTGTTTTTGATATTTAAGTCTGCTTAAATGATACTGATAGTGTAGGAGTGAGTATTCTTAGTGAATTTTAAAATAGAAAGTAAATGTGATGCTATGTGACTCACAATAATCAATTGAATGACATTGAGCGTAGCATGTGTTTTTTTATGAAATATGAATTAAGAAATTGATTTAATTTTTTAAAATGTATGATTATTTTTCATCGCAAAAATTTAACATTTATGATACAAACTAAATTTGCTTGTAGTGTTTGCATTTTTACGGCCCATGCTTCCTTATGTATTTGGGATGTTAATGGCTAATAAACAAGTAATGGAAGTTAAGACAGCTAGATACATTCTGCGTTTAAATGATACTGATATTGTAGGCGTGAGTATTTATATTGAATCCAAGAATATAAAGTAAATGTGATGCTATGTAACTCACAATACTCAATTTAATGGCACTGAACATGGCATGCGTTTTTATTATTCAACATTAAAAATTTATTGGTTTTGAATGAAACTATCAAACAGCTCGAATGGGTTTTATTTTTTTTCCAAAAATATAGAATTATTATAATCTATAATGAAAGCTGTCTGTTGGAGATAACAGATAATTGTTATGAAATTTATTAGTTTTTATATTTAGCCTTGATAACAAATTTTTCAAACAAATTATTAGTTCTGAAAAATGCATGTGTAAACACTTCTTATAAATATGTTCTTAGTATAGTTAAATGTTGAGATGATTTATTATTTCGTTGTTTACGCACTCGAAACATCTAGTGCGAAAAAATATTTGCGTATGTATGAATACATATATTTTATATGTTATATTGGTTATACATTATGTGAGTTTTTAAATTTTTTTTATTAAGTTGCACATGAGACGCGTTTCTGAACGAAAGGTTTCTAAGGCTATAAAGTCTGAATATTCTTGAGACTCTAAACATGTTTTAATTTTTCGAAAGCTAAGATAATTTTGACTCTTAATTTTATTTCTGAAATGTGTTTTCTTGAAAGCTTCTCGATTGTTTCTTAACCAATTTAACTTTATGATAATTGTAATCTCTTCGCTTCTTCTTGGAAAACCCTGATTCAAATTTTCGATTTCGTACACCTATTTCTTTTATTCAATAATTTTTATTATTTTTCTGAATTTTATTTTCGTTGTTACTGTTGTCGATATTAGTTATTTAACTTTCGTATTTTATTTAGTATCTGATTTTCCTGGATGGTAGTTTGGTCATTTATAACTGAATTGGGCTTCTCGGAACAACTGAAAAATTATTCGAATCCTGTGTTGAACGTTCACTTCCATCTTTGGTATTTTATCGTTCAGTCATTGTGTCCTACCTCACTTTCTTCCTTCTGGGTTGATTTACCTTTTATTTCTTCTCTCGCCGCTGGCAACACCTTTTTCTTGCTTCAGTCACGTTTGCTGCTCATGCATCATTCACCAATTTTTCTCTCACGGGTGAGGGTTGAGTTTTTTGTGTGTCCGGACAAAGAAGTCTGTTTTGCCATCAAAACTAGTTGATAATACAAATTGTACAGTAATGTATGGCAGTAATGTTGTATGGCTGTGATGGACCGCACAGCTTCATCTTGACAGTTAGCAGGACGTTGGAGCACTGCTCAGGTGTGTCAATGTGTGCTTCAATAATTCTGCTGTACCGTGGACTGCTTGAAAGAATTTCTTCGTACATGATTTCCCTGACGTAAAACCATACACGCATGTCGCTACAATGGGCTCAATAATATAAACACTGGCGTACCGTTTGGAAACAAGTCGTCTTTTCCGATGAATTCCGCTTTAATTTGTGGTCCAATAATGGCCACATCCACGGCAGATACTATAGCGATGAACGCTACCTTCCGTATAGCATTATTCAACGTCAAACTGGACGAACGCCAAGCGTGATGATCTGGAGCGCCATTGAATATCTTGAACGATCTCAGCTGCTAAGGATTGTGGGTAATCTCAATCACAACCGGTACATCAGAGAAGTTATGGAGCCCGAAGTCATACCTTTCCTTCATTGCATTCTTTGAGCTGCAATTCAACAAGACAATACCTTTCCACATGTTGCTAGGAATTTTCATGGCTTATTTTCAGCACAACAGATACAGCTTTTTCCCTGTCCTGTCTATTCACAGGATAAGTCGCCTATCGCACATGTCATATTTCGTCGTTCGACGTCTCGCTCGTGCTGCTTGTCCCGTAGCTAATATAGCTGAACTTTGGGTTTGGATAGAATCAATATGTGGTGGTCTTTCTCAGCTACAAATTCAAAATGTATTTGATTCGATGCCACGCCGTAAAGAAGCACTTATTGCATCGCGCGGTGGCTTCACCAAACACTAATTTTCGACATCTAATATTATTTTTTTGCTTTATAATAAATTTAATCGCTTATTTGTATCAGTACAGGTCGTTTATGGAATAAATTTCACTCAATTCTGATGTCTGATGACTCCATGAAATTTTTACAAACATAAGTATATATATCGACGAAATGGTATATGACATGTATAGGAAATTATTCATGTAATATGCCCACATCCATCATGCATAGAACATGTACACTCTGGTGACGTGAAAAAAAAATACATTATCTACATTTATAATAACTGCCTATCAGTACATTAAATTTTTCTGTGAAATTTCACCCTTCTTGACCTTCATTTTAATGTATTTCAGCGATGATTTTCGAACAAAATTGCTTTTTTATCTCGAATTTAGGCATGCCACTTCGAGACTTGAGACACCTTTTTAAATTTGTCCATTTGTCCGAATATGTCCATTTTGAGGCCAGATTCAACTATTTATTTAAGTTCACCCGCATGTGTTGAGTGATTGGTAACTCATTCCATGGTTTCTAAAAGCTCTAATTTTTATCAGGGCATTTCAATTCTTTCCGTGGCCACAAGACAAATGTAAATTCCATGCGCATCCACAAAACCGTTTAATAAAATAGTGTACAATGAGCACAGAAGATGGTCCCTTAGAGCTTTACGAGTTCCCAGCATTTCTTTACTTTGTCTATGGTTATAACCGGCCCTGAATTTAAAACAATTTCCCACTTCAAGATATCGCTCGAGGTCAAAACTCTTTTGAGGACTCTTCTGCATTGTTTTGGAGAAATTAGTTCCGCCAAAGTCGAATCAAAAAATCAAAACTTCTATTGTTCGCTCTACCCAAATATAGATGTCTCTATACATATACCATGGCGTCATTTTGTCTGTTTAATTTGGGTTTGTTGGTTTGTCTATCACTGACAAAGGTGATCCAATGCATACTCTAAACAGCAGTATGCTGCAACGGATTAACTATATGTGGTTGAAGACGATGCTCAAGTTTTTCGTTCACACACCATATATTCGAGGGCAATTGAAGAAAAAAATCGAGATTCAACTGATTCAACGCAAAAATGTAAAAATAGTAGATTTCTGCCCCTTTTTTATTGACATGTGGATGTACCCAGATACCTCATAACTTATTGCAAATTAATAATAAAAAATATAAATAATTAATATTTACATGAGAACACTGAAAAAAAATGAATGATAATAGCTTATAGAAGAGATTCACATCATATTCTTATTAAGATTCATGAATAAAATAGGAAATGCAACTTTATATTAGCACCGCTTTTCAGATCGCTTACATCCATTCTTAAGAATGGTTTCTTACAAGATTTCAAGTCAAAACTCTTTCATGTTATCCATCTTTTTTTGAAAGTCTAAAAGATCAAATATTCAAAAATTAACATTCATCAAATACAATCATTATCAAAAGTTCAACGTGATTTTTAAAAAATATAATTGCTAAACATAATTATCTTTAAGAATGCAATTCTATCAGAATTATAAATATAGGCTAAAAATTATTCTAAACGTTTCATTTGAGGTACCATAAATATGTATTAGGCAAAAAAGCTAATTTACATTAAATGCAATCATATCTGTCGTAAATTATATCATATATTTTAAAATGTATTTTAAATTATTTATTACAGAAAAATTCAAATTTGGAAAAAAAAATAATCTCTATAGGTATTATATTTGCCCATTGAGTTTGATTATATTAACAAAATTTAAATATCTAGTTGATTACATTAATAACATTGTATTAATTTGAACAAAATGTATTCGAGGCCAAATTGTAAACTCTTTCTTCGGGACAAATGACAGTACACACAAAATATATAGTGTTAGACAAAAGACAGATTACACTATCCAAAGCATTAGAGGTTTTTCACCAGACAGTTATATACATGATGCAGGTGGAAAATCATTGTCAAGCGTAAGCTAGAGAAAAGTAAATGTAAAAGTAAAAGTTAACGAACGCATGGATGCTTACGAGGTGATTGAAAGATTTTAGACCTAATAGCGAGGATGTGTTTACCTTCTAAATCTCTGATGTAATTATGAGTAAAAAATTCAAGTTCCTGAACGTTTAAATGATGATTTTATATAATAAACTTGTTTTTCTTGAGATAAATGTATTCAAAAAATGTATCCCCCACTAAAAGAAGAAGGACACTTTCCAAGTATAAGACACAGGTTAACATACCATACCAGACAGTCAAGTAATGAAAGATACAGGGTACTATATTTTAAATGAGAGAAAGTGAATTATAACACGTTTGTACGACCGAAGTCACTTTTTTTAACAAGATGCTCCTGGACATGATATAGGACATAGAAAAAGTGGTTTTAAGGCTTCAAAACATTTCCTGGAAAAAATATCAAAGAGTGATTCAAATTGGGGTCTCTCAATATTGTTATATTACTTGGAGCTACAGCCCCTGATCGCTGTCGCTCGCCAAACCCCATCTAATGCCTTGCCTTGTTTGGACCCGATCGTTTTGTGCTGGACTCCACGATTGTAGTCCACGGGCGCTGCTTCAAACTATGTTAATGGGACAATGCGTCTTCCAGCACAGAAAACACTTGGGTTCGAATCCCGAGTAAGGCATGGGTGTTTTCTTGAGGTTGAAGTCAGTCTTCCGCCTTCTGGGTCCTCGCCAAATGTGAAGCTGCACCCCCCCCCCAGACCTTCGTCAGTGATGCTTGTTTGTGTTAATAGAAAACTTTGTGATCTCGTCTTGTTGTTGTTGTTGAAACCCAGACCGTCCGACCTACCAGGAAGGTGTAAGGTAACTGTTTGGACGGTCGGGAAGTGCCACCCAATTTAGACCGGAACCCAGTGGGGGAGGCATCCACAGGGACCGTACCCTCCTTCCCCTACCACCAACCTCTCGGAAGGACTTTCGGACCCACATGTTTAACGTGATCGTACTTGATCTCGTCTTGTGTCATTCTTTGTCCTTCTTCTGGCATCACTGATCCTGTTTGTGGTTTGACCGGAACAGGAGGTTATGAGCAACAACAACAACACAGCGCAAGTAAAAAGTCCGGTTTGTCGCGCAAGGAAATGACTAATTATAATAATGCGCATGCTTTTAGTTCTGACTGGTTAAAGAAGGCTGTATATTTATGAACTGTATATATAAGAACTGTATATGTAAGAACTGTATATTTATTATATATATAGGATGCTAATAATATAATGATGTTATTATGGTTGTACGTTTAGGAACTGTACATTTATTATATATATAGGATGCTATTACTGTAATGGTGTTGTTTTTTCTATTTTGAAAATTGTGTGTAAAAAAACCGCTTTAATAAGCGAGACGCATTGCGAATTCATTGCAACATGTGCATTTCGTTCATCCCTGGTTTGTAGAATTCTTTAAGATATATAAATGATGGTAAATGAGGAAAACCCAAAAACATCTTGAGCAAGTTAAACCCGTATAACGATGCCTTCACAGCCAAGAACTTTAAGTTATTGT
This sequence comes from Amaurobius ferox, assembly GCA_951213105.1. Lineage (NCBI taxonomy): Eukaryota > Metazoa > Arthropoda > Arachnida > Araneae > Amaurobiidae > Amaurobius > Amaurobius ferox. Next base: position 101,407,871 of record OX578147.1, on the reverse strand, counting down.
ATATGTGAAAACGTGGAAAGGACATCATGTCTGAATCAAGGCAAATTCAAAGTAATGAGCATAGTTTGCTACATTTCGTGTTCCTCCACAACACACCAAATATAAAATATTTGCAATTAAGCGCAACTTTCATAAAAAATAGTATTGCATGAAAGGTGTGGACCGACCACTATATGTGACCTCCCATATGAATATTAGTTATCTTAGCCTTCTTTCATTAACTTCGTTTTAAGTCAATTAAGAACACCCCATCCAGTATCAATATGTGATGTCAATGGACAACTTTCCCTATGACATTATCATCGCACGCATACGTGCTTTTAAAACCATCGGAGACTGATCTTGACGCCTAAAACAACCGGATTTATATTTAGTTCACTTTGATTGTTCACTGACAAGCCGATAAATATTATATTTCACTAAATCCGTTCCAATGGTCTCAACATAGCATTGAAGGAAAAATGCCTTAAAATGAAACAAAAAAACAATAGATGATAATTAATTTTAATTTTGATGCTAAACTATTTAATGTGTAGCCGCGGAAAGAAAAACGCCCCACCCTCTGTTAATCGAGCATCGTTCATGGTAGAGAAAATTGAATGATACTATTCGATTAGAATAACATCTTCTACAAGGTAATGTGCGTAAAATTTGCATAAGGGACCGTCTTTATATCTAAAAGCGCATAAACTTTGAAATTTTCAATGGCAACACCCAATTTTGACATCACCCACAAGTTTCAGACCCCAAATTAGTCCAAATTTTCACGACGTTTCTATCTTTATATCCGAAGACATTCAATATTCCGGAATGTGCAATTTTCAGGGATCAGCTACATATTAAAAACCGTAATTTGAAGGGCGATGTTTCGTTGATTGACCACAGCATTGTTGTAAATTATTGAACTATCCTCTTGACATTCAGCACTGTGACTTACCTCACAGCCAAAGGGTCGCAGGTTTGATTCCTGCATGAGAGGCTGAGCATTTTCATGGCTGCGAGTGGTGTTGTCTTGTCTTGTGTGTGTGTGTGTGTGTGTGTGTGTGTATGTGTGTGTGTGTGTGTATGTGTGTGTGTGTGTGTGTGTGTGTTACTAAGGCAGTGGGCCTGTAATGGGTAGGATTATTCATAGGGCAAATAGGGCACGATTATTAGGGGTAAGATGTCCTACTGGGTACGTTGTTAAAAACTAATGGGCATTCGTGCCAGGGTCAATAAAAGGAAGAAGAAATAAAGAAGAGTGAAATGTATATTTTCAAATGTCATTTTATAATGCTGTTTCAAAATCAATTTTTGAGACTAACTAATATTTGCAGATGACGCGACAAAACAACTCCGTTGGAACTTGCTGATGAATTTAAAAGTATCAATCCGTCATTATCAATCACCGTTTGGAGTCTTGTTGGTGTTTAGTATCACATAATTTTATAATTTGTTATTGTTTTATATAAATATATTTTATTATAAATTATTACATTTTGTGGGCGATTTCAACTCGCAGTAGCTCAGGAACTATTAATCGGCAGTAACATAAGTAGATCCCATTTATAACAATACAAGTTTGCACACTTCAATACAGAAGCAGAATTACGTTGATTAGGTTGCATCTATACCACACTGTTTGTACAAAGTTTTTATTAAACCTGAGTAAAAATAAATGCCCGTTTTCCTAAATAAAAATTAACTTACAATTAATATAATTTTTTCAAATTAGTCATTTCTTAAACTAATATACGACCCCTCAGTCACCGTGATGCTGAATATTTAAACATTTCGAAAGAACCAGTGGGAGGAAACACCTGGAATTTTATATAAACATATAAAATCTCTTTGTGAATCGATTTTTATCAAACCGTGTCCAGGTCTGTATTCATATTTTCTCGATTACTGATTTCATAATTAATATTTCATACAAACAATTTATTTTACAAAAATAAAAATCACGTAAATGTGTTTGGGTAGTTTAGTAATAACGTCATACAAATAATCAGCGTGAGCAGATAATTAATACAGAAGAAATGAATGGAAGTCTTGAAAACTAATTTAACATTAAGAGCTCAAAACTTTACATACTCACAACTCAGAAACTCTTTACCCATATAACTTTAAATTTGGTATCACAGGTTGAATTTTGGTCTAGTTTCGAACTATGTTGTCAAACTTGGGTGTTGTCATTTAAAATTTCATAGTTTGTGCGCGTTTAGATATGAAGACGGCACCTTATGCAAATTTTACCCACATTAATTTATAGAGGATGTTATTCCTAATCGAATGGTATCATTCAATTTCCTCTACGATGAACGATGCTCGATTAGCAGAGGGTGGGACGTTTTTTTTTCCGCTGCTGTACGTATGGCCTTACAATTTACTTCTGGTTTCTAATGGTACTTTTACATCTGGTTTCTAATGGTATTATGTAATACCTTATTGTTCATTGGTAGTTATTCAAGATTTAATATTAATTTCATTTTTTTACGGTACTCCAAACGCAATAAATAGATATAATTGTAATTTACATTTATTAGAGTGTACAATCTACTCAATTCCCACTAGATTAGCATTTCTCCTAGAAAACTGTTTGTGCCTATAATATTTGTTAATATATTCTCTTTTTCACTTTTCCGTTTGGAATTATTCTTTTAGAGAAAATTCAGATATGTTTGAACATAATTTCCGAAATATAATATATCACTAAACAATTTCTGAAATATAATTAAAGTCATAATTTCATGGTAATTATTTATATATAACAGACCTTCTTTTAAATTCAAATATCAAAACTTCACCTAAAAATGCTTTAATTTCCTTTATTCTACTTTTTTCATTTCCTTATATCATTATTCCTTTTTAAACTTTGGCACTAATGACCGATATTTATCATAATCAGTAAACAGGTGTGTAAGACAAACAAGATAAAAACACACTACTTGTCACATTTCATTATAACGAAAATCGATCATATTTTTTATTTGATTATAACACTGTATTTCGATAATATAAATAAAATTCCCAACTTTATAAAACTTTTAATAAAGTGACTTAAGATATTGTTTAGGTTTAAGTATGAAATATTAATTATAAATCTTATTTTGGTAATTATCTAAGTACAACTAAACACATATATTACTCTATTAAGATTTTTATAAATGTCATCATTCATAAAGTTTTGAGGGTTATGCAGGTCCGTCTTACCCCAAAAAAAATGTTTCAGAACTCACGAATATAAGAATCAATTTAATTACATTTTTGTGTTTTGATTGCTTTAAAAGAAAAGTTTCAACTAAGTTTCGCAAAGTATTCCACTTTTTTCAAACTGTCTTGTTTTTACTCTTCAACAACATTCTTTTACGCACATTCGATTGCTTCATATCTAAGCAATCGAAAACTTTTAAAGTGAAATTAAAAACAAACTTTATAAAACGGAAGAAAGTTCAAGATGTTAAACCACTTTAGTTTTTTTTTTTCAAGAAAACATCTGAAGGGCCAACAAATGACTTTCTCTTAGAACTGAAAATGTCTTGAATTTTCGGAAAAATAAATGAGAAAAATATAATGTACACATGACTTTCTCTGCAAATTTCCAAACACGGGTATAATTAGAAAATAACAACAGACTTTAGTGTATTCTTTAAGTTCGATTTAGAGTTAATCAAGAATGATCAATTATGCATTAAGCATTGATTATGAAACACTTTCCAACTGCAATGCAATTTTTATCAGCAATGCAAAAATTATCAGAATAATGCAATAATTTATTATATTTGAAAACTTAAAACTTCATTGAAACAAATTAACTTTATTCAAATGACGTCATTTAAATATAAATCTCCTGGTTTAAACATCTCTAAAATTCGTTACATTCAGCGGTAATATTTTTAAAATTATCACAACACAGTAATTTATTGTATTTGAAAACATAAAACATCATAAAATAAATTATTTTTATTCAAATGTCGTCATTGAAACATAACGCCCTTGGATCTCTATGTAAAATAAGTAAATATTTCATTAATACTCTTTTATTTAAAAATACATTATCACAAAAATACAATAATTTTTTGATAATTGAAAACTTCATCGAAAACAAATGAACTTTATTCAAATAACGTCATCGAAATATAAATCGCCTGGCTCTGTATATAAAAGCAGTGAATATTTCATTCATTACTTTTTTCCATTCCTTTCATTCAAAATTATCACAATACTACAATAATTAATTTTATTTAAAAACTTAAAACCATGTATGTAAAAGTATTTTTTAACTCTATGCTTAAAACTTCATCGAAAAACGCAATACTATAGAATCATCTGCGTCTTTATGTAAAATCAATGAATGTTTAATTTATATCAGCTATATTGATGACTCCAGAACTAAATAATTTCGCGTTAAAGAAATTCAGAAATTCTTATACAACTCATCTTACAGTTTGATGTGTTTACTTTCTCCATATGTAAAAATCAGCCTTCGTTGTAGAAATAATAAAAGTTTGATTATCATTATGCCAAAATATTGTAATTGCGTTGGCGCAGTATATAGATGCACAGAAAAAATCCAAAATAAAGCTATTTTAAGACGGATGCAACAATAAATATAAATTAAACAGAACTTTAAAAATCACGATTTTGGCACAAGATGAATGAAGATTTTATTTTGAAGTGGGTCACGCGATTTCTTCATATAGTATGGGTACAATTTTTATTTTAATTTTTATTTAAAAAACTACCAAACATATTTTGCTGAATTTTTTTGTGTATATTTTATGGGATAATTTTAATATTTCCTAAAATTTTCGAAACATTTGTAATTTTTAAATTCGCTTTAAAAATGTTTGAAAAATTAGGTCCCATAGTTTTCAATGCATTTCATTTTTTTTTTCAATCCTGGTTCAATCCAAAACTAATTGGGTGATATTATTCATTTACATTCCCATATGTCCCACAGACCGTTTCAACTGCATACTAAAATTTCATTTTGATAAAGTCATTTTTACGGCAGTTATCGTGCGAACGGACAGATAGACAGAATGAACAAAGTCATAGGCACTTTTCAACTATGTTGTAAAGTGTTACTAAATGGAAAAAATCACTTTGTTCAGTCCGGATATCCCCCTGTAAAAAAAACAGAAAATGTGCGACACCTCGATAATGGCTTTCTTATCTTTAAAATAATATTTATTCAGTTCTATGTAATAGTATTAACAAAACATCACGTTTCTTAATAAAAGTGAATATTTAAACACAAATTTTCAATATCTAAAGAAATACATAAAGTAACACCTCATAGTACCTGTAATCTGGGGTCTCATAGTACCTGTAATCTGGGGTTTCATAGTACCTGTAATCTAGGGGGGCCTCTTATGGGGCTCACAATGAACCAGTGCATAAAATCCTCATAAGGGTGTGTGTTGGTTTTACGGTAAATATTGCCCAAGGCCATATAAAATCATAATCCGGCCCTGGTCACACATAATTTGCATATTTACTTATTTTTTACAACACACAATCAATGTTATGGGACGGTTCATGTTACAGCTTTCAGATTCATAGGTCACAAACCTTCCGTATTCTGAGTACTGGTAGAGAGCGTCGTGTACTCTACAAATCCAACATGCATGTTCGGTTTGTAGAATTCACATTAATCTGCAGCAATGACTTTTAATGCACGCCAAAAAATGCAACTATGCTAAAATAAAACTATCCAACCAAAAACGATAGAGAAAATCATTTATTGAGAAAAATAAGACTTGCAAAATGCTTAATCTTACAAAAACACTTTACTTCTTACAGGGGAGTCATATTTCTGTTTTGGAATTATAATTTTTCTATATATTTTAAACTGTATTTCCCCCTCTAATACTTTTTAAAACATGCTTTTATATCCACAACAGCTCGAAAGTAATCTTTAAAAGAAGCTATACATATCACCATGTAGCACAATTTAAATCAGATATTTCATCAGATCATCCGTAAAAGCCATGGTAATAGATTGAGCATGGGTTGACAGTTATAAGAGTTTGCAGATAGAGAAAAATTACAGCCTAAAACTCCAAAATATATAAGGTGACGCAACTACTATTTTGACTCGAACAGGTTCAATTAGCTATAGTCTGCCTGTGTTATTTCGATGTCGGTCGCATGTTACATGGTTGATATTTGATAAGCAATTTATCTGTAAAATGGGTGATTCTGTTTTCACAAATGTGTGAGAATCATCCAAGAAGATAGTCAACAAAGTTTTCATTTTCTCGAAACCCTGAGAAAAGAATGATAAAGTAATGCTCCTTTTGCCATGTACAACCATTATTTCAACCGGGAGTCAAGATAGCCGCTGTTGCACAAACCTGCATATTTAGGACGCTTATTAAAGTCGTATCAATTTCTGCCACAGGGGGCGGCAGGTGTTTTTCATACTTATATCTACAAATTTAAAAAGTCTTTAAGATGACAAAATCTGATCATTGCCGAATTCAACATAAATGCCGGCCCATTTTACCTGGGAGATAAATATTAAAACTCAAGTACTTTTAATGAACTATTTGAGATCTTTGTGTATAACTCGTAAAGGATAAATCTTGAGACTTTCTTTAAATCTGACATTTTTAGGATTCAATCCGTTGTACGCTATAAGATGAATTACCAGGAAATATCGAGCCTCATTTTAAGATTTGATCACTTCTGGCGTTAACCTGCCTTAATTATGTTAATTTTTCTATTTTTAAGGTAATTTTCTTGTTTCTGTAGTTTCATTTTCTTGTTCTTGCAGTATAATTTCCCTTTATGTTTCTTGCTTTAGTATAATTTTCTTATTTTCATTGTTTAATGAAAGTTTTTTCGGAATGTATTTTATCTGTTACGACGTTACACCAACATCTTAAAATATATTTTACCTATTGAATATTAAAATACTTTTCAAACAAATTTCAATATTCCACAAATAATTACTTTTAAATGCGAAAATGAAACTCCTTAAAACCATTTAAAATATTGCACATGAGAAATAAATCACTTCGCGGAAGAACATTAATGATTTCAGTTAAATTAACTTTCAAAACACAAGAAATATGGTTTGAGAGATGTGAGATATTGTGGAGTTTAAAAGAACCAAAAAAATCAGAATTTTCTCTAAACCATAAAATTTTACCCATTGAAAGATATGAAAAATAGTTCTAAACAAATCTTACGCGTTAGAAAATTATAAAATCAACCTATCTATTAAATAGTAATGTACTTTCATTAAACAATTTTTAATATTTCACAAGTAATTAAGATTTTCAATGTTTAAATGAAATTCCTTGAAAATCCTATAAAATATTTTACATGAGAAATAAATCATTTTACTAAAGAACATTAATTAATTCGGTGAAAATAACTTTCAAACACAAGAAACATTATTCAAAAAGAGGTGAGATATTTTTATGTTTAAAAAAGCGTAAACATCAGAAACTTCTCTAAACCCAAGATGGTAACTCAATGAAAAGTGTGAAAAAATTGTTTTAAATATATTTCACACGTTAACAGAAACTTTGATTACAAACTTGTTCATTGAAATATGGAATAAATGGTGCTCAGAATAAAAATATTTCTTTAATTAAATTCTATAAATTATGTTTTAAATAAAAATATTTATTTCTTAACTGTTATAACTGTTAATCCTTTCTCTGGAATACCAACCTACTACTAGATTTGCAGGATAGGATAAAATTTCTTAAAGTTCGATAGTCGTAATTTGGTAGAAGATTTTTACACCATAATTTACTCTACTTATTGCAATATTATTTGAAATGACAAACTTGAAGTTTATTTATTACAACGGTAAAACATTGATACACGTATTTTACGTTTATCAACGGATCATTATAATAATATATGATTTAAGAAAAACAAAATCTGAAGTCGAAGTTAAACAGTACAAGATTACACATTAAAGATAAAGGCTCATGCTAGTTTATTACTAGTATCGTGGACATATTAGTAACAAAGGAAAATATATAACTTACTTATGCTCTGTAAAAACTGCTATAAAATTTCCAGTTTTATACGAAGATCCAGAACTTCATTATCGTCCTCTACATTAACAAACATTCCTTTTAGCTAGATCATAAGACATTTGGACCTAAGATGTATTCCAATTTGTAGCATATGAAACATATGTAATAGATTTAAAGAACGTTACGTATTCCTCTTCTTCCCCATGGAGAAAATAAATGAATAGCAGTCCATACACCGTTTGGAACCAAAAAATATAAATCAAAAAATTATTAGTATCGCAAAACATTGCTTATAGACAATAGAAATGCCTACCAAACATACCATAGAACTGACACCATAGAAATATCAAGTAACAACCATTCCCTCCTGTTTTCGCACTTTTCATATTGCAAGGTTATTTTACATGCTTCAATAGTCAAATATATGCTTGTCAGCTTTATCAGGCAAACTACGTGGCGCATGTTCAAAAGTATAATTAATAATTGGACATGAAAGACCAAAATTCAGGTCTAAATTACAAGTGGTTCAAAAGCGTTAATCCATTTTGGCTTTGGTAGATAATTAGTGGCTTCGGTACAGAAATGTAACTCCTTGGTTTTGTTCGCTCTATTTTTGATAAAACAACCATATACTCCATGCGTTACGTGTTTGATTTTCTGACAACAAGATACCTTATTTTTTTGTCTAAGGTGACTGCTCTGTCTTTTTATTTTCAAGAAAGAGTCTTTTTGGCTCTCCTAATTCTGATCAATAATATACCCAATTTTTATTGAGCTACATTTTTATTGTAAATCCAATTTCTATTGTACTATATTTTCATTGTACTGTATTTTTATTGAACTTTATTTTTTATTGTGCAATTGTTATTGTACCAATTTTATTGTGTTTTATTGTATTGTAAACTATTTTTATTGTACTTTATTGTTACTAAAATATAATTTTTCAAATTACTTTTCGTAGCAGTTTGGGTGTAATTAATTGCCAGAATTATAGAACCATATGTTTCGTTAGGCAGATATGTAATTTAAAAAATATAATAATTAAAAAATAATAATAATGTGTTTAATGCTGGAAATCGTCATGTTAAAATATAAGTTGTACAAAAAAAGAAATGTCATAATTACAATAAATTTTAAAGACTACAGGAAAACGATTAACAAAGTGAAAAATATGTGAATTCAGGACTTCTGTAATCAGGATCGCTGCACAATAATTTGAATTAATTGCAATAAATAATATGCTACATAAAAATATTTATATTTATCATTAGAGATATTGCGGTTAAAGGAATGACGGTGATCTGCCAAGCATCAATTTACTGATTCCCAAAGTGAGAATTACATCATGCACTGATTTCAAGATAAGCCTGAAAATATAATAAAGAGAAGTTGCACTCTAAAGGTGTAGAGGGCATAAACGTGTTACGAAAATAAATGTATTTTCCCATCCATCTTAGATAAACTACGTATGTGTAGAGCTAAAGTAAAAAATTCAATATGTTGAGAGCCAGCTGTGTAAATTTAACAGATTATTTATTTAAGTAAGAGAACAATTGATTATTTGTTTTGTTTTTTTACCTTCGAGTTGTATGTGAATTTTGTCTGTCTGATAGAAACTGCTCTAGAACTGCAACGATAAAAAAGTAATGCTAAAAAAGCAATTCGTCTTGTAAAATTTTCGTCTGATCCTTAATCGAGCATTTTTAGGTGATGTCTGTGTGTGTGTGTGAGTGTGTGTGTGTGTGGAGACCATATCTTACGAACGAATGGAGCGATTGGAATGAAATTTGGTACACAAACTACATTCCGTGAACACTGGAAGCGTATTGTTTTTAAACACAATTGAATGTTCAGAACCCCCCTAAATTTTCGAGTGAAATTTTGAAAAAATCAGCGAAATATCAAAACTTTTAATAACGTTACGCAAATAGACATTTCTTGTGTAAGTTTTATTTCGAAAACGGTTGACATAAACTTTAAAACGCTAGCATGAACCTTTCTTGAGATATTAAACATTTTTCCAATAAATTTTACAATAAAATCCCATAAATTAAAAAATATTAACTATTGAGAAACATGTTCACTTTTCATATGTAATATCATGCGATAAATTTGGTGACATTATTCTCGTGTATCTAGCTCGTTCCATTCATAAGAAAATATACTTTGAGTAACACTTTCGTATTCGAAAGCCAATAGTCATCTGTCTGCTATAAGAATAACTTATTTCTGCGTCCATAACGCTTGGCGAGAGATTTGGCGGAATGTCGCCAACTTGGCGACTTTTTTAAATGTTGCTAAATGTATGAAAATATCGCCAAATGAATCAATTCTATTCCATGTTCCAACTTCAAATGAACCAGACTTGGATCCCGATCTGATTGAAATTGATCCGGATGAACTATTAACGATGTTTGAGTTTCAGTTTTATATGTATCAGTTTTATATGTTTTTATTTATATCAATTTTAAATTAGCTAATTAGTTTACAAAAAAGATGCATTAACTTTTAATTTTATATTTAAACAATTTTCAGAAAAATCAGTTGAAACAGTATTTCGAAGTTTATCATACTTTTTCACAAAATATTCTTTCTAAACTTTAAATAAACATTTTCACAAAGTAGTCCTAAGAAAACATTAAATAATAATAACAGTTTGGAATTAGAATGCACAATTAAATGCTGCATTATGACCGATTTTTTATTAAACAATTACTTATATATATATATTTGTAAACACATCATAATGGTGTTTAAAGAATAAATACTTAAGTCAGGAATAATGACTTATGTCTGTATGAGTCAACGTATTTGCCATAAACTTGCTTCGGGAATAAGCACTTAAGTCAGTATTTACCGAAAAATTTATTTTCCAAAATTACACTACAATGCATGCTTATGTAGCTTATAAATGTACAATAAATGCCATAAAAATTAAATGCGCATTTTGAATACCAAAACCAAAAATAAAAAAAGCAATGTCTTGAAAATGTCAATATTTTCATTCGTTAAAAGCTCAACTTCCTTGTTTTTGACATACGTAGTTTATCCCCCAGCTCTAGATATATTACAGGACCGACTGAAGACGTTTTGCCTATTTTTGGAGTGATGTCTATCTGTCTGTCGGTCTATTCTTTATGGATTTTAACGAAACTTTACATTCGACTTTGTTACAGAAATATCTATAACTAGGTAGCATTTTTTTATTTAAATTCGAGCGATAACTTGGAATTGTTTACGAAGTTTTATTTTCTTTACATGGCAGCATAGGACAAAATTTGACAAAATTGTGTATAATGGGGGTTATTTATTTCTCATTGATCACTACACTTAATAGATCGAATCATTGAAAAATAGCCGAGGCACATTATTTGTGTTCGTGAAGTCATTATCCCCCATCCCCGGAGGTACATAGTCTATGGTATCAATCAAATGAATTTCTCAAGCCCTTTAGAGTGAAGGGCTACTGTAATCATTTGGTTTGACAATATGGATTTTTAAAAATTTTATTTGTAAAATTCGAAAAAAAAAATACTCAAGCAACTTTAAAATTGATTTTGTTATGGGAAATATTTTTATTTCCCATAACAAAATAGAAATAAATATTTTTATTTCTAAAATGTACAAGTTTGATGTAGGTGAAACTTGCACTATAGATAAATATTACAGACATTTGATTTCAAAACAGATAATGAGCCAGTAGCGATTTTTTCACTTCTAAAATAATGATACGAATTCAAACTTTTTGTGTAGGAAAATTTTGAATTCTATTAAAAGTACATTTTTCTTTCTTTGTTAAATTGAAATCCCCAACGCTCGATACGGAGTCATACCTAGTAAGAACTATTTATGATTTCAGTAGTCAATACATAATAGTTCTATAGTAGAACTATACTAGAATCCATACCTTTTAGCCGGTTACGCAATGAAATTGCTTTCCATATGTTTTCTATATTTCATGAGTAGTGAGTAATATTATTATAATTTATATTTAAGTTATATAGATGAATTCCAATTAGTTTCTCTATGTAACTAAATTGTATTTCTGCGTACGTAGCAGCTAAATAATTTTGACCAAGAATTTTTTTTTTCAATTTTACCAAGCTCAACTATTAAGATGCTTCTGATAGGTACTTTGAGAATAGCAACAATCTGCTAAACAGTAATTCGCTTATACCTGACAGAAATCTAAAATATTGGAATTTTAATAAGTTAGAAAAGTAATTAAGAGGGATAGTACTCTAAAGAGTACGATATCATAAACGTATAGTGAAAATACATTACAGATTTTCGTTAACATTTCTAAGAGAGGACGTACTTTAGAGGCACAAAATTGAATGAATTTTTCAAAGAAAGGTGTATCTCCAATTTTGAGACTGTTGTTCTATCAATATTATGAACTAGAGATAAAACTTACATTGAAATATAAAATAATGCCGTAGCTCATAATTCACTAATATAAAATACAATGCTAAAATGAGCTGGTTGAAAACTATTGTCTGTTCTATTATGCAACTCTACAGTAGATTTATCATTACAATGAGAAAACTCACATATAGAATATATTAAATATATTGTCTTGAAATTTGCGTTCCAAGTAAATTTTGTAAAGTAATATCCCTGTCAATCAAAAACAATCCTTTTAAATGTACCACTATCGTTAACGACATCCATTATAATTAACGGTAGCCATTATACCATTATTTTTCTCGAAAAAGGATACATATCCTTATAAAAACGTATTTACAAACAATCATAAATAGTTTAAAAGAATAAAAAGTTTAGCACACATGTCATGCTTAAAATGTATTTCAATCATGTATAATTGTTAAGTTCTTTAAAATTTCGTCAACATTGAAGTACAGGCAAAAGTTGTGTAATGACGCATAATGCAAATATATGTAATGACGCATAATGCAACATAAGGTAGCATTTTATGTATAAGGTAGCATGGTTTCAATAGTATAAGGTATAATGGTTTCAATAGTATAATCTATCATGGTTTCAATAGTATAAGGTAGCATGGTTTCAATAGTATAAGGTATAATGGTTTCAATAGTATAATGTATCATGGTTTCAATAGTATAAGGTAGCATGGTTTCAATAGTATAAGGTAGCATGGGACAGAAATCAGCACCCGAAAAATACTATAAAAGTGACAAATAGATTTACGAATAATATAATGTAACTGATTTGGACAATAACTCAAACAGGAAAAATACATTTTATCAGGTTTAATTTACGACACTGCAATAAAATCCAATGCAGCCAGTTTTAAAGAGTCCGAGGAGTAGTAACAAAGAAGTCATGACAAGCCAACAACGAAGTTGCCATAAAATTTAAGAAGCCCATTCCAAAACCTCGCTAAATCAATCCGCCACCCTAACAGCAATTTTTTCAGTGACGTAAGATTTACGTCACACTGTGACTTTGGGACGTCACAGGACGTCGCAGTACTTCTCGGCAATGTCATATTGAGGTCACAGCGAAGTCATTTTGGTCATTTTCATGGTCGTTTGTGACGTCGCATATTAACTTGTTCGTGACGTCACATTGTAATTGCCATTGTAATGTCGTCACACTGTTACGTGTTAATTAAATTGTGGAAACGTCACAGAATATAGTCACAATGAAGTTACACAGTTACTAATATGTAACTTCGCATAGAAGTCACAAATGTGATGTCACATTGTGACCCAGGTGTCACGTGACTACAACGTCACTGACACATGTGACGTTGCTGTGAGGGCAGTGGGAAGAGAGAATCTGGAGTGGAAACAAAAGTATATCTTCTGTAATATTTACGTGTTTTAAACCATTTATAAAAAAGTTACCAAACATGGGTTTAATGTCAGATAATTTAAAAGGATATAACAGAGCTGGTGCCACTGCTAAGTTTTCGAGAACAAAGAGAACGCTCGGTTGAATTCTACTCATTAAACATGGGTCAAAATTTCATTCTAGATTTGCAAAAATGCAGGACTTTTAAGTTTCTAAAATAGCCACTCACAAACTTTGTCAAAATGTAAACTGCTTTCTGGCAATGATTTAAGGATTTTTTTTTATTTGTTTACTATTGATTTAAATTATTATGTATACATAAGCTATTAAATAATACTTCCCTCCTGATTTTAATACATATTTGTGCTTGTCAATAAATATTTAAACCGAAATCACACTTGCACCAAGGTCCACAACACTGAACCTTATTCAATAAAGCATGTAATTTGTACATTAGAAATATTTTCACTTATTTAAAAATTCATTCAAATAAATTCACATTAAATTCCCAAATTATGAAAGAAAAATTTACTTTGACATAGCATAAAGCTCATATTTTCGTAATAGAATATTATTTCAGTAAATAATTAAAAAAAAATCAGAATCATAACTTTAAAAACTGTACTAGACATAAAGTGCAACTAAATTCAAATCATTAAGCATGACTTCTTAAAAGCATTACAATTAATCAATCCATCAGAAAGAAAGACTGATTCATTCTTTCCGCCTGCTATTCATTCATAATTCCTTAAAAGTATGATAAAAATATCTTAAAATATTGCCTAAAGTTTCCAAAAATCCTTAATTAAATTTAAATTACAAAAAAAGCGAATTTTAGTTAAGCTAAATTCAGATTTAATTAAAGAGTTTTATAAAATTGTTTGATAACATAAAATAAGTAATGTTTGATATAAATATTGAATGTAAATTAATGTTGTACATGTTGACTTTATTGTAATGCTTATGCATTGTAATAACCCTCGTAATATTCTCCTTTTTGAGTCCCTCTTTATTTATATTTACCGCGAGTCGATTTGTAATTTTGATCCCGTTCAGATTTTAAGCTATTTTTGGCGGCTCATTCTCGACTCCATGCAATTCAAGTTTCTTCATAGTTATCTTTGACGTCATCCTCTCGGGGATTGGGCCTGACTGCTCCCCTATTTTTTAAAAAAAATTTGAATTTGAAATTTGTGTAATAAAATTGTAAGAATTTTTTACTGTACTTTTCGTGATTTATGCTCGATTTTGAATCTGTTCAAAATGTTTTGTATTTTTGGATTCTCGTTAGATAAACGTAAGTTTATTGATACAGTGACCACTGGTTATAAGATTCAGTGGTTATAAGAAACAGCCGTTTATAAGACCCAAAACGACAGAAACAAATACAAATTTCGTTTTAACATTAATATTGTGTCGCTTATAAGAAACACGATTCCGCTTATAAGAAACAGTTTTCTACAGAAAATTTGTTGATTTCCTTGCGACGCGGGTATAAAAAAAAATGGATTTGTTTAAGGTTAACTGAAGGACGAGTTGTTATCTCTTGTCTCTGGGCGTACGGGAAGAGGATGGGAGTTTGTTATGTAACAAAGGATGACAGATAATTTCTCTGTAGAAAGGCTTGGGGAGAACAAAAGACGGAAAGGCCCAAAAAGGTAGTTTTGAAGGGGCTACCAACAAACTATAACATTGAGGAAATAAAAATCACTCTAACATCCGAAGGATTAGATGTAGTCCGGGTTTCTCAACTGAGAAACACAAAAACGAGATTGCCCCTGCCGATCTTCTTAGTCAGCATTAGGCCTACGGAAGACTGGCAGAGGGTATACCGACTGACAAGATTAGGATACTTGGCTGTGAAGGTAGAGGCCTTCAGAGCACGGGGCTTCAAAATCTGCTACCGGTGCCAGCAATTCAATCATTCCTCTGAGAATTGCAGCATGCCACCAAAGTGCCTTAAGTGTGCTGAAGAACACTTCACACGTGACTGCCAGAGACCCAGGACAGAGAAGGCGACGTGTGCTAACTGCAATGGAGATCACCCGGCGAACTTCAGGCAATGCCCGAAGAACCCCTGGAACAGAGGAAAGGCACCGGGGTATGCCCCCCCTCCCCCCAAAAATCAGATACCCCCTTGGAGGCAAAAGGCCCTCGGTCTAAACCCTCAGACACCCCATCAGGACTCCTCGCACTCTGTGCCACAGGTTAAAAGAACTCAAACTTCAGCACCTACCAGATCGGTGCAAGAGCAGGCCCCTAAACCGTCGACCTCCAGAGAAATGACTGTGGAGGAAGTGAGAATAGCTCATGAAGACATAAATCAGAGGATAGCAATTGATAAAGCCGCCAAAGAGGCAAGAGAAGCAAAACAAAGATTAGAAAAAAAGGTTCAGGAATGGCAGAAAACTAAACGCGCCCGAGAAGAGCTCGCGCAAACACAGCAGTTAGACAAATCGGTTGAAAAAAAACAAAAGACTACCGAGGTCCAAAAGGATACTCACAAAACAGATCAAACCGCGGTTGAGGCTGAGGAAATTGTAGCTGAGACTGAGGAAATGGAAGCTGAGACTGAACTTGCTGATAAATCCAATGATGAAAAGATGGATGAAATCCTCAACCTCGTCAGAGGATTTATCAGTATGTTCAACCTAGACGATATAAAACATCTGTTGATGCAGCTCGCTGAGTTAATTCAAAAAAAGAGCGATCCAATGCAAATGGTCTTTGAGGCTTTTAAATTAATCGCGGAATTTAATAAAAACAGTGAGAAACAAACCCGCTATGAATAGGTCCCAAAAAGAAAGTTTTAAAATAATATTTTGGAATGCGAACGGCATATCTCCAAGAATAAATTAACTTAGGAGCTACGTAAATGAAAATGATGTAGATGCCCTGCTAATCCAGGAAACTAAAGTTAGAGAAAACAAAAAACTAAATATAGCAAACTATAATAGCTATCATACCCTTAGCTCAAATATAACTGCTAGAAATCCCCATGGAGGAACAGCAATATATATTAAAAGTAATATTCCCCACGAGGAAATAAACAACATAAATCTTCAAGGTATAGAAAATACTAGTATAAAAATTAAAATAAATAATGTAAACCCATTTATCCTAACTTCAATATATGTCAAAAACATGAGTGGTATAAATGTAGCTGCGCAGCTGGAACTGCTTTTCTCGCGATATCCAAACACAATACTCGCGGGCGACTTCAATGCACACCACCGAGCGTGGGGCAGCAGGAGAGCCAACACACATACACATAGATACATAGATTGCTAAACACAACAAACACTGACATCATTGCACCGTCGAGACCAACCTGCTTCTCAGGTGCCAATGGCTCATTCATAGACTTTGTCCTAACGAGAAACATAGAATACGCTCACACAATTGATACCCTGGATGAATTCGACTCGGATCATCTACCGGTACTGGTGACATTCGATTTGAACACTCCCCTTCCAGCCTCTCTGGGACAAGAGAGGGTGAACTGGAACGTTTTCAAAAGAGCACTTTTCGAGCCGCATTTAGCAGTACCCAACATTATGAGCACGGCGGATATTGACTCTGCCACGCACACACTCACAACAGAAATCAGGAGAGCTATTGCATCTGCCACAACACATCGTGAGTCATCAAAAATGCCAACACTTTCCCACCATGTCAAACAGTTAGTTAAACAGAGAAATAGAATGCGTAAGACATGGCAGGCTAACAGAGACCCTACCCTTAAAAGGGAGCTTAATAGACTCACGTGTAAAGTCAGTGAAAAAATTGTCGCAGAAAAGCAGCAACAGTATAAAGAATTAATCGAATCCCTTAGTCAGGAAGACGTATCGCTCTGGCAATTCGCTAGAAGACTCAGAAAACCTCAAATTAAACTCCCGCCACTAATAGATGGCGCTAATATTGCTTACTCAGACGAAGAAAAGGCAGAGGCGCTTGCTAGGCATTACGAAAAGCAATTTGAACCAAACCACGATCTAATGTGTCAGGACACCCTAAGAATGGTTAGACAAACTCTAAACAATTTCAGGAACTCCCCGGTCACGGTTGAGATTAACCCAGCCACCCCGCAAGAAATAGTAGAGATTATCAAAAACCTTAAAAACCGTAAAAGCCCAGGGCACGACAAAATCAGGAATATCGCGGTAAAAAACCTACCCTTAAATATAATATTTTACTTGACCATCTTAATAAATAAAATACTAGAACTAAATTATTTCCCCAAAGAATGGAAGGAAGCGATAATTATAGCGATCCATAAACCTGGTGAGGATGCCTCAATTCCAGCCAACTACAGACCAATCAGTTTGTTGCCGACACTTAGTAAAATTACTGAGAAAATAATTCTTAAGAGACTGAGCACGCACCCTAGTGAGAATGACATTATCATTCCGGAGCAGTTTGGATTTCGGCCAAAACACTCCACCACTCATCAATTGCTGAGAGTGGTAGAGTACATTTCTTCTGGTTTTAATAATAAGACACCCACAGCTGCGATTTTTCTTGACATCCAAAAAGCCTTTGATAAAGTGTGGCACTGTGGATTAGCTTACAAATTGATCACTCTAAAAGTCCCTGACGCACTTGTCAACCTTTTAATTTCATACCTAAATAACAGACACTTTCAAAATAACTTATCTACACCCAAGCTCATTAGAAGTAGTGTACCGCAAGGATCCATCCTGGGCCCGACACTCTTTAACATATATCTAAATGACATTCCCAGGACCCCAGACACGGAGCTGGCACTCTATGCAGACGACAGCGCGATACTTGCAAAACACCCTTACGTCTCAGTAATGCACAGACAGCTACAACAACACTTAGACATACTCCAAACATGGCTGGAAAAATGGCGAATAAAATTAAATCCCAATAAATGTCATTGGATTTATTTCTCAAGAAAACGTAAACCTCCGCCTCCTCTGTACATAAACAACCATGCCCTAAAAGCGGAAAAATCTACTAAATACCTAGGTGTAACGATAGACTCCCACCTAACTTGGAAACTGCACGTAACGAACATAATCAAAAAAGCGTATATAACCATAGGAGCCTTATACCCAATGATAGGAAACGGAAATCTAAGTTATCAAAATAAACTCCTAATTTATAAATCGGTCATCTGCCCGGGAATGCTGTATGCAGCACCCGTATGGGGATATGCCTGTAAAACTACCATAGACTTATTAGAGACAAGACAAAACAAAACCCTAAGGATTATAAGGAAAGCCCCTGGATACTTAAGAAACTCGGTAATTAGGAAAGACTTCAAAATAAAAACTGTTAGAGCCCAAATCAAAAAGCTAGCGCTTAAATTCTACAAAAATCTGCCATCTGTCCCAAATGAACTATTATTTAATCTGCATGACTATGATCATCGCAAGGCTAAATCTCGTAAGAGACCCCGCTCGGTACTTAACTTTGATATTCGGTACTAGGAACGTCCCACCTTAATCAGTTGATATTAAAGAAAACTCGCGATCTTTGGTTTTCTACAAAATGTTTAAAATCCTAAACTGGTAAAATGCTAGGTTACCCTCAGATCTGCATCAACCCCCCCAAACTGCTTAAACTCTTAATGTGCAACAAACTGCCACACTAGGAGCTAGGACAAATAATAAAAACAGTAAATCAAAAACCTCGAACCTCCAACTATGGACCAATGAAATAATGTCACAGTATGAAGATAAGAACCACACCTAGAGATTGGAGATTAAAGGCGCTTCGCGCCTGGTGCTCTGTTCTGGACGAAACTCTATGAAATTGGGGGGAACAACCCCAAACCAGTTTGAAACGAGTTTTAATCTTTTGGCAGTTTACCCTTACTTGAAAAACAAAGTTTACTTAAAAAGTATGATTCTCTACCTCCGTGTAGTCAATAAGGAACGTACTGATAAGGAAAGGCATCTTTACTTATGCACTCAAATAAGATTCGTACAGCTTTAGTTAGTCATTTTATGTTTTGCTAGTGGAAGCATGTCGCAAAAGAGAAAAACCCTTACTTTGCTTGAAAAACAAAGTTTACTTAAAAAGTATGATTCTCTACCTCCGTGTAGTCAATAAGCAAGAAAATAACCTTGCTTGATACTATCCATATGATCGCAGGCGCATGGAAAAAGGTTTCTGACATATGCATTTTTAATTTCTTCCGTAAAGCAGGATTTTTGAAAAATAATGTCGACATACCAGCAGAAGATGAAGAAGAATTAGAAACACCTTTCGAAGAATGGATTCACATCGACGAAAATTTACAAACATCTGAAGAAAACAGTGATGATGACATAGTGCGGAAATTCAGAATGTTTGCAATGAAGAAGAAAATGAAGACGAAGTTCCACTAGAAGAAAATTTTCCTACAGCCAAACAGTCGCGAGAAGCCCTAACTATAATTAGAAAAACTCTTGAACACAGAGGGCATCAGAAAAAGTTTATGAACTATTTTATGATTTAGAAATAGATGTACGTAAACTAATCACAGATTCGTTAGCACAAACAACACTGGATAGGCTTTTTGCTATTCCTCAGTAATAGATTACGATATGTATGAAAATGTACTATGCTCTTATACATAAATGAACGACCTATGAGTTTTTCTTTCTATTCTTATTTAACTGCATACTATATGCATATAGATAATATTTGAAGTTGTAAGGCTTAATTTGTAAAATAAGAAATATTTTTGAATGCAAAACTTAATTTACAAATGTATTATGTACGTACTAATATTTCACTTATATACATTTATCTTTCAAATTCTGTAAAACTATGTTCAATAGTTAGTATTTACAATGGAAGAACGATATTTAAAAAATTTCCGGATTTAAGAAACAACTGCTTATAAGAAACAAAACGAGCGAAACGAACGTGTTTCTTATAAGCGGCGGTCACTGTAATTGCATTTATGCAAATTTGTCACCTTTTCTGGTCTATATATGAACGATCATTTCTATTTCCATGTAGCCACTGATGAAGAGCGTATTTACGCTCGAAAGCGCTCTGACCTTTTTAAATTTTGTACGTCTTATAAGAAGTGAAATAAAGACCTTCTATTATAGTTGTGTGCTTGTAGTTTCTGCTAATTGAAATCAGACATGATGGCAATTTATTTATACTATCTCTCGTATTTTCAAAAGTGTTTCAATATTTTGTAGTTTCTCATAACTAAATGTAATATTTTTCAAAATTTTAGGTTTAGACATTATAAGTGTTACTTCGATAAGAAAAACTTAGAATCTTGTCATAGTAGCTCAATGGTTAAATAATTGGCTAATCAGTTCAAAGATCCACAGGACAGGAACATTTTAAAATTTTAAAATAGCGCCTGAACGAACTAATTTTGTTGATGGAATGCAATGATGTCAGCAACATTATTACTTTCCTTATATACATATAATATATAAGGAAAGTATTGTGACAGGGTCAAAAATTCGAATTCGAATTTTCCAGTTGAGAGCACGTTTCAAGCATTCCTGAACACGAATCAGACGTTTTTGAGGTGAGGCCTGTGTGTGTGTGTGTGTCAGTGAGTCTGTGGAGACTATAACTGACGAACGGATGGACGGATTCGATCTAAATTTGTTACACAAATTACTATCTGTGAATACTGCAAGCCTATTGTTCTTAAACATAATCGAATGTTCAGAACCTTCCTAAATTTTTGGGTGAAATTTTGAAAACATCATCAAAAAATTAAAACCTTTAATAAAGTTACGCAAATAGATATATCTTATGTAATGTTTCCTTAGAAAACGATTAATATAAACTTTAGAACGCTAACAGGAATTGTTCTTGAGATATTGCACATTTTCAAATAAACTTATCAGAAAATCCCATAAATTAAAAGAATATATATTAATTGTTGAGAAACATGTTCACTTTTCATATGTATTATCATGAGATAAATTTGGTGGCTTCATTCTCGTGGATCCAGCTCGTTCCATTCATGAGAAAAGATACTTTGAGTAACAACTTTGTATTTGAACGCCAATAATCATTTATCTGTTATTAGAATAACTTATTTCTCCGTCCATAACACTTGGTGATTTTGGTAGCGAATTTGTCAGAATGTCGTCAACTTAACGACTTTTTTAAATGCTGCCAAATTAATTAATCTCTTGCCAAATGGACAAAAATGACGCTAAATCAATGAAAATGACTCATTGACGAAAATTTAATATCTTGGAAAGAACATATGTATGTCAAAACGGGAATTCCAAGGGCATCAATGTCGCAACGGATTCCCGCCAGACACGGCTGACCGAGAAAGTCTAACTTTCTCCGAGAAATTTTCACATACCCAGATTCTAAACACACCCCTCGTCAATTGGAAAAATTCCAATTGATGACCTGCAGAGAAACCCAAACAAAATCCAAAATAACCAAAGAATTACCTTTACCTTTAAGAACTCATCAGCAGCTGAAATGCATCAATCAACACAATTTCTACACAAATAAAAACTCAATTTCGTTTTAAATCTGAATTTATTAATTACTTAAGGATGAAGTTAGCACATAAAATACAAATGCTGATTTGTAATCAGCTCTAAACCACTGGACCACTTCTACTAAAAATCATCGGTTCTTTGCCGGAATTTAAATATTAAATCTATAAATCCTTAATTATCAGAATTGCATATTAATATCACATATTCAATAATTACTACTATGGTATGGTCAAGGAGAGAAAGCACACTCGAGGAGCGCATAAGGCTTAAATAGTAACTGTATTTCAATTCTAATGTAACATTATTAATTTATTTTATATTTCCTTGAAGTATTAATTCTTAAATATGAAAGAAGGAAACTGAAGTTAAACGATATATATATAATTAATGATGGCAGCTGAAATCAAGGGCGAAGAGTTCTTCGGAGTCGACGCTCAAGTCCAGACGACTGCCAACGGCACGTCTAAATATTCAAGGCTTACCTCAAGATATTCTTAGAAGGACTCATAGCAGAAAGAGCACAGGCATCCACTGGTAATTTCCCTCGGGGCCAATATTGCCCCGCTCCAGCAGGAACGGCAGAACCACAGTTTCCGGCATGGTACCGGATCAGGCCAGCAGAGGGACCAGTATCATATTTGCTTCTTCTGGTCCCGCTACGCGATCAGGGAAAATGAGGCATCTCTCTAACGTTCACACGGCGGTCGACGGTCGACGAAGGCAAGGCATCAGCAGGTCCGGTCAAGCAGTGGCGACGGTAGCAGCAGTGGCGTCTCTCCAGACCCCCACAGCACGGTAACTCAACCTGAGGGTTAAGTCCCGAGCCGACGTGGATTCGAAGATGTTTTTCCAGGGAGAGCCCAGAAACGAGATTCACACAGCTTTTAAACATTCCAGGTGGATCCAGAACCCGGCCAATAGAAAAATACGAGGGAAAAATACATCATCACCTATCCACCAATGCAAAATGACTTCCCTTCAAATTCATCCAGGGATACGCCCCTTCAACGGCAAAGTTCTAAGGCACGTGGAGCTGCCAAAGTGAAGTCAAGAAGAGCTAAGACATCTGTCTCCACTAGCGAACAAGTGTGACCTTGAATAACGGGCGCTGTTCCTCGAGTTATTATATGAAATAAATAAGAGTTATTATATGAAATAAAAATGGCCACAATTCTATACAGATTCAGATACATTTAAATATGGCAAAAATATATATACAACGACATGAGAGTTCCAGGTTACAAATTAATTAAATATTAATACAAAAGTTTAAAAGTATTGTAATTTTATAATTTACATAAAAGTGACGAATTCCGTCACGACAGGTATCTACTATAAGAATAACCGATTTTTTTACTGTAAAAGTAGTAAATCCATTGCATTATATAAAGAAAGTCATGTACTGCTCACATCAAATTTTTTTTCTAGTGTTTAGAAAATGTCCTAGTTAAGAATTTTCAGTGGACCCTGAGAATTGCGGTGCTAATTTTAACACCACAACCCCACATGATACTGCATTAAAAAAAATATGTTGAAATTGTTTTCCGTGAATAACATTTTGCAAAAAAAAAAAAAAAAGAACCAACATTTTTATATAAAAACAACTGATCCCAAATCTGAATGTATACACTTATATGGCTTTCAAAGAGCGTCAAATTCTTCCTTATTGTTTGTAGCTTTAATTTTAAGGTATAAGCATTGCAAACTTGAAAAATACAATTTTCATACTTTTTTAACTTGGCAAGCGGTTATTCGAAAACTATTGGAACTTTTGGTAAAAATAAATATGGATTTAGAAACTAAATTTTCTTATACATGTTATTTTCGCTTACTGTTTATATCTACCTGTTATACTGTCGAATATATTTCAAGTGAAAGACTGGGGAATGAAAATAACACGTTCGGGCAGGATACGTTTTTAATTATTTTCGAAGAAGTAAAACTCGAACGAAATCTAACTATATACATTTGTAGGGGTTTAAAAAACTACACATTTTTGCTTATTGTTCAAAGTTTGTTAAACTTTTCTAGCTTAAAAAAACTAAAAATAAATATAGATTTATAAACTAAATATCCTTATACATATTATTGTCGCTTACTGTTTATATCTACTTGTTATACTGTCGAAGATATTTCGAGTGAAAGAATAGAAAATGAAAAAAAAAATCGTTCGGGCTGATTGCGTTTTTAGTTATTTTCGCAAAAGTAAATCTCGAACAAAATCTAACTATATATACTTGTAGGGGTTTAAAAAAGCTACACATTTTTTCTAATTGTTCAAAGTTTTTTAAACTTTTCTAGCCTTTAAGATATGCGATATTTTCAATCATCTTCAGTTTGATAAGATGACTACTCGAAAATTTTAAGAACTTTTTTTAATAATAGATATAAATTTCAATAGTAAATATTCACGAATATATTTTTATCTATTTATAACTATTCATAATATTATATTCATAATACGATATTTTTAATCATAATGCATTCATAATATGCATTCATAATGCATTCATAATACATTCATAATATGATATTTTCAATCATCTTCAGTTTGATAAGATGACTACTCGAAAATTTTAAGAACTTTTTTTAATAATAGATATAAACTTCAATAGTAAATATTCACGAATATATGTTTATCTATTTATAACTATTCATAATATTATACTTATAATACGATATTTTCAATGATAATACATTCATAATATGCATTCATAATGCATTCATAGTACATTCATAATGCGATATTTTCAATCATCTTCAGTTTGATAAGATGACTACTCGAAAATTTTAGGAGCGTTTTTTAATAATAGATATAAACTTCAATAGCAAATATTCACGAATATATTTTTACCTATTTATAACTATTCATAATATTATATTCATAATACGACATTTTCAATCATAATGCATTCATAATAGGCAGTCATAATGCATTCATAATGCATTCACAATACATTCATAATGCGATATTTTCAATCATCTTCAGTTTGATAAGATGACTACTCGAAAATTTTAAGAACTTTTTTTTAATAATAGATATTAACTTCAATAGTAAATATTCACGAATATATTTTTATCTATTTATAACTATTCATAATATTATATTCATAATACGATATTTTCAATTATAATGCATTCATAATATGCATTCATAATGCATTCATAATGCATTCATAATACATTCATGATGCGATATTTTCAATCATCTTCAGTCTGATAAGATGATTACTCCAAAATTTGAGGCGCGTTTTTGAATAATAGATATAAACTTCAATAGTAAATATTCACGAATATATTTTTATCTATTTATAACTATTCATAGTATTCATGTCTATGTTTTATAGTTTATACTGTATATCTAGAGTGAACGTTAAAATGAAAACAGTCGGTAGAAGACCTACTTTTTGGCAAATTTTCGAAAATAAGACCCCTTCAAAATATTAAAATATTGAATTTATTTTTATATATTCATAATCTGGACATTATTTAGGACAAATAAAGAACAGTTATTTACATTTTTAGGCTCATCATATACATAGTATAAGGCATAAGGAAAGTAGTGTGATTGGGTCGAAAATTTGCATTCAAATTTTCGACGGGAGAGCACGTTCCAAGCATCCCTGAACACGAATAAGACGTTTTTGAGGTGATGTCTGTGCGCGCGTGTGTGTGTGTGTGTTAACATTCGCAAGCAGTGAATGCTGGAAGCCTATTGTTTTTACACTCAACCGGATATTCAGAACCGCCTAAATTTTGAAATAAAGTTTTGAAAAAATCATCAAAAAATTAAAGCATTCAATAAAGTTACGTAAATAATCTTATCCTATGTAATTTTTCATTAGAAGGCGCTTGACATAAACTGTAGAACGCTAGCTTGAACCATTCTTTAGATATCGTGCATTTTTCAAATAAATTTATCAAAAAATCACATAAAATTAAAAAAAAGTGTTAATTATTGTGGAACCTGTTCACTTTTCATATGTAATATTATGTGATAAATTTATTATCATTAGTCTCGTAGATCTAGCTCGTTCCATTAGCGAGAGAGGACACTTTAGGGAAAAGCTTTGAAATTTGACGGTATTAGTCATTTATCTACGAATAACTTATTTCTCTATCCACAATGATTGGCGTCAAATTTGGCGAATTTTAGCGATCAATTTGGCGGAATATCGCCAACATGGCTAGCTTCTTAATTGTCAAATTGACCAAAATACCGTCAAATTGATAAAAATGTTACCAAATTGATAGAAATGACGCTAAATCAATGAAAATGAAGTCTAATTGATAAAATTTCAATATCTTGGAAAAAATATAAGAATTTAGTATAATAGAAGATACTTTAAGTTATAGTTTTGTATTTGGACACCATTAGTCGTTTATTTACTATAAGAATAACATATTTCTCCGCCCATAATGCTTGACAAAATTTTGACTACGAAATCAGACTGAATATCGCCAATTTGGCAAATTATAAAACATCGCCAAATTAATAAAAATGTCGCCAATTTGATAAAAATATGTCTACATTGACAAAAATGACGCTAAATCAATGAAAATGATGACTGATTGATGAAAATTCAATATTTTGGAAAGAGTATAAAACTCTTCTATAAGAATAACATTTTTCTCCGTCTGTGACGCTTGTCGAAATTCTGTCGACAAATTTTGATGGAATATCGTCAACTTGACGACGCTTTTAAATGTTGTCAAATTGAAGAAACTTTCACCCAATTGGTAAAAATGTACCCAAATTGATAGAAATGGTGCCAAATTGATAAAAATAGCGCCAAATGGGATGCAATCTTTTGCAAAATTATAATTCCACCATATGGTGGGCATACCTTTTATTATGAAAGAAATGCTCTTCTGAATATAGCCAACTGGGCGAGATTTAGCCTAACATTGACGAAATTATCGTTAAAATTGCAAAATTGACGCCAAGTTGATGAAAATGACGCCTAATTGACGAATTTACTATAAAAACATTTAAATATATGGATTATATTGCTTTTGAGGATGCTATCAATATTGATAACTGCTAATTTTGAGTTGCGTAAAATATAAGTTAATTGGGTACAGAATACTCTTACATGTTGTAATTCGTAAAAACGCCAAGTGTACAATTTAACCTTTCAAACACTGCACCGTGGATCTTTTCATCTCTTTTTCACCGTTAAAGACGTAAATTCATTGCATTATATAATGAAAGTCGTGTGCTACCCACATCAGATTTTTTGATGAAATTTTAAGTTTCCAAATAAAATAAAATATTAAGTAATTTTCCAAGTAAAATAATTTATTTGTACTGTGAAAACTTAAAAGTGTCACAGCTGAATATATCACATATTGGAGATATTTAAATTATATTACATTTCAGTTGTTAAGTGCTTCATAATCAATGGTTTATGCATAATTAATATTTCTTGTTCTCATTTAAATTCTATTTCGTAACACTAGGTGGCACTACCATACTAATTTCAGTACTTCAAGCCATTTTGAAATACACAACTTGGTAGGTCCTCATTTGACGCTTATATCCAGGATTACACTCATTGACGAAGAGCATCTGAGCACTATGAAATAATCGTCTGTTGTTATCATTTTAGTTATTTGTTTATTTTATTGTTACTGCGAAAGTTCACTTTCATACTTATATGTTTATTATAAACTTGGTTTATTATCAGTATGTTCAAAATATTATAATTTTTATCAGTATGTTTGTTTATTATCAGCATGTTCAAAATATTATAAATTTTAATTAATTAAACTTTTGAAACAGCATATTTTAAAAATAATTTTCATACAAGGCTATATTTATAAACAATTCTTAATATTGGGGATTAATATAAAATGGACTTTATTTCGTAAATGCATTCATATCCTTTTAAAAGTATTAAAACTTTAATATAAATCCATAATATTTGAAAGAAAGCATTCTTCTATGGCATAAATATTTTTTTTCTTACAGACTATTAGCTCATTAAAACTTTTCCAAAAATCCAAAAACTTCGCCAGACAGTAATGGAGAAAACATTACGAAATATTTTTCAACAGAAACATGCAAATTAATCCCTTAGATGGTAAACTAATTCACTTCTTATTTTTGCACATTTTTGAAAATGTACTTATCACTTTTTTTCCATTAAGAATGAAAAATTTCACTAAAACTATTGCCCGAGGTTTACAAGATCTCTAGCTTAATTAAAATTTTACAACTAATAAAACCTTTCCTCATTAAATTAGACTTAGTTTTAATTAAATGATTCCATTTAGATGCTTTAGCCACATCAATGCATACCATGTTTTGAATAATTCTGTAATAATAAAGGTAGTTTATTTCTATCTGTCTCTCAGTCATTTAGTGAAAAATTTAAGCGATCCACACTTACGAAATTTTGTGCAGATGTACTTCAGTTCAGGGAGCGATTTTTTTTATTTGAATTAGTTTTTTATTTATTAATGAAGCCTCATTTTGCACGAATTTAACACAGATCAGGTGAGTGATATCTTAGCATTCTAATAAAAATGAATAATTACACTATTCCTGAATTTCCCATTTATACCCGTCTCTTCTATGCTGGTGATTAACAGTATGGATCGCCTAAATATACAAACTGGCACAACAAAGACCATATTTACCCCAGTGGAAGCGATGCATGGCGAAAAGGGAAAATTTCTCCTAATTTTCTCGTGATCTAGAATTTCACGCTAATAAGTTCCTTTGCGATCCAATGTATTATGGCAGTGTTTGCATCATGACTCCATAGTAAATATCAAAACGAGCTTTCCAAAGAGGTTGTAAATGATAATGCTGCCCCAACCAGAAATCGAATCGTGTATCTCACAAACTGGACAACCGACGGTCTACCGTTGAGCTACTGGTCGCTCGATCGTCGAAGTGGACGCTGAAAAGTTAAAACCAAATCTGGGATAATTCCTTCATATCTAAAAAAAAATCTGATGTGGGCAGCACATGACTTTTCTTATATAATGCAATGAATTTACTACTTTTACAGATAAAAAAAAGCTATTCTTATAGTAGATATTTATATTCTTTCCAAGATATTGAATTTTCTTCAATTAATCGTCATTTTCATTGATTTGACATCATTTTTTATCAATTTGGCGATAATTTTGTTAATTTGGCAACAATTAAAAATGTCGCCAAGTTGGCGACATTCCGCCAAACTCGTTGCCAAAATCTCGACAAGCGTTATGGACGGAGAAATAAGTTATTCTTACAGAAGATAAATGACTATTGACGTTCAAATACAAAAGTATTTCTCAAAGTATCTTTTTTCATGAATGGAACAAGCTAGATCCACGAGAATGGTGTCACCCAATTTATCGCATGGTATTACATATGAAAAGTGAACATGTTTCTCAACAGGAAATATTTTTTTTATTTTATATAACTTTTTGATAATTTTTTTGAAAAATGTGCAATATCTCATGAACAGTTCTTGCTAGCGTTCTAAAATTAATGTCAATCGTTTTCTAATGAAAAATTACATAAAAAATGTCTATTTGCGTAACTTTATTAGCGGTTTTGATTTTTTGATGATTTTTTCAAAATTTCACTCGAAAATTTAGGGGGGGGGGGGGGGGGGTTGAACATTCGATTGCGTATAAAAACAATAGACTTCCAGTGTTTACGGATTGTAATTTTTGTACCAAATTTCGTTCGAATCGGTTCATTCGTTCGTCTGTTATCGTCTCCACAGACTCACTAACACACACACAAACACACACATATACTTTCACACACACACACAGACGTCACTTCAAAAATGTTTGATTCCTGATCAGAGATGCTTGAAACGTGCTCTCCCGTCGAAAACTCGTATTCGAATTTTCGACTCCGTCACAATACTTCCCTTATACATTATGTATATAAGGAAAGTAAAAATAGGTTTTTCTTATAGTAGATACTTGCATTATTTCCAAGATATTGAATTTTCCTTAATTAGTCGTCATTTTCATCGATTTAGCGTCGTTTTTATGCATTTGGTGAGATTTTCGTTATTTTGGAAGCATTTAAAAAAGTCGCCAAGTTGGCGACTTTCCGCCAAATTCGTCGACAAAATCTCGCCAAGCGTTATGGGCGGAGAAATAAATCAATTTTATAGCAGTTCAATAACTATTGGCGTTCAAATACAAAAATATCACTCAAAGTATCTTTTCTCATGAATGGACTTAGCTAGATCGAAGAGAATAATGTCACCCAATTTATCGCATGATATTACAAATGAAAAGTGTTACATATGAAAAGTATCAAAAAGTATTAGAAAAGTTACTTAAAGTATATTTTTTCATGAATGGAACGAGCTAGATCTACGAGAATGATATCACCAAATTTATCGTATGATATTGCATATGAAAAGTGAACATGTTTCTCAACAGTTTATATATAGTTTTTAATTTATGGGATTTTTTTATAAATTTATTTGACAAACGTGCAATATCTTGAGAACGGTTCCTGTTAGCGTTCAAAAGTGTATCTAAATCGTTTTCTAAGGCAAAATTACATAAGAAATGGCTATTTGAGTAACTTTATTAAATGTTTTGATTTTTTGATGATTTTTTTAAATTTTCACTGGAAAATTTAGGGGGATTCCGAACATTCGATTGCATTTCGAAAACAACAGGCTTCCAGTATTTACGGATTATAATTTTTGTACCAAATTTTATTCGAATCGCTCCCTTCGTTCGTTAGACATCGTCTCCACA
Organism: Amaurobius ferox; assembly: GCA_951213105.1. Taxonomy (NCBI): domain Eukaryota; kingdom Metazoa; phylum Arthropoda; class Arachnida; order Araneae; family Amaurobiidae; genus Amaurobius; species Amaurobius ferox. The sequence goes on along the minus strand of OX578147.1, from coordinate 101,376,901 downwards.
GGCTGACTGACACACACACACATACTTTCACACAAATACACACACACACATACAAACAAACTTTCACACACATACACAGACATCACCTCAAAAATGTTTGATTCGTGATAAGCTATGTTTGAAACGTGCTCTCCCGTCGAAAACTCGAATTCAAATTTTCGACCCAGTCACAATACTTTCCTTATACATTATGTATATAAGGAGAGTAACAATACTTTCCTTATACATTATGTATATAAAGTAAGTAAAAATGAAAATTCATTGAAAATACGAAAGGCTTGTGATATTTCATATATGCAAGGAGTCCCACAAAGACTGAAATGTGCTTTATTGCTTTAACTGTCGGAGATAAGTGGACAATGTAAATTGCAAAAAAAATGAAAGTAAGGTAAGAAAAACGACTACTATTTTAATGTCCTCCCAATTATTTTTAAAAAGTTACACTTTTTAAATTTTTATACGACCCCTTTAGACAAATTTGGTCAACAGAAAATTTTTATTTTTAATGCAAGAAGATCATTAAAAAAACCCTCATATCTGTATCTTTAAGATTAATTGAATTATGATAAAGGAAATATCTAACTTATGCCACTTTTCCGCACCGTATGAAAGACTGTTTCGTCAGAGAAAATAGGAATTATAAACAAATTGACGATGGAAATTGTTTAGATAAAAAAAGTACTTAAAAGTACCAAATTATTGAAAAGGTACTTAGTTAATGAAAAATATTTAAGAATCAGTGATGGCGTCATGAGCCTACGCGAAATTCGACAAAAATATCTCCTATGTATCATCATTCAGTTCTATCTGTTTCGTGATATGTCACAAATTTACATTTCTAATTTGATATAGGGTTGCCATTCACAATGTTCGATTTTCAATTAAATATAACTAGTTCAATTTTAAAGAGGTAGATATGCGATTTTTTTAATGATATTATTGCTTTAAAAATACAAATTTTCTGATTGACCAAATTTGTCTAATGGGGTCTTCTAAAAATTTAAAAAGTGTAATTTTCTGAAAATTAATGGGTGTACTATTTCATTAATGTAGTCTTATTTCCTACCTTACATTCAACATTTTTGCAATTTACATTGCTCCTTATCTCCAACATGTAAAGAATTAAAGCCCGTTGCAATCTTTTTGGGACACCCTGTATATTATAACGCCCAAAAATTACAATCTCAAATTTTAGCATAAATGTCGAATAATATCTTCATATTGTAATAAAAAAGTATAATAACCCTATTCCTAAATTTCTGTGAATTTTAATGTGAAACTTCTCATAAATTCATTAAAGCTCTGTAAATTGAAGTGCTGGTAGAAACTTTTCCTCCCTGAATCGTTTTACCTCTTTCTTACATACTGGCGATTGATAGCATGTGACAAAGCTCCTAAATATACTTACTAGTATAAAAAAGATCACCTTTACTCCCTGTCGAAGAGATGAGTGTACATGCCATAAATACAAATTTTCTTGGGATATCGAGACAGCAGAAAGAAGTACCCATTGTGCAGCTAAATTGTGCATCAACTACCAGTCCTCTAACATGAGCTCGCTATTGAAATAGCACACTCAGACGTTAACTGTCTGGCCCAGTTGAAGTAAAAATGGCGGTTGCGTTGTGCCTCTATATGAGCATTAGCGTGGATATGAGGGATGATGACATCATATAATGTATTTAAATGTTTGACAGCGTTTTAGCTGAGATAGCAACTATTACTTTGGATTTATCTTCTGAGGTAAAAGAACATATATTTTATTTTATGCAACTTCAAGTATTTCAATTTATGAGTTTTTACTTTTAGCAATTCAAAAGTCCCTCATGAATATCGGTTTTCTAACTTCACAAATTTAAAATATATAGCAAGTAAAGCGAATAGGATATTTTTTAATGTTCTGCCAGCGAACGACGAACCAGAAGTTTTTGCGCATGCGTGGCGTATTGCAGAGCGGTTATTTAAGACGTAGCAAAGGAGCTCATTTAGAGCGTATCAAATGAGCTTATTTAGGATATATCATAGTAGGTTAATTTTTTTATGGATATTAATTAAAAAAAACATTATACATCACTAGAATTCCAGCTCTTTATTCATTGTGGATTTTATCGTTATACAGACTAGCCATAATTAAAGTAGAGTTGTTTAGAGCCAGATAGTGAGAAAATAGTTGGGCCCAACTCCACCAAATTTGCAGTAAATACTATTTAGACTATGTTGTTTTGTTTTTCCAAAGAAGAAAAATATAGTTTGAATTTTTGCCACCTTGGGCCAAAGTGGCGCTGTGTTTTGAAAATGACATCATATTTACATTTTATACGTATTTAGTGCATGTTATATTTACATTTGCATCTTACATTTACATACGTATGGCATTAATTTCTATATTGGCATCATTTACATATGTGAATCAATATGCTTTTTTGCATATGTGCCAAAAAGTGCATTCTCTGAACAACATTCTCTACTGCAAATGCAGCAGATCTACATTAATTTACTTGACATCCAATGTTATTTGGTCCTTCAAAGTGTCCAAATTATCCACATTCCCTTGGTATACCAAGCGCTTTACATGATCCCACAACCAAAGGTCACAAGGGGTCAGATCAGGCGAAAGGGCTGGCCACTTCATAGAAAACGCTCGACTAATTTAATTATTCGGTTGTTGATAAAATGCTGCCATAGGACTTCCTATACGCGCAATCCTATATGAGAGGATGCTCCATCCTGCATAAATATCGTAGATTCCACGCTGTTGAAGTTGCGGAATAACACAATTCAGCGACATTATTCGATACCTCTCAGCATTGACCGAATCTTCTGTACTTACTATGCCTATTTTACTCCAGAAATGGACCTTACAGCGCTACTTTGGACCACGGTGGCAAAAATCCAAACTTTTTTTTTTCTTTTGAAAATCAAAACCCCGTGGTCTAAATAATATTTACTGCACATTTGGTTGAGTTTGGCAAAACAGTTTTCTCACTATCGGGCTCTAAATACCTCTGCTTTAATTATGGTCACCTTCTATTTAAATTTTTATCATTATAATAATTTTAAGGAGCATCATTAGTTAGAAAAAAAATGAACTTTAAAAACTTCATTTCAGAGAAAATTTTGGAAACTTACCCTTCATTTAATATAACGAACATTGACTTTCTACTTAATTATATAGATGCAAATATAGATGCAAACTATTAATCAATGTAACTATGCGACTTTAGATGTTATCTTGGATCGAATATCATATAGATATGAAAGAACTGAAATTTTACATGGTCATAAGAAAATTCCGTCTGGAACTATTAACATCAAACAATGCCAAGTCCATATTCCAACATTTTTTCGAATATTAGTTTCATAATGCATATTTCATTCGAGAATTGATATTGAAAATGAAAAACATATTCTGATTGTTAGTTGTTTAAAATTAACGCATTCGATAAATAATAAGTTTGAGGAAATGTTATTTTGGATTTTATGAATAAAACTGGGCAACTAATTTAACATATTTACCCAAATTCTTATCATATGGTTATTAAATTTTAATCCTTATTAAATCCTTATTAAATTTTACTTTCATAAACAAGCCAATTTGGATTTCGAAACAACTCTGAAATGTTTTTAATGTTTTTTAGATGCTTTAAATAAAAATGTAGAACATATGAAAAAAGTATTAATTGAATTATTCATGAATTACTGCTATTTTTCAAAATATGAAAAAATCTCGAAGCATTAAATGGTCACAAGAAAAAAAAACCTTTAAGCATGACTTTTGAACAGAGGCATTAATATTAATCCAATAGAAGTAAAATACAATTAGAAAACTTTATTTTTAATTCATTTATAATTTTTTTTAAATGTTAGATATGAAAATAAATATTGCTAGGGGTTCAGAAATCCTAATTGAATTACAATTATATAACAAGTGAAAGTGTTTTTCATTAAAAATGGATTAACTATAATGACATTTCTTCTTCCAAGGCTCTTTTTTATCAAATTGAAATATATTTAAATTTTCGTGAAATTATTGACTTTCTTATAAAATAAGGTTTTCTTATAAAATTCATTGTGCATATTTTGAAATTAATCTTTTATAACCGGTTTACTTTTAGCATGGACTGCACCTAAGTATAAAGTTGTTTTTTTCTTAGTATCTAACTATACATGTAGATACGACGTACCTTCATAACGACGTACCTTCATAACGACGTACCTGGATGTACTTTCAAAATACAAAAAGAGTCCAAAATCCAGTATAACTAACGATTTTATTTTAAAGCACTAATAAGTTTTTTTTAGGAACATATTTACAAAAATAAATCTTTCTTTCGGAAATAAAAAAAACTGCAGAGAGCGCATAAATTTTAAATTCGGATTTTGGTAGAATACTATTTCATGACTATTATTTTAAATAAAATATGTTGTTAGGAGGAAAACTGTGTTTAAATTATCAATACTCGCAATCTCACGTTGTGTATTAGAGGTAACTATATTTAATGCACACAAACGTCAGAGTCAATCATACAATAGGTGCTCTTGATTCGTGATTATTCATTAATTACTTAAATTTGGGACATCTGCATTTAGTTTTTTATTTCAAATATGTTCACTTTTATGGCCTTTTACCTTATGTGATTTTAAATGAAATATTCATCGAAAGTGGAATATTTGAAATAAACTTTAAAAGTATTTTCTTGGAATCACTAATCAAATTCTATGAAAACCCTAAAATGCAGTAAGTATATTTGATTTTATAAATAAAAGGAGTATTCGTGATTATTCCTTCAAATTAAAAATAAAATTCTAAACTGTGAATGAAAAAAGTTAGATATCGCATAAATATTTCCACGGCTTTCTAGAATATTAATTAAATGAAATATCTTTTGCGCTATCAAAAAACGCGACTTGAAATAATTCGTAAAACATTAATTTGGACGAGAAGAAAACATTAAGTATGGCTTTTCAACAGAAGCATTAAAATTATTCTATGCGAAAGAAAAATGGCCTGAATTTATTTTATGAGTTCTGATTGAGTTTCATACATCGTTAGGTTTTGTAAAATGAGCGGAAATATATCATTAAAATGTTTATAATCAACGGAAATATATCTAAATATAACCGGTAGTTGTAAATGTACTTTAATTAAAATTATATAATTCGTGAAAATGTTTTTGATAGAAGTAGCACAGTCTTAATGAAAATAAAACTTTAAGATAAACTTTTCAACAGAAGCATTGAAATTATTCTATGGGAAAGAAAAATCGATTGAGTTTATTCTTTAGGTTCTTATTTGAGTTTATTTGTTGTGTTCTTATTTGAGTTTCATACAGCGCTACGTTTTGTAAAATGAGAGGAAATATATCTTAAAATGTTACCGATAGTAGTAAACATACATTATTTGATTAAAATTATATAATTCATGAAAATTTTGATAGTAACACAGTTTTGATGAAAATATTTCTTCCATGGATTTTTAATATAATTTAATATATTTTTTAATTTTCGCAAATATTACTTGTAAATTTCTCTGTTTTTAATATAGTATGAACAGCATTATAAAATATAATTTTCAATTCAGTTTCTTTGCTTTATGTTCATTTTACCTAATCTCAATCGGGTCAAAATTTACTTGGAATAAGAATATCTTCTACGCTCAATTTTTTTGTGAACATGTAATATTTTGCATTTCGCAACAGTTTCAATTTATGAAGCGCTTTGACCATCTATTATTTAATCTTAATAATATTTGTATTGAATTATTAAATATATTTCTTATAAATACGTAAAATTAATAAAGTTTAGCAAAATAATATATGTAGAAATAAACTAAATTACTACGGCACAGAAAGGAACCAAGAGGCAGAAATCTACGATGTTTAAGAATGTTTTAATTTTGAACCAGTGCACCTTGTTGAGTTGTATCAACCCCATTGTTTACACCCTAGCAGAGTTGAGTTGTAGCTTGGTTCACAGCACTTCCTCCACAAGCTACCATTCATATTTATTTTACATAAACACTAGATGTTATGAAATGGGAATAGTCCTAACATTTCACACTGTTTATTGGATCGAACTTGAGGCAATGGTTTTGCCAAAATGTCTGCAATTTGATTATCTTCTGGAATATGTTTAATATTCAGTTCACCTTTAAGGAACTTTTCTCGGACAAAGTAATGAAGCTCTTCAATGTGTTCAGACGTTTATGACACTCAGGATTCTTTGCTAGCTTTACAGCGCTTGCATTATCCATGAGGAGTAAAGGAGAGTTCTCATGATTTGCAATTTCACAAAGTAAACGTTTCAACCATATAAGCTATTTTCCAGCCTCCCTTGCAACTACATGCTCCGCTTCTGTAGTGGACAAAACAACACTTAGCTGTTTCTGGCTCATCCAGGTTATTGCTGCTCCTGAAAATTTGCAGATCACTACTGTTCTTGATCGTCTTGTTTTTATATCACCTGCAAAGTCAGCATCACTATATGCTTTAAACTCATTTGGTTTGCACTCTGCTTGATATAACAGACCAAATTGCGCAATATCTTTAAGATATTCAAAAATCCTCTTTACAACACACTAATCAGAAGTTTTCGGGTTTTCTATATTCTCCAAAACAACGCTGACAGCAATAGTTATATACATTGGACTGCCAACAGCCTGTCGATAAGTATTGGCTCAATTCATGTTGAATTTTGAAAGAATCATCTTCGAGTAAGCATACTGATTAATAAAAATGTAACACAATGATTAATAAAAATGCCACACTTATTTCAGCTGGAGATGTTGGAATACACTCATGGATATGACATATGTACCATCAGTTCAAGAGCCAACAGCAACAAGTTCTTTATTTGGAAAAAAATTCACCATATTTTTCTTTTATTTTTACTTCAGCATCATGTTTAGCAGCCTGTCGAACAGAAAAAGTATGCCTTCGTACATCTACTGCGACGTACCAAACATTTACTATGCGAGCATTGTACCAATTATCATGAGTACACACTTCAATAATCACCCTGCCATATCCATATGCATAGATCTTATTCATATATACAAGTAGAATTTCATCTGGCACAGATATTTGCCCATATATTGCAAGATACTGTTTGTTTGCAGTCATATGATGAGAAGCATCAGAGTCACAAATCCAAATATCTGGTTGAGTGTGGTTGACAACAGCAGTGAATGCTCCCTTTTTCATTTCTTATTATCATGTGATTTCTTCTTTGGATAGTCTCTACACAGATGAATAATAATAAATTAAAATAATAATAAATTAAAATAATAATAAATAATAAGTTAAAATATTCATATATATACTCTTATATGATTTTAAATGAAATATTTGTCGAAAATAGAATATGTGAAAAAAAAAATTCAGTATTTTTTTAATTGCACTTTCACTGGACACACTAAAGTGCCACCAGTATACTTTATCCCTCTCTGCATGTAAACCTAGTATTTCCAATAAATAAAAACATAATTATTTATTCATACTTATTTCACCAAATTTAATATATATTTCTAAAATACGAAATAAAAAATATGGGTAGCATAAATAATTTTTCCAACTTTCAGAACATTTATTACTTAAAATATTTTTCATGGTAATAAAAACGAGGCTTGAAATACTTCTCAAAACATTTACTTTAATGAACAAAAAATACTAAGCATAACTTTCCAAGAGAAGCATTAAAGTTAACCCATGGGAAAGAAAATTGTTTGAGTTCTTTTGTTTTGTGTTCTTATTGGGTTTGATTCATAATTATGTCTTGAAAAATAAGGAAACATATATCTAAATATATTACTTGCAGTTTTCAATATTTTGTCTCAGTTAAAGTTATATAATTCGCTTATATATTTCTATATTTTGATAGAAGAAGGCCTAGATTTATAGAAAATATTTGAAAACTCCATGGATGCTTAATTGAATTTAATGTATTTTATACTCTGCTTAAATATTAGTTTAAAATGTCTTTATATATATATATATATATATATATATATATATATATATATATATATATATATATATATATATATATATATATATTTTCATCTTTGCTACATATTCATATTTTGAATTGCTTGTTCGGTCCCTTGCTCTGACTCACTGAACTGGTCTGGGAGTATTACTGTGAACGTCCGTACTGCCTCCCTGGTTGCATTTCGACTTGTTCATTCCGATGCTTCTATATAATTTTAGCTACTGAGTTTGATCGCGTATACACGTGGTGAAGGAAGAAGGGTTCATGCCAGATGTTAATACAAATTTTCTTAATATTTCCTATCTTCATTTATTCATTTTTTGTTACCTGTAGTTTGAGTTTGAGTATTTATGGTAATGTACTATTGCTCAATATGAAACAGCCATTTGTATCGGTTAATTAGAATTAAATACTCAGACTTGAAGAGGAATTTTATTCTGACAAATCATCGAATTTGGGCCGGTGCTGTTCTTTTCTCCTATCGGCATTATGGCCGTGATTTTGATTCTATGGTGATGCTAATATTTATTGATTTTTTTATTATTATATTTTTCTAATCTATATCCCTAACAGAATTTTCTTTACAGTGACGTAAGATTTGCGTTATACTGTGACTTTGGGATGTCACAGGACGTGGCAGAACATCTCGGCAATGTCATATTGATGTCACAGCGAAGTCATTTTGGTCATTTTCATGGTCGTTTGTGACGTCGGATATTAACTTGTTTGTGACGTCACATTGTTACGTGTTAATTAAATTGTGGAAACGTCACAACGAAGTTACAAAGTTACTAATACGTAACGTCGCATTGACGTCACAATTACGATGCCATATTGTGACCCAGGTATCACGTGACTACAACCTACAACGTTACTGCCACACATGTGACGATCTTTGCTGTGAGGGATATATATATATATATATATATATATATATATATATATATATATATACATATATATATATATATATATACATATATATATATATATATATACATATATATATATATATATATACATATATATATATATATATATATATATATATATATATATATATATATATATATATATATATATATATATATATATATATATATATTCTTTTGAACAGTGATAAGCAATATATTTTATGCAGTTTTTTGGCTCTAATTTGATTTTTAATCATTTGAATCGCGTCGAAATTTACGTGAATTAAATGTCTCCTGAGGTTCAGATTTTATGTAAACATGCAATGTATTACACGTTGCAGCAATTTAAATATTTCTTAATATTTTGGAATCAAATGTCATTATGCTTACTTGGCCTATAACAAAATGTTTACATTTATACAAGCATTGCAATTAAACACGTGGAGCGAAAAAAATTACCTAATAATCATTTGTTGAATATCAATGCTTTATGTTCATGCACATTCTGTTCTGTTAGACGCGTGTGTGTCTCGCTTAACAACTCATCTCTATATTCACCTTTTAATTTACATGGGATATGATGGAAATGTAAAAGTAAAATTAGATGCCTGTCCAAATAACGTAGGAGCTTGGGTTGACATCAAAATTGTGAATTATCATTGTATGCATTTTTTTAACTCTCGATAAATAAACGTTGAGAACATAAGCCTTAACCTTACATGAGCCTTGAACAGAATCTTCTAAATTACAGTTACACTTACATTACATTATTCTAAACTTACATTACATTATTCTAAGTTACATTATTCTTAATTACTTGCATAAACTTTACTTACATTATTCTAAAATACACTTTATGTAGGAAGTCAAATCATTTGTATAATTTCCATCTATTTTCTAGATCTAATTTTCATCGATATAATTTCCATCGAGCCGTATCAGATCAGTGAATTTATAAAATATTTTCTGGATTATATAGCCATTCATTTAGTTATCGTTTGAAAACATTATCATTTTGTAGAAACTGAAAAAATTTCTAACTTTTCCGTTCATAATATTTACTGATAGTAAGAAAATCAAAAACTTAATGGTTTCCCATTTCCTCCTCTGCAAGGAAGTGGGAAAGAAAACTTTGGTATTTTTCTCAACGCGTTGATACTACCATATGTTCGATAGACCACTAAATTCTTTTAAATACATCTTTACTTTCCCTGCAATACATGATAATGTATAGGGGAATTATTGGAATTATGCCGAAAATCGCAACCCGAGTTTTCGACAGATCTACACGTTTCCAGACCTCTAGAATACGAAAAACTATTTTTAGCGTGACGTCTGTGTATGTGTCTGTCTATGTGTCTGTCTGTGCAGATTTTGTATCCACTCTAACTAAAAAACTAATGGATCGAATTTCATAAAATTTGGTAGGTATGTCATTTGTGGGCGAATCTGGTGCTGATTGGTTTTGGGACGATTCAAGATTAAAAAAACGCCTTTTTTTGCGAAATAGTCCTCAAAAGCCTGTATCCACTCTAGCTAAAAAACTAATGGACTGGATTTCACAAAATTCGGTAGATACGTCGCTTGTAATTCACCCTGGTGTTGATTAGATTTTGGTACAATTCGAAAAAAAAATAACCTGCCTTTTTTTCCAAAATCGCTCACAAAAATCATCAAAATCTAAAATAAAAATCTACGTATGTTCAAATATATCCATTAAATGATTCTTTTATACGTAATTTTTAACACAGAAAAGAATAAGATCAACCCCATTACACTAGGACTAGCCGTTCTCGAGATATTTTAGTTTTTTTTCGTATTTTCCCTACTCCACCTTTGAAAATAAGTCCAGTTACCAAATGAGAACGAAAACGGAATTAAAAGTGAATTAAATTTAATTAAAATAAAGATAACGTGGATGTAAGTCTGCAGGGAAAGTCATGTGCTGCCCACATCAGAGTTTTACTTTCCCTGCAATACATGGTAATGTACAGGGAAAGTATCGGAATCATGCCGAAAATCGCAACTCGAGTTTTCGACGGATCTACACGTTTCGAGACCTCTAGAATACGAAAAAACTATTTTTAGTGTGGTGTCTGTGTGTGTGTCTGTATGTGTGTTTGTGTGTCTGTCTGTCTGTCTGTGCAGATATTTTATCCACTCTAACTAAAAAACTAATTGACCGAATTTCATAAAATTTGGTAAGTAAGTCACTTGTGGGCTAATCCGGTCCTGCTTAGTTTTGGGTACGATTGGGAATAAAAGAACCCGCCTTTTTCTACGAAATGGCTTGCAAAACTTGTATCCACTCTAGCTGAAAAACTAATGGACCGACTTTCACAAAATTCGGAAGATAAATCACTTGTGGATCACCCTGGTGCTGATTAGATTTTGGTACGATTCGGAAAAAAATAACCTGCCTTTTTTTCTAAATGGCCCGCAAAAATCGCAAAAATCTAAAATAAAAACTTCGTATGCTCAAATATAATAATTAAATACTTGTGTAGGGTGAATCAAACATAACTAAATTGAGTCTTTCTATATGTGTATTGGACTGTAGGTCTATAAAAGCGTACTGCAATACTTATTTATGCCTTTATTACAAAACTATCTAAATGAAATAATGAGAACAACGAGCCATTTTATCGTGTCTCCTAACTCTACAAGTTTTTATTCCACCACTGCAATTTCGGTTTTTAAACCGGCAACCCCTGCTTGGCGCTTGAAGAACAAGAACACTTGGCGTCTTTCAAATACATACTCACGGGCTCCAAGAGCTTGTTTAATATGTAATTTTTAACGAAGGAAATAATAAGACCAACCCCATTATACTAGGACTAGCCGTTGTGCTATCCTAGCCGCATGTGCTATCCAACATTCTATTTTGTGGATTTAAAACGTCAACCATAGTTACAGTTTCTGACAGTGCAAAATTTCATCACTATCCTTTTAAATAAAATTATTGTTATGATGTTTTATGTTTAATTATTGAATGGAAACTAAGTTAAAATTATTTAGACCCGGAAACACACTTTGTGCATTAGGCTGAAATAACTTTACTGCACAACATCGTGGGCAAGTTTTGGTTCTATTGAAGCACTTAGATCGTGAATATTTATTTATTACCTAATTTAAATTAATGGCGTCTTAATTAAGTTATTGAATAATTTTTATTTTAAATACATTTTTTATACATCTTCTAAATTGTAATTATTAAAACCCGGAAATAAACTTTGTGCATTAGAATTAAATAACTTTGCTGCACCTCACCGTGAGAACTTTCTTGTTCTATTGAAGCCCTTAAATCGTAAATATTTATTTATTACTTACATTTAAATTAGTGGTGTCTTAATGAAGTTATCAAATATTTTTATTTTAAATACACAAGTTTTTATACATCTTCTAAATCAACATTATTAAGACAAGGAAACACACTTTGTGAATTAGAATTAAATAATTTTACTGCACAACAATGTAAGAACGTTTTTATTCTATTGACGTACTTTGATCGTGAATATTTATTTATTGCTTCAAATTAAATTAATGATATCTGTATTATATTAATAACAATTGTTATTTCAAATACATAAACTTTTCATTCATATTCTAAATTAAAACTATTAAGAACCGGAAACACAGTTTGTGCATTTGAATTAAATACATTTGCTGCATAACAAAATTAGAAAGTTTTTATTCTATTGACGTCCTTTGATCCTGAATGTTTATTTATTATTGAAATTTAAATTAATGATATTAGTATTAAGTTACACAATTTTTTATTTCAACAACTTAAATTTTATACATTTTCACTTTCATGATTTTAAATGAAATATTCATCGAAAATAGAATATTTGAAATAACATTTATCAGTATTTTTTATAGTCATTTCTTGGAAGTAATGATCACTTTCATTGGAAAGAATAAACTGAACAGGCATATTTTTTATTATAAATACTGTATTCGTAAGTATTCTACCGAAGAAAATGTCAAATATTGCATAAATAATGTCTTCACATTTCAGAACATTAAATAGGTAAAATACTTTTCTTGGAATTAAGAAACGTGGCTTGAAAAATACTTCGCAAAACATTAACTGCAGCGAAAAGAAAACATTAAGCGCAACTTTTCAACTACGCATTAAAATTAATCCATAGGAAATACTTATTTCTTTCCGTTTCGTTTACATTCATCGTCATGTCTTGATTGAGAGGAAATATTTTTTTAAATATAACCTACGGTTTTTAACAAGTTTTATTTAATTAAAATTATATATTTCGCGAAACTATTTTTAATAGAAATAGCTTAGTTATGGTAAAAACTTTTCTGCTGTGGATTTTTAGTCAAATTTATTCCATTTTATATTTCTCATAAATATTTTTCGAATTTTATCTTTTTTATATATTTAGAACTGCAATAGCAAGTACATTTTTATGCAGCTTCTTAACACAATTTGGATTTTAAAAAACCTGAATTGAGATCGAAATTTACATGAACTAAATATACCTGCTAGGCTCAACTTCTATGAAAACTTGGAATATGTAATATTTTTGTAAAATTGTTAATAATTCTTAATTTTTACAGAACTGTATGGGATGTGATTGCATAATGACAAAACTGTTTCCGCAGCACCGAAGCTATACTTCCAGGTCTCTGGAAACCCTGAAGGCTATTAGCCTTGATTAATGATCCATTGGGAACTTGGAGCAAACCATTTTGGGATTTTATAATTTTTTAGAAAAAAAATCATTGTTTCTTGTACTTGGCGAGAAGATTTTTTTTCACTAAGTGGTGTTTTTGTGTGATTTTAATACCTTTTGTATAAAAATTTATAAACATTTATGTAACAATAATATAGCAAATAATGTAAACTGTACTTTTCCTCCGATTATCAATTACTCATATTTTATTTCAATTCTAAATCAAATTTTGTAGTTTAAAAAAATATGTACCCCCCACGACAACACACAAACTGAGTTATCATGTAGTAAAATCGTTTAGATGTTAAGGTTGTAGGTCCGTTAGCTCCGACAAAATAGGTCAGAATAAGAATCGTAAACATATCAATT